>CM076925.1:2936646-3536646 GCA_039566165.1 Maruca vitrata | reverse complement strand
CAGAAACGATAATTTTAACTATTATAAAAATATCCTTAATATCTACTGTAAGCAAAGTAAATCAGTAAAAAAAAAACACAAAGTTAAACACAAAATAAAGCAAAACGTTTAAATAGCAGCTTGTTCACCTTTTGTGAAACGTGAAAATAATATTTTTGCAAATGTCAAAATAGTCGCAAGAATGACGATTTGTGTTTGTTTAGTTTATTGAGGATATTAAAAATTAGTTCGTTCGTAGAGAGAATAAGCCCAATATTTATATTGACTCTGTATCTACTGCTTTTGGGTTAAGAGTTTAAACCACAAGAGAAGTATCAATAATGAACCATGGTGAATGTTATGAAAGGTGTCCTGGTCGAATGGTATGTAAATATTTAACAATAGCACGAATTATTTTAATAAACAACAACTTGATTATACTCAGAATGTTTTATTAGTAATATTTATTAGTATTACTTAGCAATATGATCGTGTGAACAAATACAATCAAGTTGCAAACATAACCTAAAAGTAAAAAAAATAACAATATTTATTGGCATAATGTATGTTTCTTTGTTTTAAATTTCGACATAGTCCAAGTCTGGAGGTATTCCAAAACTCTGGTCGATCGCTTCTGTTTCCATTTGGAACTTATTCTTGATGTAAGACTTCAAAATGTAGATATTCTCTGTCCAACGGTTAATTGCACCTTTGAGATCCTGCAAATACATTTTATATAAATAAAAATAAGAGCCCTGAAACAAACTTAAATGCATCACACCCAGGCACTGAACAATTACTGTTCATCACACAAATATTTGTCCCGAGTG
Organism: Maruca vitrata; assembly: GCA_039566165.1. Lineage (NCBI taxonomy): Eukaryota > Metazoa > Arthropoda > Insecta > Lepidoptera > Crambidae > Maruca > Maruca vitrata. Next base: position 3,535,837 of record CM076925.1, on the reverse strand, counting down.
GGAATCAAACCCACAAATCTTGGAACCTCCTGCAAGGGTCACTAACCACTATTCTACCAAGCCAGTCAAAGCTAGAATATAATATTAAACAAGTAAAAAATCACCCAAAAATTTTATTCATGAAGATTTAAGGGTACTCTTTCGCCTTCTTTACACTTCAATAGCTAGTTTAAATATGATAGCATCTAAAAAAATTCTGTAGAAAGGTAAAGTTAATGACATTCAGGTGGAGGCATTAAAGCAATTTTTTTTTCAAATTTTAAATTTAAAGTGAATGAATTAATTTAAACCTGAATTTCTGTCTTCAACTGAGAAATATACTCTGGATCTGAATCTCTGTACTTTTGGAGCTCCTTTTTCAGTGCTTCAAATTCTTTCTGTGTTTTTTCCATCATTAGGAGAGTTTCAGTTCTTTCATCACTTGGTTCTCGGCCAATCTAAGACAAAATATGTCTGTTAAACTTCTGCTTCAAGCAGGACGCAAACATTTTTTTTTCCTAACTGACTTATGATGATGGCTTGGAGTAGCGTTGTCATCGTCACCAGACTAGCAGGGGAGTGAATGGCTCTTAATAGTGTAACATGCAATTTACCCAAATTGTATTAGGATTCTAATTGTTTTGCATTTATGGCAGCTGAACTCAGTCCACCGATTGGCTCACTTGAAACTTAATAAAAATCACTGAAAAGGACAAAATTAATGTGTTGATGATCATTTGAAGTTTACTTACTGATTCAGATGCTATAGAGTCTTGTGTTTTCTTGAGTTTTTTTGAACAATCATCCACCTGAGATTGTAGATCAAGTAGCTTTCTTTTCTTAGCATTTTGTGCTTTGCTTAAATTAAGTAGGTATAAGTATTTAGATAAAAGGAAAAAACAATAAATTTTTGTGTAATCTGCACTCTGATTGAGTGCAGATTACACAAAAATGTATTGTGATAACTGCAACCAACCATCAGCCAGGGTCACTTACCACTGTTCCACTGAGCCGGTCAATTCTATTTTATTTTATTTTTAATTATTAATAATAACAAACAGATACACATTACATGTAAGCTATTACATCTTCATAATCATCAGCCCATACCTGTCCACTGCTGGACATAGGCTTCTCCAAATTCACACCACTTCTCTCTATCCTCGGTCACTCACATCCAGCTCGTACCAGCCATACAGACATACAGCAGCTTTTACATATTAACTTATAATTCTGATATAGAGAGAACATAATATCAATATTAATCATTCCATTTCAACCCTTTAGCTAGTTGTCTTACCTTGGAAATGACCAGAAATAAATAGAAGTACCAATCTTCTCTGAGTCTACGAGGTGATCATCAACCAGGCTCTGAACTACCTCTTTTACTGACTGCATTGTGATGCCTTTCTCTTTGGGTGCAATTTTTTCTAACTCCTTAAACCAAAGTTATACCAAATTATTATAATACACAAAGATGATTTGGATCCACTATGTACTTGAGCAAAAAAGTGCATTAATTTTTTCAATTTCATTAGAGCACTATGTAGTACTAAAAAAAACTACCTATATTAAAATTATTAGGTTCATATGTCAGGCTACTTTATTTCAGCAGCTTAAGTTAGACATAAATTACTTATTAGTCTTTTAAGACTAGATTGTAATTTTGGCATATTTATCCATAAGGAAATATAACATAAGGAAAAAAAAATATGTCAGGCTTTCCAAATCTTACAAATGCCTTACAAATATCTTACATATTAAAATAATGTAACATCATATTCACTACCTTTAGTTGAAAGAAGTCCTTGCTCTGATGAAAAATCTCAAGCATCCTAGTCTTCTTCTCGTCAGCACTCAGTCCCCGTTTCTTAGACATGTCTCTGTTACAGTGATCCGGCGATGAAACAGTTCCTACTTCACTTGGACGAGACTCTTGCACTTGGCCGGAAGTTTATTTTGCAAGACCTGGATGAGACACACCTGTTCATATCGGCTGACATAGTGGAGACGTTGCAAGCTAGAGTTGATGACTTGATGGACCAACTCAGTATTCCAGTACATGACAAGGGATTGTAAATCAAAAGGCTATTGATTTTAAGTACATACTACAGTAACATTTGCACTAACATTAAAGTCAGATAAAAAACAAAATGTCTGCCAGGGAGTCAGGTAGAGTTAAAGAAGCGGAGAAGAGAAGGGTCCTAGATGATGCCGCTAGAAAGAGAAGGGCCAGGAAGGCCGTTGAAGCACTGGAGCAGGACAACTTTCACGAGGACCCTCATGCTGATCTTGTGATGTCGAAGAAGGTGCCAAAGTTTGCGGACTCCAATGAGAAACCGACTAGGAAGAAGAAGGCTAAGAGTGCAGAGTACTACAAGATGCGGTTTAGGAAGACGTTCGCTCAGCTGGTTGAGGAAGACGCCGGGTTTCGACCGGAGCCTCCTAATTATTTGTCCGCTCAAGCGGCACCCTCGAAGTAAGTTTATTAAATTGTGCAGTGACAATTACACAAAAGTCATATTAGGATTCATCAAAATATTCACATTCGAGTCCATATACAATACATTTTGTTTTTAATATCTTTAAATTAGTTATATTAAGCAATAGGACTAACAATAGGATTGCAATAACTACTCTTTTGAACTAAATCGTTTTTTACAAGTAAATTACTTAATGATTTATATTTGCACAATAATAGAGAAAATAACTTCCATAACACCAAATTTAATTTCAGGTTTCCTGATCGTCATTTTTGCGCAGTCTGCGGTTTTCCTTCGAACTACACATGCATACCTTGCGGGGCCAGATACTGCAGCGTGAGATGCCTAGGAACGCATCTAGACACTAGGTGCCTCAAATGGACTGCTTAATTACTGAAGAATCAAATTATCTTAGCTCATAAATAATTATTTCATAAGTTTTTTATAGCAATAAATGCAGAAATGTAAATCGAACTTTTTTCTTTCCCGCTAAAATTAAACAATTGAACGAATGAATGAACTGACAGTTGTAGCTATTGCACAAAAGATGGCAACATTTTTGTAGCGCCATCTAACGATGATTAGCTGAACTAAGTTGTAAAGGTAGTTTATTGTTCTAGTTTTCCTACTCACCGCTAGATAGCAGTACTCAAAATATTGTAATAAAAAAATATATTTCGAAAAAAGTTTTAACAAAATAAATATTTGTTTGAATTTACTTTTTCCCATAAAAACGCATTTTCTTTCATCGGTTACTACTGATTTGACTGTTGGTGAGTTCAGATCCCATAGCCTCCCCTATCCAGCTTAAATAGGGCGAATTTATGTTTGTACAAGATAAATATAAGTATAATGATTGTGACAGCTGTTTATCATCCCCTTTTGCTGCACGTGTGCAACTTATCAAAATATTGTATTCGTTTTTGATTTGCTGATATCTATAGATACCAATATACCTATGCTATGTATGCATTATGTAAAAAGCTTTGATAGGTACTATTCCTGTTCTAGGGTTTCACGCTATTTTACCTACCAACTCTTATCGTAGGCACCAAGTACCTAATTTTAAATTCCGTGCAATTCGTTACTTTACCAATGTAACAGTTAATTTAGTGGGTATACCTACCTATTATGTGTTTAGTTCACTTAACTTTTTCTCTATGTCTTTTTATTTCCATCAATTTTTATATCTAAGAAGCACAGATAACCTAAGAAGATACTATCTTTTCCGGCGCAACATGCTAAGCGGCATGATCACACGTAATGTATCCGAGATAACTACCTAAATAGTTCATTGCCAAAGATCCGCACAAATTTTTTTTCTAGCTCAAACCATACAATTAGCTCATTGTGCTCCCCCAAACATGTCCTTGTTAAATATAACGTCGATCGGCGAAACCGGAAGGTCGGCTCGTAGGAAGTGACCCCACCACGCACGCCATCTGCCGCTTATCACCAGCTGCTGATAACGGGCACGTGCCACACTCACGAGCAAGCCTTTGTGCTGCGAAAACAAACCTTTGGCAACCACGAACGACAACGCATACGGTCGGTAAAAGCTCGGCTTCCACCAACCCGCGTCGTAGGCGTTGGAGACCATACCTACAGTATACCTACACATGGTACAGTGGGGCTACCATGAGTTTAAAACTTACGCACTCGATATCGCCTACGTAAATATGTCTATGAAAAACTTGTACAGCGCCGCTGGTGGTTACGCGAAGAACTAAAATCGGTATGAAAAAAACAACTCTATAGGTTTTTAACGTAAGTAAGTTTTCGATAGCCAACTCATGGTAGGCCCTCACGTTAGTCGTTTACCTAACCGCGACTTAGACATTGGAGTCCATACAAACGTCTACTCCGTGCTATATAACGATGCATATAGATGAACGCACATACATCTTATACGACGCTCAAGTATAGAGCAGCGATTTAATAATAATAAAAAATACAACCATCCATTTCATTAAATTTGTTTATGTTTTTATTTGATAGTCGCAGTAGTCGAAAACGGTTAAGAGTCATCATCATCATCATCATTCATTATTATTAAATCGCTGCTCTATATTTGAGCGTCATACATAGGACCTAAAATTGTATGTATTTAACCAAAATTCTATGTTATTTAAGTAGGTACAGCCAATAGATCGTCAGGCGTAACACTGACAGTTCAATATAAACGCTATTTGTTTTCCTTACTGACATACGATGATGACTTGGAGTAGTATCGTCATCATCACCGGACTTGCGTGGGAACGGATGGCTCTCACCCCTTATGTCAATGGCACAAATACCAAAGCACAAATTATATCTATAACAACGAGCTTTTGACTGATCATAAATTTACTCTTGTGTGTTCCTCCTACATATAATTTATGATTAAACGAACTTACCTGTACGTGAAGTTCTATCATAATTATACGAAGGCTTCGTCCGAAGGGATTAGCAAATAACACTTGTAGTACCGCCCAGTGGTTCGCCTTTGTCACACTATATTTGAGAAAGAAAAAAAAAAATATCTTTGACGTTTGGCCTGTCACTTACCCGCTTCATTAAGTTTAGAGTACGAGTATAGCTGAAAATATTTCATAAAAGGGGGAAAGCTTTCGCAGGGAGGGAGGGTTGCTAATCCCTTCGGACGAAGCCTTCGTATAATTATGATAGAACTTCACGTACAGGTAAGTTCGTTTAATCATAAATTATACTTCGGCTTCGTCCTCGGGATTAGCAAATAACACTTGTAGACTTTGAGAGAAAAATAATGAAATATTGTGTTTATATCTAATTATATAAATCAGCATAATCTATTGGAACAATTCAAGCATCTGGTTTGATTCATTTACAATTGTTCTTGTAAAAGAAGTGTCTTCATCAGCATTGAAATAACTTGTGGTTCTATTATAGAACCGATGTATTCTAGGAGCCGCTCCAGCCAGCGGTTCGACTAATTTGTTCTAGACTGAGCCGCGGGTGTGGCAGCGTGGCTCGAGCTGTGCGTGGTGAATACGTCCACATCGATACTACTATCGTGCAACATCTCGTTAATCCGTCGACTTAAGGTCTGGGAGCCTACTGCTTTAAATAGCTTTCTTAAAGCGATGAATTAATGTTTAACACCTTATTATGTAACCGTATTTCTTGCTAATAAATAAATTATTATTATTATTATAATTATAAGAGAGTCAATATCCTTCCTTATAAAGGTTTGCTCTTTCTAAATAAGCAAGTAAAGAAGCTTTTTCCGGGCATATTTGGGGCCTCTCGAAAAATGGCAATACTAAAATAGGTTGTATTGAACCTTTACGTGTTGTTTTAAGAAATTCAGAAATCTTGATATTTATTTTGGTAGAGAAAATCTCAATATTCTTTGTACTTATAGTATCAAAAAAGCTAGGAGTGTTATGAGTTGCTTCGTAAGTTTTTAATATCTAATGTTTCATTTGGGTAAAATTGGCTAGCATAATTAAGTACTATGGAAGTATCCCATGTTATGGGATACTTGGGTAATGGAGGTCGAAACCGAAATATCCTTTTGAAAAAAAAAATATTTGACTCTGTCACCTTCTCCTAAATTATTTACAATACAAAAAATTAATCCAGCGTCGTATATAAACTTCATATTGTTTATAGGAATTTTTGGATATTGATGCCAAATTAACATCAATTGCTGACGGGGGAACACTCCTCCTTAACCACGCCGTCCGCATGAGCCTGCCACCAGGGTAAGCTTGGTGTGTATGTCGTGATCGCTAGAATTAGAGAGATAAAATTGGATGTTTACTAGCTTTAAAATTATTTTCTCAGATAACAAGAGACTGTTAAAAAAGTGGGTTCAGGGCTGTGTAGGCCACAGAGGTACTAAGCCGACTTGGGGTTCCTCGAACTTCAAGATTATTTCCTGGTATACGCCATCCGCTAATTCCCATTCTATATCTGACACGCCTAGATTCTGCGTTGGCCGTAATGTTATCTGACTAACTTATGTAACATGCCATAACTTAAAGTCCGTGATATTCACACCATTGCCAGTTTTGGAATATCTGTGAGGTGCGGAACCTGAATACCTCCGATTCGGTTTACGTAAGTCATGGCTGTCGTGTTGTCAATGCGTAGTAAAATTTGGCGGTTAGTCAAATTTTTGGCAAACTTTTTTAACCCGAAAAAAGCAGCTTGAACCTCTAGATAGCTGATATGTTGCGTTTTCTTTTGAGTTCTCCACAAACCGCTAGCCGTTTCTCTCCCATGGGCAGCCCCCCACCCCGTATTTGAGACATCCGAGAAAATTTCCAAGTCATGTTTATCCTCTTTAATCCTACAAATGGTTTTTGTATTGCACTTTTCCTCCAGGCTCCAGCAGGTAATTTATCGTATTCATATATTTATCGTAGTTGTTATATAATTTTAAACCTAAATATTTAATACGCTCAAAAAAAAAATTGTAAATAGCCAGCTGTATTCCACAGCAGGACAAACAGAAACTAATAATCCATCTTAAGTGCAATTCAATTTAAATGAAATTTATGAAAGAAAAAAATAAATAAATCGGAAATTAATTATCTATAGGTTAATTTTCGGAATCTAGAAAAATTACCTAAAAAGTTACATGAATTGGTTAAAGTCCTAAGACTCTTCCCTTTGTTTATTATTAAACCAATAGAAGTGATTAGCTTCATTGTTTGTGTTGTATCAAACAAACATTGTTCGCCATTAGCCAAAAATTATTTAAGTAATTTGTTGATATTAGTCCGGCAGAACGCAACAAACGGACTTCATTCATTTCACACGGTTTCATTACCCTAGTGAAAATATGGCGCTGTACCCAAACCAAATGGTTATACATTAAATTCATATATATTTTGGTCAAATTGGAATCATAAAAACTTTCTGGAATCAAGATGACTTTTTATTAATTAGTAAGCGTCTTTTAAGTCGACTTCTGTCATGTAACATATTATTCTTGTAATTAATTTTAGCTGTACGTAGATTTTCAATCTTGAATTGATCTGCTTTTATAAATTTATTAAATGTTTTTATTCCAAAATGAAACGGTGTTTACGATTTGGCTTGGGCACTAAAAATATGCTTGACAAGAAACTGGCTTTTTATTGGCTGATACCTGGATATGGCTCCAGTAGATATTACGTTATCTATTGCCTCTGTAAAGTTGAGCTTTCTGTATAAGAAAGATTTTCACTTGTTGGGACAGATGTTTGTGTAACTGGACAGGTAAGCGGAATTTTATATCCTCTATTACAAGAAAGGACTGATTGACTGTTGGACGTTGGCGATTAGGGTCCATTGGTCATAAAATAAGGCAATCTGCCTCTATATTTTACCACGTCTAGCGCCGGCCGCGTAACGGCTGATGCTGCGAGGGCCTCGATGAGTTCGATGGCCTGGTCCTGTTCGGAGGGGGCCATCAATAGCTTCACCAAATCTGGTTCTGCATCAGCTTTAGTAATGAGAGAATTTATTGCACGACTTAGACATGATAACATGGCAGTAGCGGTTTGATTCAACCTAATTTCGATACTTTTATCGCGTTCAGTATTAATAAAGGCATTGATAAGCCTGCAGTTACAAGGCAGTAAATTTTTCTCATTAAACTCCTTTTGGAGTACTTTAGAAATCCCATGCGTAGAAGTATGCTCCAATCTGACCGCTAGGTCCTTATGAATTTCCGCGCCCTAGGTAATGGACACATTTGGGTCGTCTCCTAATATTTTAAGGATGGTCTGGTCCAGCATTGCATTGTTGGACTCCAAATCCTCCTCAGTAGGTAACGCAGTGGCGGAGTGGGATGTGGCGGCGGAGGAAGCGCCAGGGCCCCCGTCAGTCGGAGGCAGCGCCTCGGACCCGCACTCACGCCGCGCGTGACCTCGCATTCTGCTGAGGACGCAGCGTCGCGGCTGACGTGCGCCTCGGGCTCGGGCGCAGCGACCCCATCAAGCGTTATTACGTTCTTGCTCTGAATATGATTGTTAGTTGAGAAACAGACCAAAGTACTGTTCGCAAAACTAAATTGCTGGGTAGTACAGCTCCAAAGAGAAGTACGCAAACCCGTATTTTATAAAACACATCACTCCGTTATGCATAAGTACAGTGTACATAATTAGTTAAGAAACAGCCCAAAGTACTGTCCGCAAAAACTAAACTTGCTGGGTAGTACAGCTCCAAGAGAAGTACGCAAACCCGTATTTTATAACACACATCACACTGTAATGCTTAAATACAGTGTACATAATTAGCTAAGAAACAGCCCAAAATACTGTTCGCAAAACTAACTTGCTGGGTAGTACAGCTCCAAAGAGAAGTACGCAAACCCGTATTTTATAACACACATCACACTGTTATGATTAAATACAGTGTACATAATTAACTATGAAACAGCCCAAAATACTATTCGCAAAACTAACTTGCTGGGTAGTACAGCGCCAAAGAGAAGTACGCAAACCCTTATTTTACAAACACAGCACATTGTAATGATTAAATACAGTGTACAAATTAGCTAAATTAACCCAAAGTACTGTTCGCAATAATAACTCGTTGGGTAGTACAGCTCCAAAAAGAAGTACGCAAACCCACATAACAGGTAAGTATATATAACATGACTTACTTACCCGGAATGACCCACAAAAAACACATATTCCGGAAAAAACGTCGTCAAACTTTTCTTAAGTGTGATGTCACTTCTTGTAAAAAACTACTTCTCGGATTAATAATGCATTATGTAATGTAATGAGTAAATACAGTGTACATAATTTGCTAAGAAATAGCTCAAAGTATCTATTGTTCGCAAAAACTAACTTGTTGGGTAGTACAACTCCAAAGAGAAGTACGCAAACCCACAACACAGGTAAGTATATATAAAACGACTTACTTTCCCGGAAATATCCTTAAAACACATTTCCTTCACAAAACGTCGTCAAAGTTTTCATAAGTGTGTAGTCAGTTTTGTAAACAACGACCTCTCGGATTAATAATGCATTGTGTAATGTAATGAATAAATACATTGTACATAATTTGCTAAGAAAAACTCACAGTACCTACTGTTTGCAAAAAACTAACTTGTTGGGTAGTACAGCTCCAAAGAGAAGTACGCAAACCCACATAACAGGTAAGTATATAATATAACATGACTTACTTACCCGGAAATATCGTATAAAACACATTTCCCCTACAAAACGTCGTCAAACTTTTCATAAGAGTGTCGTCATTTTTTGTAAACAACAACCTCTCGTTGTGTATTATAATTATTAAATACCGAGTACATCATTAGCTAAGAGACAGTCGCAACAGTACGCAAAACTAACTCGTTGGGTAGCACAGCTCAAAGAGAAATACGCAAACCCACATTACAGGTAAAACCCATATAACACGACGTTATCACATTTACTTATTAAAACATTATGAATGCTTAATATTGCGTGCTTAACATTATGCGTGCTTAATATTCTTGATATTAAAATACGATTTGCTTACTAATTAGAGAAAATCTTCCAATAATACTCTTGTAAAATTTGTTTACTGGGTAGGTGAGTGTCACGAGAACCCAGCATATAATTGAAAATAAGGTTAAAATATTACGATAAAATTAACATTTAAGTTAATAGGTACGACTGACCTTGAGACTCCGAGCCGGACCGGTTATCCGATGATTTAGATCTAGGTACTCCGACAATAACATTCTCGCAGAACTTTCTATTCTAATTTCGTATTTATCCTCACTTTTTTAGCTAAGGCATTGTAAAAAATCACTTTTAATGAAGACACTACGTGTGATCGCTGGCGACACTAGAAAGCGAATGAAGCGGGTAAGTGACAGGCCAAACGTCAAAGATATTTTTTTTTTCTTTCTCAAATATAGTGTGACAAAGGCGAACCACTGGGCGGTACTACAAGTGTTATTTGCTAATCCCGAGGACGAAGCCGAAGTATAATATTATAATCCTCGGCAAAATATGACTCAATAGGTAAGCTTTTACTCCTTTTACTCTATATCCTTGTTGTGATTTGTTTGCGAATCAATGATTTCTTTGACTTTTTTAATTAATTGGTTTAAAAACCGACAAAGACTGGGTGTAATAAAAGAAATAAAATTGCGCGTGTTACGTACTTTCATTCATTTATTTTCTGTGTTTTACTCTCAACCATTATTCAATACTCAAATACATTATACGTTTGCTGCTTATATACATTTAATTCTGCTCAAATTATGTTAGAATTATTACATGACTGCAAAATACTGGCCACCAGGTACAAACCACTAGAAATTTTAGTTTACGCAAAAGAAAGAAGATAAATGTAGGTAGGGGTATATTTTTTTCTAAATTGAGCAGAATCAAAAATATATTTTTCTTACAAACTTTTGACTCGATCAGTTGCACTGACTTACAAAGTAAAATGAATATCCTTAATCTGTTATATTTACAATAATTATATCACAATGCATGTTTAAGGCATTACAGGTTAACTGTTTTATCTAGGCTGTATTCATAAGAAATATTACGTGTTTTATATTGAAGGCCGAAAATCCAACTGTAGCTGTAATACCTACTACTTACTACATATTTGTGTGCCAAAGTACATTCAATTGTATGGTAGTTTGATAATTTACATCAAACGAAAACAGAAAACAGTGCATAAAGGCAAATAATAATGAACGTAGATACTTTAAAATTAGGACAATATAGAGTCAACACTCAACGCGGTCGTAACTAAGTAGTCGTATCATAGCTTAAAGTTGGAAAAGTATAATTAGATAAATAGATTTTACTATTTTTACAATTTAATAAGTGGCGTACAATTTAGCCTTAATTAGTCATAACAGAAATAGAAACAATTTTATTTACATTACACCCTTAAAGCTATTATTTACACGAAATGCAGCTTTAAACATAGTTAAAATACAGTTCTACCTTACGATTACTGACTCGATTCAATAAATATAATTATCATTAAAGCCAAAATTACACAGTTTTCCAGAACAGATCCGATAGTTAAACAGTTTTTGTCATCCTATTTAATACTGGATTGGGAATGGTTAACATTATGGGTAAATTATTATCCTATAGTAATAATACATAGCGACAAACAACGGGACGTTTATAGTATGGAGCGGATTTCAACACGTGCGTTATTCGTGTTTTCTTATCAAAACAAAATATTTATTCATTATAAAGCGGAATGAGAAATTTCTCCTTCATGTCGAAATCCGCACCATTATTAGTCGCCCTTAGTTGAATGCCAGTTGTCTTTTTAGGAGTCTACCTAAAGGACCTGAGATCCGAGTATGGTAAGGAACATCTTATATCAGTTTCAGTCGAAATGTTTTAGAGCCATGCATCCCGATATTGCGCGGTTATAGGTACGGGAGTATCAGGAGCCCAATAGTACAAGTCCGTCGTGACCCGTATTTGAATCAGACACAAGAAACTAATGAATAAATCAAACGAAGATCACATACATTGATTTAATCTGTGATAAATTAATTGCGCACACACTGTGTTAGGAATATCAGAACAAACAGAAGTAATCTATATGAATAGGTTTCAGTTGACACAGTTAGCTATTTATTTTGAATTGGCAACATTATTTTCCCTCTATTTGTTACGTTAAATGTGCAAACAAAAGTCCACAGCGAAATATTGCAATTACAATCACAAATCTGAACGATTTATTTATACAGTTTGCAGATTTGCGCAATCGGGGATTACATTAAATTTACGCTTCGGCAAATGCGTAAATGCTAAATTACGGCTCTTATATTCAATCCAATTTTATAAATAGTAGTAAAAAATTTAGATCACCAATATTATTGTCATATTTTGTACTACGATAAGCGAGCAGGCTACATAGGACGGTATTATTTTATTACAGTCACAATTATTAGGACGATCTTTAATATTTTTTTATATCCATTAGGGAAAAGTTACGTCGTAGATTTTAACGACTGTTAGTACCATCATACCATCATCATATTCTTAGAAAACACCCGGAACATCTAAACCTGCATTTTGTAGCAAAGGATTTGACGTTTCATCAATTTTAAAAATACAATGCGACAATTTGTATTAAGTGTCTTTTGACAAAAAAACGGGACCATCAAATCAACATTCGATTAGGTATATGGATTCGCAATCCCGGGCGACCGATACAATGTGATCTAGATCGTATATTGCTGTTAAGTATATCTGAACAAACTAATGTCCTTATTCTGACGTCCAACTAGATCCTTCTGACAACGTAAGCAGATAGCACTTTTCACCGTCCACGGACCTTTCGAGGCATTCGAACGCACAGCGCTCAGAGGTTAAGTCTACAGATGCACTATTGAGCATTCAAGGATCATCTTTCTTCTTTCTTAACTTCCCCTCCGTGTGTATCGTTGCCGTGACGGTTTCCACTGCTGTCGAGAGATCGGCTTCGGGGTCTATTGCTGCCGAGAGAGCGGTGATGTACGCGCACGCTATCCGCAGCACTGAAAGCTTTGACAGTTTCTGGTTGTGACTGTACGCTGGCACAGCTCGACGGAGAGTGTCAAACGCGGCACTGATTGTGTGGACCCTCGTCCTCTCTCTAGCATTCGCCTCTATCCGCCGCTCCCTCGTCATGTTCTTGTAGTTCCTTTGTTCTCTCGGTTTGGACTTGTCTGAATAGGATGAAGATTCGACGACACCGGGATGTGGGGGCACTCTTGGCGGGCCCGGTCTGGTGTCATTGACTGGTGGTGGCGGTAGAGGCGGTGGGGGTGGTTCTAGCGGCCTTCTCCTTTGTCTAAGAAGGCTGGTTTCGCTGGTCTTCTTGACTAACGATAGCGGTTCCTGCTGAGGTTCCTCGGTGAAGGACCAGGGTCTGAAGGGGCTGGCATCGCCCTCGGGGCTGGTGAGGTCGTCGCGGGAGGAGAGCCGGATGCGTTTCTTCGGCGGCTGGAGGCGGGTGGGGGTGCGCTCGCGCTTGACCCGCGAGTCGGACTCGACGAGTCGCACGCCCGAGTCGTCCGAGTGCGCAGGCCCGGAGCACGAGTCGTCATCCTCGCCGCCGGATACGAAGCCAGCATCGCGTTCTAGGATCCGATCTGGAACAAGAGAATTGGCTATTAGTTTACATTCATTGTTAACACCAAATACATTTCAATATTACTTTGATATCCTATCATCATTTCCCAAATCAGCATCACCACTGCCAATCAGATTCCTAACTAGAATTAAATTATGACATGCGGTTTGTTACAGACATGGGCAAGGGCGACTGGTTTTGTTTTGGTCTTGTATATTAGAAAACTAGTGATATCATGAATTGAATACGTGAAAATATCCCCGACTATGCAGTAACAAACGTGAAAAGCGATCAAATCTAAATTTCCTCTCGAGTCAAGCATAAACTTCGAGTTTAGCATCTTCCAAGCAGGCCCGTATACCCTGAGAAACCATTTAGGCGTTCTATCATAGCCTATGTAGGGCTTTTAAGCCGCAACAGCATTTCACGTGCAGTTGATTATGAACCTTTTGTTTCTAGACATAGAGTTGGGATTTGAGGAGATGTGGGGAGTGTTATTATCGTCAATACGTTATGAACACGACGGAAGCTGGGTAAAAAGGCGGCGCGGGCGCAGGGCAAACGACGGCCCTCGTTATAGAGCTGAGCACATGACTGGCGTACAAACTAGCCGGTGGGGCCAGGAAAACAGCTGTGCACACTTACAAAGTGATGGTACTGCTGAGTATATCTAAAGTTAGTGTAGACGAAACTAAGTTGTAGCAAGAAACTTCAAAACAAAGCTATCAACAGTTGCTAGAATATAAAAGATTAGAAATATCTGTTACGTTGGCCACTTAAACGCGGTTTGGGATTTTAATTTTATCCCTTCATCAAATATGTTGAATGAAATTACTCATAATATTATCAGAAAATTAGTAACAACAACGATTTACAGTCAAGGTAATCTCGCTCGCTTCATTAATAAATTGATTGGGAGATATCAAGCGTAGGCACCTAACGCCTAAGTACATGGGTTACTGAGTGCAATTTAGGTACAACACATATTTTGCTATCGTAATCCCCATATCTACATCTGAACAACCGGAATCTTAGTTATCATTTGCTATCTTCATATTATCCAATATCATAGCCTCAGCATGATTAAGAAATTGTAAAACTTTGTTATATAAAAAGATCTTATCTCTCTTATCACAGCTGTTTGTTTTCCAAATAATAAGTGTCCGATATCCAGCGAATTATGGTCATGTGAATTGCAAGTTCTTAATCAGGCTATCGGTCTAGCCAGATCACTCAGGCCAGGTGTTTGTAAATCGTTATCAACTGTTAATTTATACTAACCTACCCGAAATTTAGGTTATGATTAATGTGTACCTTAGGCACCTACGTAGATACACGCGGTTTAGACCTGTGACACAGATTAAATATTGCGGCTTGTTAATGCACAATAACATTGCTCTTTCAAAATTTTCAAGAAAATCTATTTGAATAGAAAACACTTCAATCTATTAGTAGTAGTAGTATTATTCAGATAGGTTAATTGACTAACTACTAATTAATTGACTCTTAAGGAAAATAAAAATATTCTCAGAAAGATAAATTTTTAGTTCATCATAATCATCATTGATTTGCACATGTCCCACGTTAAGTGGGATCAGAGCAACATGTTTTT
Organism: Maruca vitrata; assembly: GCA_039566165.1. Lineage (NCBI taxonomy): Eukaryota > Metazoa > Arthropoda > Insecta > Lepidoptera > Crambidae > Maruca > Maruca vitrata. The sequence goes on along the minus strand of CM076925.1, from coordinate 3,520,702 downwards.
GGTTACACTGTACATTTTTTCATATACATTTTTACATAGGCGATATCGAGTCTCATCATCATCATCATCATCAGCCCATATACGTCCCCACTGCTGGGGCACGGGCCTACCCTAAACTAGGGCGATAAGGCCTTAGTCGACCACGCTGGCCAAGTGCGGGTTGGTCGACTACACAACCTTAGAATTTCTTCTTAGGTATGCAGGTTTCCTCACGATGTTTTCCTTCACCGTTAAAGCGTCGAATGATGGTACATATGAATTTCAAATTTGAAAAACACATTGGTACCTGGCGGGGTTTCAACTGGCGACCTCTCGCATAGCAAGCAACGACCTTAACCACTCGGCCATCGACGCTTTTATATCGAGTCTGTCACTTTAAAACTCATGGTAGCGCTGTAGGTGTGGGTTCTACCATAAATCCAGAATCGCAAGTTCTATGGCCACGCGCGTAGGTGCGCAAGCGCCTACATTCCAGCGCGGCGCGATTCTGTATCGACACCGATAAATAACAAATAATCGTCCACCATACGACCGTGTGGCGGTAAACGGTGCAATTTTTTACGGTCAATCTTTTAATTTTTGACGCGGGGCAATTTGATTTCTAAAAATTTCGACACATACTGATAGGCGTAACCAAAAATCGGTAATTGTTTACAAAAAGAATTGTGTTAGAGGTAATTAAAACTTATTTGAACTAAAATAAATCCTGCAGAGCTATCATAAAATTTGGAAGCCTACTATCAGATTTACTTAAACGTGATTTAAGGCTTTAAGGCTTTGATCACAAGGAAACAAACTAAAAACTTATCGCAGCTCAATAATTTGATTTGACGCTTTTTAAATAATTAAAGGAGATTGATCAATTATTTCAAAAGCTTCTCTTTGTACGAAATTACTAAACTTTAAGCTTTATCAAAGTGCTTTCTATCTGTAATCCTTAACGCAGAAGTCGCAAACCTTATATGAACCTGAATATAAACTTAATAACTTTATTAACATTTCGGAATCCTAATTGATTAATAGGGATATTACTAGTACAGTAAAAAAACTTCGTCCAAGATTCCATCGCAAATTCTAGTCGCATCGTCGCACTATATCGGATGAACTTGCAAGATCAGTACAAAAGGATGGCTGTATATGCGGCCTTTTCTAATTGCATGCATTGGACAAGGTTAGAGCCTGTTTCATGGCGCCGGCGCCTGCCAATGACGTCACGCGCACACGATACCACGCTAAGAGGTGGTAACTTAAGACATCTTTAAATAGTACGAGTTTACACACACGAATGGACGAGAATTTTGACGAAGCTAATGAAGTGGCGTAAGGGTGATTAAAATTGTTGGTTCTGAAATAGAAATCTTCCACCGTCAAATGATTGATGATGATTGAAAGGGTCAGTTCAATGACTGATTTCAATCACTACCAAAAATGTTACGATTGAAAGTGTCCAAATATTTAGACACTAAAGAAGTAAGAGGCTGTGAAAGAAATGAAACGGGACAAGTAACTCAATAGACTCTACTTTAAACAACTTTGACACTAAGATTTTTTTTATTTTTTTATAATAGGCAAACAAGATGACCACACTCCGCCTGATGGTAAGCGGTAGTGAGATCCAAATATGAGGTCGACAGGCACAATAGATCATATTGCGCCTGTCGCACTCACCCTGAAGGCCTGCTTAAATGCCGTTTCACGCCCCGCCTGAAGAGCCCGGGATCATAGGAGGGAGGGAAAACATGAGCTGGAAGGGCATTCCATGCCTTAATGGCACGGGGCAGAAATGAAGAGCTGAACCTCTTAGTCCGAGCCACCAGCGACTGCATTGTATGTGGATGGCAGCGCTGTCCTGCACGTGTCGTTCGGGAGTGGAAAGGGGAGGGAGGGATTAGCTGAAATAGCTCTTCAGAGCATTCCCCATTAAAGAGACGGTAGAGAACACTAAGACCGGCAATGTCTCTACGTAATTAAAAAGTAAAAGATAACTGAAACCTTAATAGGAAGTGATAGAAATCTGAGAGATGATATACCTACCATCTTTAAACACCATGCTACTACTCTGCTCTAACATCTAGCAGCCTTCAAAAAGACAAATGAAAAGGACAATCGATTGATCTGAAGATTTCCCAGCAAGCTTAATCTCGCCTGCGCCTCGCGAGAACCAGTTTGCCCATATGGCTGGGAGCCCATATTGTTATTAAATCATATTATTTTACACAACGACCGATAGTCCGCATTCCGATCTCAAATATTCTGTATATTTAGATTCGTGGGTTTTCCCGTCTGTTCAGACGACCGTGCTGTGATTTTAAATTGAACAAACAATTGTAGGTAAATAACTTGACTCTACCTAGTACATAAGTCATGTTACAATAATCTCTCATAGATCTCTGTGACAAAACCAAATCCAATATTAGACATAAGTATTCATTTTGTAGGAATATGGGGTCTGCATTGCTAACATAAGAAAATGATTTATTTCTTCTGTGTAGTTTGATGTTTATTTTTCATATCTCTTAGACATTTTTACAGTTTAGTTGGATTATACAATGAAAATCAAATAAAAAAAAAACTTGCCTACAAATCTTATTGCATAAAGAATACTTGAAACTTTTATAAAAATCAGCCAATGTCTAGCTGAAATAGCAGAATAACTTAATATGACCAAATATAAATACTTAGACCGTTTCGAGCAACTAATATAGATAATAGTACGTTCTTAATGGGTTGGCTACCGGAATTAGTTTATGGCTAGTAATCGGACGGACATGGCGCCAGCAAGCCGCTCCACACACACATCACAAAATCACGTGCCGAGCCAAATACGACCCTAAAACTAAATACACACGACTCCAATCACACCGACAACAACAAAATGCTTAGAACTCGAATTCGTTTCCAGTCAGCATTCAACCGGGCTTCTCACACTACAGGTGTTTTTATAAGAACCAGAAACCATTTACGAGACGCCGCCTCTTTTGATTGAGCTTATAATTGCTCGAAAAATGACCCGTTAAAGTACCTAAATGCCAAACTGAAATAATTGACGTGATTAACGATGCATAGAATAAGCGGACGGAATAATATATCACAGATACAATAAAACATGTCTCGCCCCGGCCAGCTCATTACGCCGTTTCACAGGGACGTGTTAAAACAAAGAGTTGAGACTCAAAAGGCCCGCTCCGAAGACCTCTCGGCGTTGAATGGGTGTCGATCTCACCACCAGATAAAACTCCTCCGGCCCTCCGATACCGATCTGGCGCCAAATTTCACAGAAACAACGAGCCCATTATAAAAAACCTATTCAAATGCGGTCAGTTTTTGTTTTTGTTTTCGATAACATTTTAGGGTTTAGGTACATGTTCGATGTTTAAAAAGAAGTAACATTTTAGTAGCCAGTGCGATTGAAAAAACAAATTTTGTCAGTGCAATTTTTTTATACGGACGTTAAAATAGTCTTGTCACCAGTTTTAAAGTGATGTCGCAAGCAGATGACCGTTGCCCGTAATTACGGGAATTTCGCTTAAGATACGAAATGATGAGAAAATGATGAGCGGTCAGGTGTTTGAAAAAAATTCAGACTAGTAATGTCTTGTCCGCGGTCTCGCATTCGCACGGTCTTAGCTAATGTATGAGAAGTCGTGATTCTGTTGCGACTTTCACCGAACAAACATTATCGACGGCGCCAGTGTGGGCCAGTGCTGTACCGCTGTGGACTGTTGAGCTTTAATTTATTGGTCGTGTTGGTATACGCTTATTCGTGTGGTGGACATTACGTAGCAATAAGTTTGTTTTACAATTATTTGGAAACGTTGAACGTTGGAGGGTTACCAAATGTTGATTTATTTGCTTTCAGGAATGATATTCGCTAGACTAACCTTTTACGACTACGTACCTACTAAAGCTGTAGAACAGTGGTTGCACTGTTAGAAAATAACTTACGTACGTTAAGTGTTGACTTTACGTTCGTAAGTTATTTTTAGTTTCATAAAATATTAATGAAACAAATAGTCCTTCTTGCATTTGAAATAAATTATTCTGTTTTATGTACTCACTTAGATTGGCGTCTAGTACAGCGCTGTAACCTTTCAGTTGACCCTATATATAATAGTTATAAATAAAAAAGGCTTAAAAGACAAAAGTTTCGCGTAAACTAAAAGCCGTTTACCCACTTACGAATCGTAAGTACGAAGCCTGGCCACATTAGTATGTGTTTAACGCCAAGTTGTAGGTGCGGGCGACACCGCGGCGCCGCGCCGCGCCGTGACTAATGGATCCCGGAGCCCGGGATTGAGAAAAGAAGGAAAGAAAGAAATGCTCTTATGATTGTGAACATGAATAAAAAAAAGTGTTCGTTCTTTAGTAAAGTAGAAATAAAAGAAATAGAATAAATGAAAATACATAGGAAGGCAAGAACGACAAGCATATTAAAATTGTTAATTATATCATGGTACTATTTTGTCGCTAGCACTAATGTCCAAGGCTCTTAAGTCTACACCGTGAAAATTGAGTGGTTGTTTTCCCGTGGCAGAATGATTTGCCTTTAGTAATACTATAGAATTATGCAAATTATTCCGCGAAAAAAAAAAATTTTTTTTTCAAATTTTCAAAATATTAATTTTCCAACTCGAAAACGAGAGAAGCTATCGTTCTTTTATAAGATGTGACGTAATCAGGTACTGCTTGCCGCATGAAATCGATGCTTAAAGCTGAAGAAGCTTGACACCCTAAGTCATAAAGCGGTTCGAACGTGCTTTCGAGTTTCGGTTAAACCTTTCGTAAAACCGGCATTTATTGATTTTAACAAAAAATAACTGCACAAATCTATTGTACTACTAAGATAGAATCATTCTACTGCGGGAAAACAACCACTAAAATTTCACGGTGTATAGTCAATAAATAATAAGAAATAATATTTCCACCTTTTTCAGCTAGATTTTATAGGCTCTTTTCAAACGTAAATCAAAGGCAAACATAACTAATTTCGGGACGAAGTACATATTTTGTAGTTTTCATACATTTTTCTAGATATAACGTTCACGAGTGTACATACTTCGGATTTCAAATACCTACTTAAGCAGTAAAGCCGCAAAGGGGCTGGTTTCTGAGAAATTTCGTGCGGCATCGATCCTGTTCTAACTTTAAACAATTCATGACTTCCATTCGATGAGCCTAGCTACAAATATATCATTTTTTATTGTATTTGAATCGCATTCAATAATGATATGGTCTAAAAAACGGTGCACACCAAATATGGTCTTTATACCTACATATACACTACAGTCCCGAAACTTTCGAAATTCTTCGAAATCTTTCAGGTTTCATATTGATAGTAAATTTACAGTGTATTTATTAAATGCAGTAGTTATTTTGATATAAGCGCATGTGCATGTTACAACTTTTAAAAAACTAAGTTGAATAATTAAAATGTATTGTTACACAAGTAAGTAAGTAGAGATAAGATTGAATAAACACATTTTTACTAGTAGCAACTTCCTGATGTTATACGTTACTAAACTGACTTAATACTTAATGATTCATTAAAAAGTTTGGCCTGGGTTTTTTGGTACCCATTATCTGTCTGCCGTCCTCTAGCTATAATGCCGTTAACTAACATTTGGTCATTTTTGACTTTTGAATACTATCCGAATAAGAAAAATATGCGGAATCTAACCATCTTTCCCAATTTTTTATATCTTGAGTAGTTTCTGAGATAGTATGCCGTTAACTACGAGTGAGTGCCCCGTTTTTGCGAGGTTACATAGCTATAATGCAGTTACCTTAAGATTCTTAACTAAAACGCGGTTAAAGGATTTTAACTTCTGAAAATAATAAAAATTTACTGAAATTACATAACTAAATTGCCGTTATTTGAATTTCCTTCTCAATAAGGCCGTTAAAGTACTTTAACGGCAATATTGTTTTGCTGTTGTTCGGAAAGCGTTTATATGGCATTTCAAGACTAAAACGCCGTTAAGTAAAATTATTAAACAAAAACGCCGTTAAAGTCCAATAACGGCGTTTTAAATTTGTTTAATAAATTTGCTGTCATTCAATTTGCACGACTTAAATGCGGTTAACCCACATTACTTAACTATAATGCGACTATGTACCAAACGTTGAAAGAAGTCGCAGTCTCAGTCCAAGGGCATGAATGAGAGGATGTATCACAGAACACATGAACTCGCAAAACTTGTGATGCAAACAGCACATTTATGAACGATATAAAGTTTAGCATCATATTCGGATTCTTTTTTATGAAACCAAACCTAATTTTATTGTGGGAACAGCAATTCTTTAACCATAAATATAAATATGGAACATCTCTACGGATGAGAAGAAAAAAAATATAATAAGCTAACTACATATATATCATTTTGTTTTCTTACAGCAATTTTATTGCGTCGTGCCAAATAACTATCAATGTTTTAAAGTGAGAGGTGATTTTCCCAACAGGAGCAAACGTTTCATTTAAACAGCAAGTCGTTGACATAATATGATACATTTAAAGGTTTCCATTTTATGGTAAAACTAACTGACCCAACACTCCGTCCTGTCAAAAAAATGTGAAAAAGAAAAGGGCTGTTTTTAGGGTTTTCCCGGCAATTAGGTATTCGATTGTTTTCTCGCCGTAATAACCATCCTTGGACTTCAACGAACATTTAAAAAAAAAGAATTGGTTCATGCGTTGTTGAGTTATGCGCTTACCAACACATTTTGCGATTTATTTTTATATTATAGATTATGACTTTTGCAAGATCGACATTAAAATTTTTCTCAATCATTTTAAATTGATTTGTGTTCATTGTACAGTGCCCTTGCTCTTTTATATTTTTGCGTTGTTTAGCCCAGTCAACACAAACAGCGCATTCATGAACAGTATTAAGGTTAGCATCATGTTTGGATTACTTTTTATGTAACCCTCCTCCTCCTCCTCTTCTCCTGTTGATGCTAGCCGCGCTAATCTTTCGATTTTTCTGTAAAATTATCATGCAAAGGCCTAAAGAAATAACAAACATCTTCAGTCTGTGAAGAAACGAATGACAAACCTTTGCATGATAATTTTACCGAAAAATCGAAAGATTAGCGCAGCAAGCATCAAACATCGCTTCCATTTGACCGGGATTTATTAACAAATATATATGAACATTTAACCCATTGGCACCTCATTACAAACGCGAACGAACATCAACCACGCTGTTTACAGAACGATTTTAATGTAAAACTCATGCATTTGCATTTTATTCAAACTTACCCAGATAAAAAGTATCTTATGAATCTAATAGAAAACACGTAAAAAATATGAAAATAAGTCTTACTCAGCTCAGAAACGAAGAGAGTGAATTGTGCGAAGCCTATAGGGTACAAAAAAGTAATCCAAACATGATGCTAAACTTTATAATGTATTGTTTATGAATGTGCTGTTTGTGTTGACTGGGCTAAACAACGCGAAAAATATAAAAAGCAAGGGAACTGTACGTGTTCAATGAACACAAATCAATCAACAATGATTATGAGAAATATTTTAGTGTAGATCTTGAAAAAGCCATAATGTTACCATAAAATGGAAACCTTTAAATATATCCTTTTACTGTTTTTAATGAAACTTTTGTTCCTGTTGGGAAAACCACTTCTCACTTTAAACTGTTGACAATTATTTGGCACGACGCAATTGCTGTAAAAAAAACAAAATTATATAGTCAGCTTTCTATAATTTTTTGCTTCTCTTCCATTAAATTTAATATACATTTATGGTTAGATAATTGCAGTTCTCAGAATAAAAATTGGCTTTTTATATTGATTACCTTTTAAAGGAGACTGAAAATGGTGGGCCGGAATTGTAATGGATTGGTATATGGTCTAAAAAATTGGTTTCTGCGTGCTGAGAAATAAAAAAAAGATTCTACTTTTCGTTAAATATCGATTATTCATATTAATCGATTTATTTACAGGAAAAAAGTATTTTGCAATAGAAAGTAAACCCAAATTGTGAGTAAATGCACGTTAAACGTTACACAACACAGTTCAAACACAGTGATGTGTCGTATCAATTGCAAAAAAAACAATAATATCGGTACAATGATGATATATAATTAATTGATTTCAATTCCTATAAATGGATCTATGGTATATTTACCCGACTGTCTTTATTACTGACATTGACAGTTGACGGGCGTTGTGCCGGCCGGTGGAATTAGCTCACTCTTTTCGTGTTTTCCGATTCCATTATCTCATTTTTCAGATTGTCAATACTTGCAAAATTTTCTCTTCAAGCTGATAAGGTATCCTGCCTATCGATTAATACAGATTTCGTCTTATTACAAGTTATAATTTTTAACGGCCCAAGATTGAATGAAATCGTTTAAGTCTCAGTTAAATTGATGATTAATTGATACAAATTGATCTCAATTTATTTTAAAAATGTGATACAGTTGATTTTTAAATTAAATAGTGATTAAAAACGGTTTTATTACTTTTTACATAAATGCACTTCATTGTAATTTCTAAATTATCAACTTACGAATGCTTAGTTAAAATGCCGTTACGGCAAAAAGGTTTTGATTTTAGCTGCATTTTAGTCTAGTAATAAACATTAGTAAAAGATGCATAGTAAAACTTATGTAATTTATGATGGGAATGCTCGACTTAAATGCCGTTATGAACAGTTAGCTGCAATATTGGTAAGTAATGCCCTGACAAAAGAATAAGATTACCGAGCTTAAACGCCGTTATTCTATTTAACGGCATTTAAGTTTAGTAAATATATTAGATAGAAACTCATTTTACAAATGTATCAAAGTTATTCAAAATCAAACACTTAAATGCCGTTAAGGTATCTATAGCGGCATTTTAGCTATGTTTTCTATTGAGTAAATCTAAAGCAATCCTGATTTAAAACGTTTAAATTAAAATATTTTAAAATATATAACACATAGAATTATGAGAGTTTGAGCTTATTAAAGCTCTTGTAAATACCTGTGTAATGATATATATCACTTGTATGTAAACCTTTGACTTTTCGTTTAGCGATTTTTTTTTACTTTCGCGCTCTTTAAACCCGTTTTTCTCCGAATGCGGTTTTGTCACATAACGGCATTATAGCTAAAGGACGGCAGCTGTGGCAACTACGAGTATAACCCAATATAAAAAAAAGAGTAAGACAAATTTGCCGCCTGAAAACATTTCATTGCGTTGCCAGAGGTAACTTAGTAAGTCACTAAGTACGGAACGAGTAATTACCTAAGTTACGCCACAAGCCGTTGTGGATTATACTTGCTGAATAAAAATATCAGCCATTGTTAGCAACTGTCCAAACAGTTAGTCGGGTGTCTGCCGTCAAAACACTGCATTGTCTGAAGCGGAAGACTCAACATCGGTGCACCTGGCGACCACGTGCCTATGACACTTGGTGAAAAGGCTTTATTACTTTTAAATTTTGATTGCTAATGCCTGGCCAAATAGGTCTCATTATGAGTAGAAAAGTAACGTAGAGTAGGTGTAAGTTGAAAAAAAGACAAGCAATGAAAAAAGCTGTAATTAACAAAATTTTAATGTTACCATAACGCGAGGAGGTTCTAAAACGTATATTACCTATCGTACCTACCAAACAAAATTACAAAGTCATCAAAATTTGTTTGTCTTTTGAATTCAAATTTCAATTCGAGTATTCTAAAATCAATGAGTCTCGCCAACTGTTGATCTCTCTCAAAAAAGTTGCATTTAAAATTTTGATTCAAAAAGCCAGACAATTGACTGTTGAATTGTACAAATCGCTTTTGCGAAAAAAAGAATTCGACTTTCAAAATTCACCCGGAATCGTTTATCTCGTTAATATTAAAAAGATGTTTAATGGATAAAACCACCTGGCTAAGGTAGAAAAATTGCACTCCGATGACATATTGTCAGATCGTCATTTGTTACACATCTCCGATGGCCTAGATTTGAATAAAACTTAGATTTAGAATCGCAATTCAGTCTGAAAATAAGCATATTCGAATGCCGAAGGGGACTACCAGCCGTACAATCGTACTCATAATCAAGGATGGAATATTTTGGATTGCAATTTAAATAAATTTTGATTGGTAATTTAAACGAAATGAATGCTTTTAAGTTAAGACTCACGTAAATTGAGGGAGGTTACATTGTGTGGTTTTGGTTTTCTTTTCTTTTTTCAAGCCAACTGTACAACCTTATTACGCGTGCCGGGAAAAAATATGGTAATGTTGCCATATAACGATTTCAAAAAACAAACATTAATCTACTACTTGTTTTGACTTTGACAGTTGGTGCCTATTTCAAAAGCCCCAGTTGTCCAGAGCCTTCAGAGTCATTTGCATGCCATTTGTTGAATTTGTCACTAGGCGATTCTGTTTTTGACACTAGATCTTTTGTGCTATTTTTTGTTGCGGCGTTTTTTCGAACCTATTGGCTGTACAATTTTAACTAGCAAACTTATTCTGAAATTAAAATAATCAGAAACAATTGTTGAACATTAGTTATGAAATAATATTGTCAAAAAAAACCTGGTTGGTGGAATATTCACTACACTCACTTGGCTAAACATGGCAAAATAGAGGAAACATTTTGACAATTTTTTTTTTTATTTAAGTCGTATAGCAGCGGAATTGTCAGTTTGGCGCCAACAGCTGTAAGGAATGACCTCGTGCTGGCGCCCCGGTGGCGATAGTATAAATCACATATAAAAAGTTAATTTCGCATGCGGCCAAGACGGAATCGAACAGCCAGATGGTACTTATATCCTTCTGTCTTCACGCCAGATGTTGATAAAAGTTCTTACCAACTGAGATTTCAATTACGTAAATTGACTTTTTTTTACTGTTGGCCTTACGTACCGGCTTCCCGGATACGGATGCCTAGAAACAAGAATATAACGAGTTAGCGCCGTCCAAATTGGGCAGCAATTTATCTTGGAGTAATCTCGGATTCGGTTCTCGTTAGCAAATTAATGCAAATTCGTGCGTTCGTGGAATGCGGTGACGCGCGGAGAAACATCCAGCGTAAACAAAAACACCGATATGTGAAACCTTTCATGGGTATCTATTTAGGTACGTAATGAAATAAACAACCTTAATAGATATCTGATCATATCTAATAAACTTAGCGTATGTTGCAAATGTGTCATTACTTGAAAGACAAACATCATAACTTCATACATACACATAAAGCCTCTGAATGCATTTACTAGAAGAATTTTGATATTTTTGAAATTACATACATGCTTGTGTATTCTTTGAACTTGCAATACTATTCTAGAACATCTATAGAATCTTCCCTTTATCCATCATAGTTAAAAGCTTTTAAAAGCAAATAGCTTTTTTCATATAATTTTACCAGATCGAGGCGAGGAAGCGTGTAATATAAGTAAACATGCCATTGCTTACATAAATAAAGCTAAGAACAAGTGAATTGACTTGACTCCTTAGCGACATAAGCGCAGCGGAGCGTACAAAGTAAATATATGAGATCGGACGACCTTACAAGGCCATGTCGAGTCATTCTTGCCTGCGGGTGAGCGCAGGCGCTCCACATATTAATTTATATGACGTTCTATAGCCAAGTGGGCAGGTATTCTATATAGTACTTAAGGATTAAAGTATTTAAGGGCGTATATTATACGTAGGTAGTAGGGTTTATACTAATTCAGCGCGGTCAATTTTATATAAGCCGCGTAACATTAGGTAGAGTTGGCTCTTACGCTCAGAAATGCACAATGACACCGTAACTTAGGGAACCCTTTGAGAGGACTTGTATTTCTGCAAACAACAGCCTAGTAGATATTAACGAATCAATAATATAACTTCAAATCCATGTCAAGGTTTATTTTTAATTAGTTTATTGCAAAATTGTAACATCCACGAGTCTCTATTGGGCTAAATTGACTAGTTGTATTACTAGTATTTCAGAGTACCTAATGCGATTCAAATGCATTTTTCCGTAGATTTTCAACTTGCGACAAAAAAAAACCTACCAAAAATTTACCGAGTATAAATTTTGAAACCGTTCGTACTGTTTTCGCTCTGTTATTTATAGTGTAACTAGTATCAAATAAAAAAGATACTATGCAATTAAATACATAAAATAGTCATACATAAACAACGGTAAAATGAGTAGGTACATATCTTACAGCGTCACTTGCCCAGACCTCGATCATAAAGACATGCGCATTTGCCCAGGCGCCAGTTTTAGCGCCTTCCGCGCATTTCAATAACTATTAAAACCGAGGAATGGCCGCTGAAAGGGCTTAACCAATTATTGTTTGTGATGACCAGACGATACTACGTCTGGTTTGAGAGCTGTTAAATTAGCAAATCATTACCAAAGTCTATCTACCTAAGCGATTTGATTACGTCGAAAGTTAAGCTTTTTCGCGTTACATTAGAGTTAGGAAAAGTGTACTTTATGCCACCTTACATATCCTTTTAATAATTAAAACTAATATTTTTTGAGTGTCACGATTTTACTATCATTACGCATAGAGTTCCTTTTTTTAAGAGATCAGAAGACCATTTCACTATCAGTCAAAGCTTTAATCATTATATTTTATTCGCTTTAAGCAAAGTTATCGCGTACCAGAAAGCGAAGTTATCGCATAAATATTTCTATAGAAGCATAAAAAAACCACAGAAAATATATTACCTAACAGCCGTATCTTCACAGTTTGCCTAGACTGTGTGAACATTCCAAAAAGGGTGGAAATATCTATAAACAATTTGACCCTCGTGGTTTACAGATCTCTACATCTCTGCTCTAAATCGCACGCGACTCGGCCGCTCAAAAAAATATTCGTAGGTCGTGAGTCTCAATGCAAAATTGTTATCAGCACGGTGTGCCATAAAAAAACCATATCCTGCGGAAACCGAACTACTAAAGCTGGCGACCGCTGAAAACTCTACTGCTTATGTTGCGGTGTAGAGTTTGTTTTTCGGATTCAATTCAATTCGGCACTGTTGGATTTAATTAATGAAACGGTAGTATTTATAGAGTAAGATCTTGCTACGTACTAGGTATGCATACACTTGAAGTATATAGGACTAACACTACTTTATGCCATATCTATAACTTGTGAGAAAATGCGACATTTAAGGGTCATTGTATCAAGTACTACTAAATCCTAAGTGCCTATGCGGGTGACAGTCGTCAATGATAATGACTCAAATTTGAATGCTTAAAATGACTTTTGACTTCCAAACTTTGAAAATGACCTATACGTCCTTCTATAATTTTTGCATAGCCCATTAATATTGAAGGGATAGCGTAGGGAAGCCAAAAGTTCGTCGAACATAACAAAGGGAGGAAACGGCCGGGTGGGCCGGGGAAAAAACGGAGATCGACCCCGCTTCCACCGACCATGAGGATATAAAAAAAAGTTTGGCGGACAAAAAAAGAAGACTTACACTTGACGCGTTAGAAGTCAAAAAAGTTTTGAATTAAACATTGCTAGCGAAAGGTAGCGTGTGAGACCACCCCCTTTTAGTTTCTTGCTCTTCCCTTGTGGAAATACTTTGCCGGGAACATGAATTGCATACTTATTTATGTATTTGTAGCTTAATCGGATTTTGCAACTTTTAAGCAGCATTTACTGTTGTTGACATTGATACAATAATTTTTTAACAATAACGATTCGAAAAGCAAACATGCCCCCGCATTATCAATACCCCTGCATGCCGTTCGAAAAAAAAAGTTAAAACGTGCGTATTACAAAACGGCGCGGCAACGTTTTTGACATGTGTTCGGACAATTACAGCGGCGTTCATTTGTTTTATTATTTATCGAACGAACGCGCCCATCTGTCCACCTCATGTCGATTGTTTCCGAGTTGCCAGTCACAATAGCGAAGTGTTGCAACGCGGTGCAATCCCGGACTCACATCTGGTCGTTGGGACGGATCTGGGAAGACCCGACTGGCTTTTGCACAGCGGGTAGGAAAGCAAAATGACGACAGTCAATTATTTTAGCGACATCCGACATTGGTGCTGTCAATAAATCAATTCAGATAGTGACAAACGACAAGTTGCATTTTTTTTATCTCACAACTAAATATACAGAAATCTTGGCAAATTAGTTGAATATTGTCAATTTAATACTAATTATTGAAATGAAGCCATGTTAGCAATATTTGTCTTCTTTATAAGATCTAGAGTTTTATAACCTTGCCAACAGAGGGGTGATTTCGCACTCCTTACGCGTATTGCTTTCCATTTTTGTTTCCAATTCCGTTTTGTTGTGTCGTCTGATTTTACGAGTGGCGATATTTTGAAACCGTTCCATTCACGTGTCGGCTCTCACGTGGTTTTGCGATTGCGCACTGTATAGGAACAGAGGTTTAAACTTGGAGATTAGGCTAAAGGACTACGTTACTGAAGATAATGACAACAAAAAAAACAACAAAACCTAAACATTACATTAAGGAGATTCTTTGAATCATTAAATCCAGAAAGAGTTGCTAGTGTTATATCCACATACGAATCTGTTTCGGTACCATACGCGTGAAACCGTTTATCACGATTTTTTTCTCTCTTTTTTACGTAGTGGCGTAAATTTCCATTTCTTAGAACTCGTCTTAACTACTCATCTTCTTAATATTGGCGTGAATACATGATAATGTTATGATGACATCACTACATTTTTTATCAGTCGTAAAGTAACTGCATCAAACAGATCACACAGCAGAAACACTTTTAAACACAGGTGACGATGGTTCGAGCTTCCGTGTGTGTCAATAACTACCACAAACATTATTAATAGCTATCACAAACATTATAGGAAGAACACGATACGATACATTTGAGCAAACAGCCTTCGCTGCAAATGAATTCTAGTATTTTGTGGAACTATACGCATTTAAAGTGTCACTTATCGACAGTGAGGTAATTGCGTATTGTTTTTTTTTTAACGATAGACATGGCAGCATAGGAAATAACACAATTATTGTCAACACTATAAAGGTCGACCACCGTACTAGAATGGGCCGTCTACAATGGGTTTAGTTTTTTTTTATTTGATACGACCTGTTCAAATAATGTATAATAACTATAGTACTACTTAGTCGTTATTTTGTTCCTGATGAATGTTTTATTTCATTTCAATTCTAAGAAGCTGGGCCTAAAATGCCAATCTAACTTCATTCAAGTGTCTATATCAAGTTTTATTCGTAAAGTCATGTATTTGCTCGAGCCTACAATTGAATATAAAAATCACTGCAAGGGAAAAATCTCCGTAACCACGATCGATATGGAATCAAAACCTCGTCTACCTAAACTCGTATAGGTTAAATATTTGTCTTTATGGGTCTACACGCGTTAATAGGAGTAGCAAATTACATAGCTACTTACTTCGTCGCTCGCGACCACGATTGGTGTAACCCAGTCGAAACGTCGGGCAGTAAGTAGCTATGTAATTTGCTACTCCTATTAACGCGTGTAGACCCATAAAGACAAATATTTAGTGTAATGGAACGCGAAAGTCTAAAATCTCGTATAGGTTATAATAACTCACGTGAGTTAGATCCGTTAAAAAGGTTTTATGTCAAAGCTGGTTGTATCTCCGTGCGTATCTTATCACTGGTCTGCTCTACTGCTAAGCTAGCTCATTGTGTGTGCCTCATCTTCGCTTAATACATTCTAGTGACAGCATATCGCTAGTTTTTGTGATGCAATGTCGGGAAAACCCAATCGGCACGGAATCCGCCGAAAACAGATCCTGGTGGCGATTGTTTGATACTTAGTCAATAAAATACGGTCAAACAAGTCTTTGTCGTGTGCAACAAAAGTACATTTGAGTGCTTTTGTAGTAAAGGAAGTCATAACGATAAAGTATGTTTTGGACTCTTGAAACTTTCACACTTAAGATGTTGAGTAATTGGCTCTTGTTATTTTTACCGAATGAATGAACACTTCAAAATTACTTTGCAACCATAAGCGTTTTTTTTTAATAGGTTGGTACTTGAGTTTGTAAATAGGGCATGTTACGTTGGTTGTTTCGAATCGTTTTAGCTATCACGAGTCTCTGGGCGCTATCGGCTTTGTATTTTCCTTCTACAAACATAATAATTCCGGAAAACCCTGCAGCGATAGTCCAAGACCAACATTAATCTCTATTTATTTATTTGTTCTTTGTAAGTTTGGTGATAAGTAAGTCACATGATAATTTAATTGCACCATTTACCTAAAATAAATTTACGCGAGTTCAAGATTAAGTCGTGTACATAAGGTCGCGATCTTAAAATACTCAAATATATCTGTCAAGCTATCTAATAAAGAAATTTTTATTTTTTATTTTATTTATTTAGGTTCACTTACAAATGAAGTAAAAAACAAACAATAATGCATCCAAGACTTTCATTTTACGACGCTGACGTCACACAGTTTCCATAGCCAGGCAACATCTTGCCGCCATAATTTGTTTATTGGTAGCAGCAGAAGCTATTACAATCAGTAAAGATACAGATGTCAAACATTTGACGATACGCAAACAGTAAGGGAAGCATCTGGTGCCCGCATCTGGCCGTTGACATGTGGCGACAAACGACCGTCTATTGTCCAAGTACCTATCGACTCTGGCTGGCTGGAAACAGTTTGAAATTCGAAAACTCAACTAAATAAGCATCCCTAGATTTTGTTTTGTTTTTTTCGTTACCTCATTTAATTTTCTTCCTTTTTAATTTGAGTATTTCGTTTGTAGACTGCCAGTTATTACTCGAATATCGATTCATCAGAACTCCACAATTCCCCATTCATGACTAGATGAACTACATTACAATCTTATCTTCATTGTTTTCAACGGAATGTCTTATCAAATTGATTGAGATAGCGTATCCGGCCTATTCATTCAAAAAATACTGTCTTAATCAGATCTTTCATATCAATAAATGTTTGCGTCCGTCAAAATCTTTACCAATGTCCACAAACTATCCGTTGTAGTGAGCAATAATCGCCGTTATACTTACTGTAAGTAAAATCATACCAGTATCAAGTTCAATAGGACTCTTCACAGCCAAATGATTGATGCTAATGTTAATCTCATCCCGGCCTACATTTGCGTACAAAAAATTCAACGCTTCAAGAAACCTATTAGACTGGAGCGACCCCCGCCGTGCGACATGTGAACAAACAAACAAATCTTCCGGACCGACCATATGTTTCACATGAACCTTTTTACTATAGACATAGGGTCTATATTCTCCCGTCACGATGGCAAGTATTGCTTGGCTAGGCATACACTTGTTCCCTGGGGGTGTCGTGCACCCTTCACACATGTGCACGGGTTGTTTTTTTAGGTGAACCCTTTTGTTTTGGGGTGAAGAGATTATGTTAACGGATCCCTATGTCACAATTAGATACAGTCGAAACCAGATTTGTCTCGTATTTCATGATATGGCTACTTACACTTCTGTTTTTAAAATAAGTGGGTTGATTTTACACAATTATGTTATTTCTTATTCATAATTTAAATAGCGTTGTATAGAAGTATTATTATTGTTTTATTTATGGAATTTTGTAAAAGGCACCTAATTTCTTATTGATTCTTAATATGTTGCGATTTTAGTCACATTATTTAACTCAATTTTATTTGTGGATAAAGTGGTTGACTCTACTACATAAGTGACGAAACAGTACTAGTATTTAAACTTAATATTTTCTACAGCAATGAGTAACGAGTCTTATAATAATTCGAGTCAGACCCACAATTAAATATTTGGCTTCCTGAATACAGCCGTATTTATTTACATTAATGTAATATTAAACCTTATTTGTACTTTATTAGCTATTGTGTATGCACTTGAATACTGATTAGATGTTTAGGCAATCGTAAATATTTGACAGTAAAGTTACAGATTGTGAAGTTATCAAACAAAATAAGTAAAATTTTTATTTCATGATCAGTAATGAAATAGCATAAAACGTAATATACTTGGTGTAAGGGTTTACTAATTCAATATTTCCCATGAATACTTGATTTCAATTAGAAGAGCTACAAAAGTTCATTTGTCTGGCAACTTATTCAATCAGGTATTAGTAACGAGTTTATTCATTATCGTTTTTGAAAAAATGTCTCTTAACTCTGGTGTCTGGTTAACTTTACTGCAATACTTAGGTAGTGTGAAGGACTACCTATGAATTCGAGCAAACATCCTTTTTCACTTAAGTGTAACTTGTTTCTGTTTTGGAGATGTCTAAGCAAAGTCTAAGCACGATATTCATTAACTTTAAGTCAACTGTTATAGTTGAAGTCTAACTGTTTAAGTAAGTTAGCTATTTTCTGGCAATATTGGAAGTTATCAGCCAATGCTCAAAATCCAACGCATGATTGGTACCTATTGACTGACAAACCTCACTGCTTACTCTACGTATAGGCTTACCGCATCTATCAAACAATATGACGGCATCTTACCTAATTGTGAATAGATTATTCATTTTGTTTGTTTGCAAATATATTACCGTGATAATTGGAGGAGTAGCCGCTTTGTTTACTAACTAAAAATAGGTGTAAACATTCATTACTGAATTTTGATCGGTACCGCGGTGGCTGAAATCATCGTCTGTAATTATGCGAACAAAATTCGCTAGTTCTGAAAGCTTCAAACCTTTCTCAGGAATTAACTCGTAGCTTTTCTTTAAATTGATTGATGACAACCAACAGATTCTATATTCGTTAAAATTCGCAGAGCTTTTTTATGCCTTTTTTAGATATCTATATCTGTGACAAAATAATAATAAACATAACGACCAAGCTAACATATATTATATCTTAGTTTCCAAAGTTGAACTCTATCTCTTGCTGATTCAAAAACCTTTCTAACTTAAGTAAAAGTTCGAAATTCTGACAACATTGTGCTAACAATGTTGTCAGAATTTAGTTTGTAGGTAGTATAAAATATTTCCAGTACTTAACTTAATAAGATCAACACGGTTGGTGATATATTTATGTAAAAGCTCTAGCAGTTTAATAAATTTAAATTAATCATAGAAATTTAAATGCAATCAATGTTACATATTTATTCCACCGTTTTCAAATTCATAATTGAAGTAATTCAAGTGCACCTTGGGAGAGCTTTAAAGTTTTATGCGCATGCGTTTCAGGGGAGTTTCGGGAAAATAACTTAGCGTAAGCTTTTACGCATATCTTTAAGAGCTTTATGCAAGTGTCATGAAAATGATAATGTGAAAGTTAAAAAAGTTTATGGGAGCAAAAGATTGACGGTAGAGCTTAACTTTATTTATTTATAAGTAAGTTGGTATGCAAGGGAAAATCATGAAACTTGGTAATGATGTGATGATGATGATGATAAGAGTGGTTTAAATTAGGGAAGTGGTGTATTTAGTAAAAAAATAATCTGTGATAACAAAAGTTCATTAAAGGAAAAGTATTAAAAACTTTCATACCTTTAACTTCCGGCTGCGTGCTCTCCCCGGAAGAGATGAAAGCGGACATCTTCGATTCCATTGCCAAAATCCAAATTCAACGTGAATAAAAAAAAACAAAAGTTGTTCCGAAACAAAAACAACAGAATCCTCTCAAACTTCACTTGTCATTGGCACGTAAGACACAGTTCACACTATCGAGTTACGAGCGCATGAGCGCCGCGCGTACGGTGCAGGCTGGCGCACGTCTGACTCCCATCGCATTCGGACTATTACTGGCCAGTATTCAACCCGCCGCACAGTGGACGGAAAATCGGCCTTCCTTAGCATAGGATTTCAAAAAATAAAAATGTCTTGATTGATGTTTTAAAGTTTATACATGTCTTGAAAACATCTTAATGTTTAGTAATTAAGGGTTACCGAACCTTACGATGTTCGTATACACCTTGTAATGTGACATTGTATGTTTCAAATGTATGAAAACGGAATTTGTTTCCCTCGTAACTTCCTTCGGTCTTGCTCGGTCAGGATGAAACTTTCAGGTATTGTGAACAGTCATGTAATGAAACGATACGCCTTTTTACTTTGATCCCGGACGGTCCCGATCAAAAGTTATGAATGAAATAAAATTACGTATCTAGACGATATAATAATACGGGATTTAATAGGCAATTTATCATATATCAGTCCCATTTTTTTATGTGATTTCACTTATTAGGAGATAATTATACATACATACATAAAGTTTTTATCATACCGATCTTTAAAAAGTTAAAAATAAAAGAAACTTTAAAAAATATTTTTACTTTTATTACTTCCAGCCTATCACCCATGTTAATGATCGTTCTTAGAAGTTACAATTGATGAATACGGTAGTTAATATCATAATACTTTAATTTCATAACGTGGTCGGTAGACGCTATTGTCAATAATGTCATTAGTTAATGAGGGTAGTCAGAAAATGACCTCAAAAATGTATATATACTGTACAAATCTCTATTTCATTTCACTAATCATTGCAGATTGGTACTATATCGTTCTCTTGGTGTTATCTTTTATATTGCTGATGATGGAAGGTCTTGTTTCAAATCTTGATGTGTTTATATACATGCACCAAATATCTTTCAGTGCTGATATGTTATTTCAAAAAGTACTAAATTCAGTGAAAGTATCTTTATCCGAAGAACAAAAAGCCGATCTTAAGATATTTTGTGCTACATACACAAGTAACTTGAAACGAAAATGGAAATCTGTCAATAGCACGTTGGAAAATTTTAAAATTAAATTCGGTGACTGGTTGGACTTCGAAATCAAATGGCCAGACTTTGTTTCACCAAATATCACAGTGAGTGAGGAGCCACCGAGTATTGAAATGACTTACGATGATCCTGCAGCCGCCAGTATATCAATAATGGCAACGCCTAGTACGTCTAAAGTGTTTGATGTGCCCCATAGTGTTTCTGTGTCGACATCAACCCCAAAATTTCGAAGAGAATTCGTCGATTTAAGCCCAAGTCAGAAAAAAAGAAGAACTGAAAACCTTGTTGCCGAGAATGATTTTGATACACTTGCTTATGCCTTGACCAAAAAAATGGGAGAAAATGAAAACCAAACTAACATTATCGAATTAGTGAAACATTTAATTAAACATCCCGAAGATGCATCCATGCTTCGCGCTTGCCTAAAATCTCCTAAACGAAGTGTACCTGCAGATAAGGCTCTGGGGATGTCAGCGTCACTCAATTTATCAAAGTGGCATTACGTTAAGGCAGGTGACAAATAATATAGGTTGTGAAATTTTTCCATCTTACGATGCATTGCAAAAAGAAAAAATAGAGTGTTATGTAGAAAAAGAAGGGTTGGTTATTACAGAAACTGAAGTAAAGCTTACACTTCAATCTATTTTAGATATTACTGTAAAGAGACTTTTCAAAACTCAAGACACTGATTCTACAGGTAAAAATATTTGTCTGATTAGTAAATAGGGATTTGATGAAGAAACTGATGAAGTCATATGGAAAAATCTTAAACCATCATCCACTTTTTTAATTTAAATTTGCTAAGGAAAATGAATAGAATAGAATATCTTTATTTACTAGAAATAGATATGATTTAAATATCAAAGAATAAATGGCGGTAATCGAAAGGGAAATTACTGCTTTACAACCAACAGTTATTGGAGATGCTGCTGTGAAACATAGACTGCATTTATATATGGTTGATGGTAAGATAACTTCTCATTTATCAGATACCTCCACAGCTACATGCGATATCTGCAAAGCAAAGCCGACGGAAATGAATAACATCGATGCAGTATTATAGAGAAGCCAATCTGAAGACATTTTCAAATTTGGCCTATCTACTCTACACGCTAAAATTCGATGCACATAGCTTACCGCCTCACCTTCAAACAATGGCAAGCCAAAGGGAAAGTTCTGAAGCAACAGATGAACAACAAAAAAAAGGCCATACAAGAAAGATTTCGAGCTGAAATGGGGTTGCTTGTAGATATTGTCAAGCAAGGTACAGGTCAGGGAATACAAATGATGGAAATACCGCAAGATCTTTCTTTGCTGATCCCAAAGCAACTGCGCAAATCACGGGAGTGGATGAGGAACTTATCAGAAGGTTGAGTGTAATACTTCAAGTAATCTCATGTGGAAAGTTTGTTGAAGTCGAAAAGATCCGCCAATATTCGTCTACCGACCACGTTATGAAATTAAAGTATTATGATATTAACTACCGTATTCATCAATTGTAACTTCTAAGAACGATCATTAACATGATGGGTGATAGGGTGGAAGTAATAAAAGATTAGTGGTTCTAGGAATAGTTATTGTACTACAGGCATATAAATAATAATAATAAATAATAATAATAAATTTATTTCGTAATCTCAAATATAAAGGTAATTTGTAAACAAACTCATTACTAAAGTAAAAATATTTTTATTTTGACCAAGTTTCTTTTATTTTTAACTTTTTAAAGATCGGTATGATAAAACCTTTATGTATGTATGTATAATTATCTCCTAATAAGTGAAATCACATAAAAAAATGGGACTGATATATGTTAAATTGCCTATTAAATCCCGTATTATTATATCGTCTAGATACGTAATTTTATTTCATTCATAACTTTTGATCGGGACCGTCCGGGATCAAAGTAAAAAGGCGTATCGTTTCATTACATGACTGTTCACAATACCTGAAAGTTTCATCCTGACCGAGCAAGACCGAAGGAAGTTACGAGGGAAACAAATTCCGTTTTCATACATTTGAAACATACAATGTCACATTACAAGGTGTATACGAACATCGTAAGGTTCGGTAACCCTTAATTACTAAACATTAAGATGTTTTCAAGACATGTATAAACTTTAAAACATCAATCAAGACATTTTTATTTTTTGAAATCCTATGCTAAGGAAGGCCGATTTTCCGTCCACTGTGCGCCGACTGGATGGCGCGTAGAACGGAACGCGGCTCGTCGGGGTAAAAAGCGCGCGGCGCCACTCCGGTCTCGCCCTTTAGAGATGTCCGTCTGCTGTTTATTGGAGGGATTTTATCGTGGGCCATTGTTTTAACCTTTTTTTTCTTTTGGTGCTCCTCGCAAAAAGGTTGTAGTTTTGTAAAGGCCTTGTAACTGTAGTCGGGCGTAGGTTAGATCGTAAAGTCAATACCTCGATTGTTGTAGAGCGGTTGAAGTGTTTTAAGTGATAGTGTAGTCTTTTGAATGCCTAAATATCAAGTGGACTGTTTGTTTTGTGCCAAGAATTTGCCCTTATAGATAAAAAAACAATGATGAAAGTCAACTTTCTTCTCTGGCACTTTGTTAAGTTGTAGACTTCTATATGATTCTTGAATACTAACTCCAATGCTACCCAAAATAGATTAGATAGAGTCGTTCTTTTCAAAACGATGAATTTCAGTCAAAAAGGACTTTACATATTGTTGAATCTGCCATAATATCTCTTAATTTCTTTGACTCACTTGCCAGTTAGTGAATATCGATGTACCCAGGGGCAATCCAAATAAAACATCGAACAGTATGGCTGGCTAAGACCTGTATCACCTCACTGCTGGGAAATGGTTTCCTCCTAAAGGACTTGCCAGCTTATGACAAATTTTATTTTTCTTTTTTCCTAACTGACTACGATGATGGCTTGAAAAGGCTACCTTTTCATCATCACCTAGTGGGAAAGCGGATGACTCTCACGCCTTAAAGACTTTGCATGACATTCATCATCGGCCCACATACGTACCCTCTGCTGGTTCCTTTCCTACCCTAAACTAGGGCGATAAGGCCTTACTCGACCACGCTGGCCAAGTTCGGGTTGGTTGACTACACAATCTAAGAATTTCTTCGCAGCTGTGCAGGTTTCCTCACGATGTATTCCTTCACCGTTAAAGCCTCGAATAATCGTACATATGAATTTCAGAGAAACACAGTGGTACGTGACGGGGTTTGGACTAGCGCATGGCAATGCCATCGACGCTTTTTTTTTATTGTGTATTCACTGCCTCGTTGGTCTATTGGTAGCAAGCGCTGCGTTAGGGCCGAGAGGTCCCCGGTTCGAGTCCGGGGTCGGGCAAAATTTGTGTGAGTTTTTCTGTAATGAAATTACTCAGCCCGGAGTTAGGAAGTTGGCCGTTGAACGCCCGTGCCTCGGAAAGCACGATAAGCCGGTGGTCCTCCTGCGCCCGATCTCTCATTGGTCCTGTCCGATTGCCGTCTCACCGAATTATGAGAGTAAGGGATTAACGAGTGCATTTGTGTTTGCACGCACTCTTGTGCACTCTTAGGGGCGAGAGCCATCCGCTCCCCCGAGAGTCCGGTGATGATTAGGGGTGAGAACCATCCGCTCTCCCGCAAGTCCAGTGATAATTAGGGGTGAGAACCATCCGCTCCCCCGCAAGTCCAGTGATGATTAGTGGTGAGAACCATCCGCTCCCCGCAAACCCGGTGATGATGACAAGGCTCCTCCAAGCCATCATCGTTAGTCAGTTAGGAAAAAACTCTTGTGCGCTATTACATGTCATGCGCACTTGGCTGATCACAATTGAGATCGGCCGCCATGGCTGAAGTCGTTCAGACGCCTTATTGTTAAATCTCTTCAACACGAAATCATCGATAGGTCCCATCACTGGCCGCCAGCCGGTCACATTCTCTGGCGACGAGGATCCACGCCGCACTATACGCAAGCATCACAACATTTGTTCCAACTTACAGGCTATTTCCACTTCGTAGGGCTGCCGTTGCGAACTTGAGTGCCTAACCATTATGATGTAAATTATGTAACTTGTTTGACTGAGGAGATCCTGGTCTCCTTTATTTACACTTTTTGTCAGTGATATTTGATTGGTAAGTGTTAAGTTGACTGTATCTGCCTTTAATACTTTTAATGAATTACGTTCTATGTTTCTGTCTTAAGTACAATGAAGTAGACATTTCTCAGTGTTTTTCTTTATCCTTGTACCTAATAACAAATAAGTACGTACTAGTTTATTTTGCTAAGAAATTGTATCTCCTGCATCACATGTTACATTACATTATATTAACTTTTAATACACATTTGACGTTTGAAAACCCTATCTTCTTAATATGACCTTTATGAGTTCAAATTGTTAAAAAAATTAAGATATTATCGAAACCGCGAAATTAGCCCCTGAACCAAACATCTGGATAAGACAGAAAACTTCTTTATCTGTAACTACCCTACTTCAGCCTTCAGCTACCCTCTTCGTTCCCATAGAACATGTTTGTTTACCGTCAAGTGCAAATACACTTGTCACAGCCCTAAGCCCACATGTGCTCCGTGAGTCACGCAGAGCCAACCGCCGTATACGCTTATTCGCAAGCTCACCGCACATCCAAATTAGAATTGGATTATCGTCGCCATTCGTGACGTTTGGTACACGCACCGCGTCGCGCGTGTTTTGTTTTAGTTTGTTACGTCACCGTGGTCCGACTGTCATGACCTATGCATATTCATGGAGCATATACTGCATATCATTTTGATATCAGTCCGAACAGTTACACTTACGGACAAAGGCCTCTGGGTGAATTTCCCGACACCAAATCGTAAACGGCACGGCTGAAACTGCTAGTGCAGGATGGCACTTTAACTTGTAATATTTTTTTTAGATAAAAGGTGTTGTCTCCTATAAGTGACTATAAATATTTTTAAATTATGATTATCGCTAATTAGGTAAAAAAAATCTTAAACCCCCAATTGTATCATATCGGTGACGCGGCACAATTTGTTTTTCAGTATACTTTTAATCATATTTTAAAAACAGTTGATTTTTTAGGGATTTACCTTTTTTTATTTAAATCCTTAATAATGACAGTACCTTATTGCGGAAAGTTCAATACAAAATCTGTTATATTTAATGAATGGTAAGTACAAATTCACGTGTCCAAATGAGATATGTCATCGCGGTGAATTTTCGTTGTACGCGAATATCTAGGCATCGAAAAACACTAGCTTCTTGCCACTGCGCAGTAAATCTGCGCATCAGTGCCGCCTAAGCGCTTAACGTAAGAGGACGTGTTGTGTTGCTGTTTGCAGTTCCCGCCAAAAACGTAAGTAAGTCGGTTTCGGTGACTGCGTACCGTTTTTTTTGTCATTCACGTGAATGGATATAAGTTGTGATCCAATCATTCGGTATGTCTATAAAATCTATGTACTATTACTAAATGTCGCTCAATTAAGTAGGTCGTATCAATTTATTTCTTTTATTTATATTTTCCTTGTTGTGCTTATTTTTATAGGCTGTATATAATATCGGTGACCTCATTCCGGTGAATTCGGTGACCTAAATTGACCACCGGAATGAGAAAAATATCATTCCAGTGACTTTTTTTCATTTCGGTGAGAATTTGGTAATTTCGGTGATTATTATCTTCATTTCGGTGATTTCTTTTGTCATTCCGGTGTCAAATTACTTCATTTCGGTGAATAAAGACCTTAATTTATTTTGTTAAATTGAAATTTCGAAAGGAATATATTTTTATTTTTATTGTTGATAATTACAATATATTTGTTGATTTATTCTTACATGTTCCCAAATGAATTTCAGATTAAATTATTAAAATCTATGTGTGGTTGTAATCAATACATTTATTTTTCACTAGCTGTGCCCGCGACTTCGTTTGCGTGGGCATTTTTCATACAAAAGGATTTTCCGGATGATTCCCGTTCCCGTGAGAATTTCGGGAATTCCTTTCTTAATGCACCTCTACGGTACCTAAACTACGTCCTTACCAAATTTCAATTGCCTACGTTTAGCCGTTTAGACTGTGCATCGATATGTCAGTCAGTGATTCTTCTTTTATATATTTAAGAGTATCCTCTTAATAATAAAACATACTCGCAGATGGACTCTGGATTAAAGTAATAACAGATTAACTTGAAATGTTTGTCAACAGCATCTAAAGTCACATGATGAAGTTCGAAATGGTAAGTTATTCTTCTTCTTCTTCTTTTCGTGTCGATGGCAAAACACTTAAAATTATTTTGGATAATTCCGCCACCCGGACCGCGGTTGTTGACCCTTCTATCAGCTCAATTTGTGTACAGGAGACGGGACAGGCGGGGCACGAAGTGAGGTGAGCCATGGACAATGGTGAGAGACCACATAGGCACGCGATATCCTCCTGTCCAGGAAACCCCCACCTAAACATATTATCTTTGCATTGGCCAACCTGGCTACGGAGTCTGTCCAGGGACCTTCAGGTTAACCATGGCAAATCGTGTCCTGTTGAAAGGCTTTCTGAAGGTAGAACCAAGGGGACGGGTGGAGCAAACGTGTTAGACCAGAGGTTAAGACGAGTAGAAGGTGGATCTGTGTCAAGATTCGGTACTTTCTAAATCTAAATATAAAGCTATGCCGACTTTAACTTCTGTGGTTGTCCCTGCCATGTTATATTTAGTCTGAGAGTGTCTGAACCCTAAGGCTGAAGTGAGGTTTATTTCTATGTTTTCACAGGATTGTGTTTGTGATATGAGCGCCAGGTCATCGGCAACATGGTCGGTCTTTGTGTAGATGTTGAAAAGTAGTGATTCCAACAAAAATGGTCATCCCCAGGGTAGAGACCCTGGGGATTACCGTTTTTTTTGGGATCGCCATCTGCTTATTTCTTCAGACAAATGGACCTGAAAGCTACGGTTGCGGAGCAGCTCACCAAGTATTTTTATAAATTTCTAGTCATTGACCATCGAGTAGACTTTCCACAAGAGACGCTTCAGGTTCACTTCGACCGACGCATACAGCGCTGTAATCATTCCCATTTCAAAACTATCCTCTTAGTGTTATTTATTTTGGTTCACAAAACAGAATAACATCAGTGTAGCTTCTGAATTACAAATACAAATCTTATGGACTAGACGTTTATGATAAAATGGCATGTGTTGGGTGAGGTTTAACGTCTGGTTACAACATGATTTTTTAGGTCTGAATCCTACCTGTTCTGGAATTAAGTGCTGATCTAATAAGTGATAGGCGGTTAAGCAAAAGTCGTTGAGGTAATTTGTATGTGTGACTGAGCAAGGATAATGGGCGGAAGGTTTTTAGGGTCATCTAGAACTTTTCCCGGTTTTGGAATGGCAATATCAAGATCCATAGACGTGATAATTTCGCAGATTGTAGACAATCATTGAACTTCGGTTGCAAGCAAGTAGTCAAATAGTCATAGGATCCAAGTTTTTAAGTTGTTCTGTGGAAATGTTATCAACACTCGATGCTTTACCAGATTTCAAGTATCTAACACTAAAAATGATATCGTCAAAAGGCTGGCTCAGTAAATACTCTTTCGGAAGGCATTGTACAAGTTGAATTCTGGGAAGGCGAGTGTACGATATCTTATTCAGCAACAGTTGATGAGCAATTTTGTTTGCAGTAACTTTACTTGGAACTTTGGAGGAGAGGGCTCACCGGTCCATTTACGGATTGTGGTCTAGGCCTTTTTACTATTGTGGGTCATGTCAATGCTGGTGACTGTATTAATCCATTTGGTTCGCTGGTTTGCATGGATAGACAGTATTAAGATTTCACAAGCATCACATGTGTCTTGTGAAAATGGATCGGCATTATAGGCGGATTCATAATTTTTAAACGGCGCAGATGACTCTTGAGTCAAACCCGGGACGTTGGAAGTACGACAGCCTCTTGGGATATGTTGGCACGACGATTTCCAGATGATACCTACGAATCGTTCGTAGTTCGGTAATGAAGCTAGCTTTATAATGGCTTTGTCAATTGTTTAACGAATTATTGCACTACTGCATATTGCACTTAATCGGTCTATGTAAGGTTAGGGGTATTGATTGGCAGGTGGACTTTATGCATTGAGAGCTGAATCTGGAACTGACAAAGATCAAGACTGGGTTGTATCCACGTTTTCATCGACCACTGTTAAACGATTAACGGAGATGCATTTTTATTGATAAGGCCGAAGTTTTAATTTTAGTAAGAAAAATCTGTTACTGTGTGATGAATACACTCTTCAAAACGTAGGTTGTAGGCTGTATACTTGGTAACAGTTTACTTTTTTCGGTGACTACATAAGTAATTTCATTTCGGTGTATTGCGTTTCTCATTTCGGTGATGAGAAGTTTCATTTCGGTGAACTCTTCTTTCATTTCGGTGACACCAAAATTTCAAAGTACTATATCTCTTAAGTATATGAATTTAATTTAATGTCGTGTTAAAATTAATTATAACGATAGTGTAAATAACAATTCTACATGGTTGTATTTTTCAAAAAAGTAACAAATAAAAAAGTTCACCGAAATGTTAAAAAATATGGACTTGTTGAAATTGACCCCTCTAAATAATAATATCTCGTAACATCACATTTGTACATTGTTCTGATTTTGTGTTAAGTTGCTAAAGTACTCGTGTTACTGAAAATAGAAACAAAAGTAATACAACATACACAAATAAATTAAATTTACATATAAATATCACACCCAGTCACGAGGCAAACTTCGATGTTAATCCCAAAAATACTTAGGTAGTATACAGAGTTATCTCCTACCCAAAAGTTAATACGAAAAAAAACGTAGCTCTGTACGACGTGTTCAAAGATGAAACCTGATATTGATCCATATAAATATTGGGAAACGTGCAATCGTCAGGTGATTTGTAATAAAATAGTTATTATTATATATTATTAGGTCAAGTTTCTCTTGAGTACTTGGCTCTGAGAGATTATGTGATGATAAGCGCGAGTAAAAACAAGAAATCTCAATCAAAGAAACGTCCTGTTGACTTCACTAGCGAACTTCAAACAAACTATTGGTAAATCACTAAAAATATAAAATAGTTCTAACCTGGGAGGTTGCAAGCTTTGCTCGTTATATTTGTCTGAATCTTTATTCAATTAATACGTATGTTGTGCGTACGTTTTTAGTCGTCAATTTGCTCCACTAAAATTTTTGAATGTCTATGGCTTATCCTACAAGTGCAGTAATTATTGCATGCCTATTGCATGCATATATCAATTAATGATTGTTCTCTAAATAATACAATGTGTAAAGTGGGTCTATTATCTATTGAAACAAATGAACATAAGAAAGTACACGTTTGGCCACTGTGTGATGATTTTGAAGGGCTAAAAACCATCAAATACTCAAGTAAAAGCTTTTACAAGCCACTGCAAAAACGTAACCACCAATATAAACAGTGCGGTAACGTATTCGGGCTGCGAATTTTTTCCCCGCTTCTTGCCCGGCGCGCGCGGCGTCCTCTTTATCATTTCTTAACGCGCCCAGATTCGGCGATGCCAGTACAAAATCCTGTTCCGTAGCTTTTTGCTCGCACATTTCCTCAGTTTCGGGGAACGAGACGCAAAACAAGCACATTTTGCCTCCAGCCGTTTATACAGGTTTTGTCGTGAATTTTTATGGACTCAAACAGGGGTTACAACATTAATTCCGTTCGTAAGCGAATCGAAAATTATTGTCCCAACATTCTTGTCGAAATCCTGGTCCGTTGATCTGAAATTGTGCGGAGTAAATTTTCTTTGATATTTTTTATTGCTCGTGTCACTGTTAAATTATGGGTTTGTGTTCGGTTCAGTTTTTCCAATTTTTTTTAGTGCCGTTGGCACGAGTAGCCGCTTTCATGAAATTATTTCAATTGAATAATGCAGTGATTAACCGTGTTGGCGGTTGGCGGTACCCATCAATTTCAGTCCATCTTATTTGTTTTGCAGAAATTGGGTCATGATCAGATGGTAATGACGATTAAACTTTTTCTTTTATTATGATGTAATTTCAAAAGACAATTTTTTTAATCACTGATCAAAAAAGTTTACAAACACGCATTTTCAAACAACAGTCCACATCAAATAGAAGAATTCGCTAAAAAATCTACCGGGTCTGTGGTCTCAACGCCTCTACGTGTCAATTCCGAAAGTTCACGTTTATAATGTTTAGACAATAATTTGAGTAGCGGCTAGATTGAGGTGTGAAAGGATAATTCCCAAATAAACTGACCGAGGTAAACAGCCGGATCATGGACCGTGGGCTGTGGACCCAGGTAGAGCTTTTGACACCTAGCACGTCCTAATATGGGATACAGCGTGAACCTTAGCGCGTTTTGTTTAGCATCAGTTTTTTGGCTATTTGGTGAGTCCAAACAAACAGTGCGATGTTGAATGGAGGCGTTTTATTAATAGATGTGTGGCTTTTCTTAGATCATCCGTTTTTGGGAAATAACTTTTTTACATCTTAAGATTTTAGACTTTTGCGTTTCATTACACTTAATATTAGTCTTTATGGGTCTACACCGCCAGTTCGTTTATGATTGGTGTAACCCAGTCGAAACGTCGGAAAAAGTAAGTAGCTTTGATGTTTTTACATTTCTTTCATAAAGTTGCTGTTAAGTGAATTAAACAAATGTGTTTAGCATTCGCGATTTTGTCCGTTTGAAGTAGTCTATCGCGGTAAACATTACTCCTTATAATTCAGTTGGATATAAAACCTACATATAGCTTTTGTTGAGTCTCAGTCTGTATTTCATAAAACAACAAAAAATCGCATTTGTAAAATTAATATTAATAGGTCTGATGAAACTATTTTTTATTTACACTAGTATGTCTTTTGTGTTTTAACCGTCTTATATGTCGTCTTATAATATGTCTACTACTGCGTATTTTCGCAGTAAAAAAAGTAAATTAATTTAATATTAATATGGCTGAAGTCGGTCAAGATGCATTGGATAATTGAGTTTCCGGGAACCGGCACCTTGTGAGTTCCTGGCACCGTTTTATTGATCGATGGTCTCGTAAAACATCTGTTTGCGAATGTGTAACTTGTAACACAAAGTTGACTTTAGCTTCAGCCAAGTATACTGGACATCTGACATTGATATCAATGGTTTTGCTTATAATTTTTCTGTCCTTATTTTCGTATTTTATTATCGTGTATTTTCCTTTTTTTTGTATAATGGCAATTGTGCTCTCGATCAAGATGATTTCGACGTAACATTTACTTATATGATTTCAACACCGGTGAAATCAATGATTTTCCTAACGATTACCTAATGAAGATTTTATAAAAATGCATTAAAAACAATTGTGTATTTTATTAGTATTAACCGTTAGATCTAAGATTACTGGACCGGTATTGAACTATCATAGTTTTTTAGAAATTGTAGGGTATAGAAGACGCATTCATTGATTTCCTGAAAATACATGCGTGTGCTGCTGTTATGTCCATAACAGAGCTTACGCTGGTAAGTTATGAATACTAACATTTGTTACTCCATATATAACTCATTGGTCGCTCGCAAGTTGTTATCATGATCATCATCATCCTATAGGTTTGTCCACTGCTTGACATAGGCCTCCCCACGTATTCGCCACTCCCGCCCATTCTCGGCTAGTCGCATCCAGCTTCTACCTGTTCTGCTCGTAAGTTGTCAGTTTTACACAATTCAATAAATCCTTCACAGTAACTGCTAGTTCCTGAATCAAATCGGTGAGTGGACAGCTTAACACAGTTGGACCGGCCACCTGGCCGCATCTCACGCCAAATATAACCGCTGTCCGCGCCAGCGCGCAAATGCGACAATTACTTACTGCAGTAGACACAATATCATCAGTGCCGTAACTTGGGCAGTGCCAGCGGTGCCCAGGCACAGGGCGTAGACCCTGGAGGGGCGCAGAAATGACCAGACCTGTATCTAGTTTTATTCATCAAGGGCGTATTTTTTAAAGCTCGCACCGAGCGCATAGAAGTCTAGTTCCGACACTGAATATCATGTATGATATTCTGATCCGAGGTAAGTAGCTTAAGCACTTGTGTCATGGGTATCAGAAACCATAAATATACACTTTGTAAATATATAACCTAACTAATTTTTGTGTCCTTGGCCATGATACTTTTGAACGCACATTCATGGATGCATTGTTACCGCTTCTCAAGTTCTCGCTATCAAAAAGTTTCCATTCAAAAGTTTCTAATTAAAATGAACCAATTGCAATATGACCTTGAGCCACGCCGATCGTAGCGAATCAGAGCACAGAGCAATAAAACCTTGTGAAAAATACTGAAACAATAAATAATCTCAGCGACAAAGATGCAAAGGCATCAAGTTTACTCAGCAGAAAATGAAAAAGGTAATGGCTCCGATAAAAAGGTCGATAACCTCAAACGAAGACCACCGGCAGGCATTAAAGAAGCTTAATACGGAACGCTCTTGAAAATTTCGATACATCATCATCGATCCAATATTAATCGCTTATACAGTCTCGATATTGATCAAACTGTTTCTAATTCTCCTTCTCAATCCAGATTACTTCTCCTACTATATATATAAACACTAACCAAATGACTTCACAGTTTATGTAACGCCCAAAATTAATACAACACAAAGACATACGCGAACGCTTCCTTAAAAAATCGCTTTCTTTTACTCGGCGTTCGGAATTCAGAATCAAGGAGCGAATTGAATGCTTCGAATTACACAATCGCATTTATTGCTTGGCGCGAGGGTTTAATTTGGCTTGTCTAAACAAATCACAGCTGATGTGTGCTGGTTGTTTAGGTTTTGAGCTTTATGTGGTAGTGTGTAGGGTTTGTTTTGGTTTGTGGGTGTGGTCAGGATAGCAGGCGCCGCGGTTGCCGCCGTGGCGCCGGCGGGCCGCGCCGTCACCTCGTGTATTATGAACTAGCCTAGCCCCGTGACCTGCCGTCGATCAACTGGTATTTGACTCAGCAAATGAACTAATACCGGCTACTCATTTCTAAGCAAATTAAAGCCACTTGCGCATGGTAATGCAAAAAATGATTACGGAAAATCGGTTTTAATGTGAATCTTCACGATTGTCGATGCATTTAAATGGCATGTAAGTACAAATATGTATATTTAAAAATGGTGACATAACTTGTAAAGGTGAAGGTACATTTACGTCATGTTAGGAGGTATCTAGCATATCCTGTCTGTGTCACAGTTTCCTTTATAACCAAAGCATTGACGTAATAAACGAATGGTGGTCCTAGAATCAACACCACATTGTATATAGCAACTGTTGCTCATAACAACTCAAAATGCAAAATCATAAAATATCTCAAAACAAAAATACGTCCATCTAATAAATTTCGACGACGTCCTTTTACCTTCCAAAAGTGGGCAGCTACTTAACTTACGGCATTAAACCGTCCAGTTGTCATATCAAAATGCAAAAGGGCGAACGCGACGAAACGCCGCGATATAATTAAACCGAATCACAAACGCATCGATGCGAGCCACAGACGGGGAAGCGGCGCATTCTACAGACGGGGCCAAACAAAAACGGTTCTGTTGACAGCTCGTCACTTTTCGTAATTCGTCACTTTAGTTAATACGTCTCATTGATTATGACGTCTCTCGGCTTAACTAGACAACATCTCTTACATGTCTCATGCTGTATTTCGTCACTTTCCCGATTCGTCCGACATTGTACAAGCAAGCTTAAAAGAAAAAATCTAGATTATTAATATTTAATTTTAAACTATATCCAATATATATTTTATTGCTAAAATCACGAAAATAAAATCGTTACATTGATCAACGAGTTTCTTTACCTTTGAAGCCTATTCAAAAATGTCTACTGCTTTCCTCTTCTTTGGTTCCTTTTATAATAAATAAAACATTTTTTTTTACGCGTTCGGCCAAATCACTACTATGCAATTTAGTCTTGTATATAATAAACGCAGCACGTTTGATTTCACTGAGGATAGTAAGTCAACTTTTTTTTACTTTAAAATGCGCAAAAAGCTTCTCTTTTTTATAGAAATAAAATAGTAAAGGCCTGGTTTCTTTATATTAATCCGCCTATTAATCCTGCCAACCCTCGAGTGAGTTGAGTGAGTAAATAACAACACTAAGTCAATCCAAGTGCGTATTTGAAAAATACTCATTAAATAATTCAAAGTTTTTACCCTCATGCGAAATATGTTAAATGGTTAACCATCACAGTAGTACCATCATGCGACCAATCAATGGAAGTAATACGAATAAACGAAAAAAATGGTTAATAATATTATACTTGATTATACATGCTCGTCGGACGAATCGGGAAAGTGACGAAATACAGCATGAGACATGTAAGAGATGTTGTCTAGTTAAGCCGAGAGACGTCATAATCAATGAGACGTATTAACTAAAGTGACGAAATACGAAAAGTGACGAGCTGTCAACAGAACCACAAAAACAAGTGTTCAGACGGGCTCATCCCGAGAGAGAAACATCGATAATTTATGCGAACATCCCTAAGAAACAGGAATGCTGCATGCCGAACGCTGTAAACAAAATTCAACCTTGGCTAGTCGCAATACGGTTGAAAAGGGAACGATTGGCGGCACGAATAAATGCTGCGGTTGAAACAGGTGTTCGCAGTCATGGGTGTTTCAACTTCCGGCGTTGCAATCTCAACCGTTTCGACTAACATTTAAAGTTCATATTCCATTGTTTCGATGTGATATATAAGTTGTTTCGTTGTATAATGGGCGAGCGCTCCCAGATGTGCATTCTGTTCGGTATCGGTGGCGCTGCGTAATGGGGACGAATCGACCAATTAACGGTGCCTGATTTTTTCGACACGCTATTTCGCATGAGTTATTGTGATTTCGATTTGTTTGTTATTATCATTCTGGAGTGATTGTAATGATCCATAAACCTTGATATGGGGTAGTGATTGCAATAGACTTGCAATATATTTGATAGAACGTAAGTGTGTATTAAAATAAAAGTCCGAGATTTGTTTAAGAAAATTTAGAAGGTAAAATATTTAATCTCATGTCTTTTGGAACATTTTTTTTAGCCTAACTGACATACGTTGATGGCTTGGAGTGCCTCGTCATTATCACTGTGTGGGAACGGATGGCACTCACTCCTGAAACTTTTAAAACATCATTTTCTTTCTTTGGTAAAACGATGCATTTAACTCTAAGCAATTGCATCATTTGCTCTACGTAATAATATTTGATGTACGTTTGTTTTCATAGCGAAAATTATATCGCACACTATCTGTACGTCGTTGGTCTAATTCGATGTATAAGTGTCAAGGCTATACGTATCCCCTGGCCTATAAAGTAGAGTATGTATTGTAATAAACATAAACACTTCAAGTCCTCAACATTGTTGCCAATTTAAGACGCTTCATTTTCGAAAGCGTCCATAAAAATTTACAACATTTTATTTCAGTCATATACTTATGTCGTTACGGTTAATTTAATACCGAAATATCTCCTTAACTGGTATCAAATGTTGTAGTAAAAATGTAATACGTAGCTCATTTCCAAACGAAAAAGTAGTTCTAGTACGATATGATTATACATTTAATTCTGATTAAATACGAATAACATAAATATGGTATCTGACAACAGCACACAATAATGTATCTGATGCATAAGCATTTTTTCTTATGGAGCTGAAAAAAAGGAATATTTTAGTTACAAAGCAACATTGCGAAGAATCATGGTAACCTATACCTTTTCTCAGGCCGCCTTTAAACTACTTGCCGACCCTGCTCTAGACTATCATTATACCAAATATCATTTAAATCTGAATTTTGGCGTTAAATACATTTAGAATGGAGGGATTTGGAGCGACAGACAAGAGTTAAATTTTATATAAAACCATAATCGAACTTACTCTCCAATATATTTACTTTGTCCTCAGTCCAATCTTTATGGAGCCAGTTTCGACTTAGAGATTATCACCAAAATTATTTCAGGAATTTCGTACATTCACGTTTTAAGGCGATCCCAAAATAACTTGCGCCACAGATGGGCCAGATTACGGTCACTTAAGTAACTGTGCTATTGGGAGATCGGATGGACGATAAGCATTGGCGATGCCCGTGCTAAAATAAATATACCTCGATGATACCTCTGTAGAGTCGTCACAGAAACTAATGACTTATATATGTTTTTAATTTTTTGGAAAACGTATCCTCACTCCACTAGACGGGCGCTTCAATCTCAACTTTTACAGATATTTGAGCGAACAATGTCATTTACCTACTCCCACTAGTTCCTCATTATGGTCATTCGCGATGCAGTCATCTCGATAATACATTAAATGTGTTTGAAATCACGGGTCGTTTTCTTTTTTTTCTAACTGACTTACGATGATGGCTTGGAGTAGCCTCGTCATCTTCACCGGACTTGCGGGGGAGCGGATAACTCTCACACCTAAAATCACGGTTCTTAGTAACATTTACGTACTATTATTACACAAAAGCGGCATTCCGTAGCCAGAGTAGAGGCTCTTAGACCGTCGCCAAATGCTGAGAACCAAGGTGCCTTTTTTTTGTATTTAATTGTACATAATTTATGCAATTAGGCATAAATTATGCAAAAATTATTTTTTTTTTTTTTTTTTATAAAGAGGCTAACAAGATGACCTCACTCCACCTGATGGTAAGCGGTAGTGAGATCCAAATATGAGGTCGACAGGCACAATAGACCATATTGAGCCTGTCGCACTCACCCTGAAAGCCGTGAAAAAGGAGACCACTGCTGCGGCAACAACGAGACAAGGCGTGGAGTCTCGCATTGGTATTGAGCTGTGCGGGTCCGAGTTGGCCAGTCCGCGTTTTTTTACTTTCATCATCAATTTCGTCCACTGCTGGACATAGGCTTTCCCAAATGCTCGCCACTTATTTCTGTCCTCGGCTACTTGCATCCAGCTCCTACCAACCGTCCCGTTTTACTTTAGTCTAGCCTACATCACTTTCTCACTATACAACTCTGAGTCACTGAGTTACTCACTAAATCACTGCGTCCTCCGTCTCCACAATCGCTACCTGTCGCCCGGTTGCGCCGGCGCCGTTCCTTTGTCACCGCCATGTTTTTGTTTCACCACTTTTGTTTTCGAATCGAGACACAGGGGACAACGATAAGGTGATAAGCTGAAGTAGACACGTCTGGGTGGTGTCTACAAACTGCAGACGACATTCTAAATTGCAACAATTGCAATAATGACACGCTCTGTAGGTCTTCTATTCTGTTTTGTCAGTCATTTGTTTTTTTAAATGTGTACCCAGAGATTTCTTTCAAAAAAAAAATCTGTCTAAAACGTATCATGTTTGTTAGCTTTTTGCACAGTTGCAGTCCTGCTGACCGGCTGAATACTGAAACGAACATTTTATATTAGAGCGTTAATCTACCGATGAACATTCCTAATAAAATAATTGCCAATTTACGCGCCCCTAAAACTGTCAAAATTTGTTGTTTGTCTTTTCAGTATTTCGCTCGTAGTTTTTCACAGAAGTTACCAGAAAAAGAAAATCTTTAATTCTTTTGAAATATATTAGGAGCATACCAGAGAATGAAAAAAGAATTAAAATTAAATTTAAAAAGTTCCACACAGCCCCTACCGACCTACCTACATACCTACTGAACGATGACAATGTCACAGGATTAGAACCCTTTAAAGTATCTCCCCTTTCACAAGTAATATAACCCAATTAGATTAAGAAGTCCTATCCCGGGAATCTAACCAGTAACCTAAATCCTGGCACCTGATCTGCGCCGGCGCACCTGCGGCGAATCCTTTCGTTTTTTGTGCGCACACCTGCGTGCAATCCCGCGCCTCTTGTGCAATGTGCACTTGTGAGGTTTAGAGGCGGCTTCCGCGTATTAGGGTGAGGTTAATCAGCTGTTTCGTAATTAGGTTGTAATCCTCTTAGAGGTTGGCAGATGAGGCGCTAAGTGAAGTCCTTATTAACGACGGTTCGATTGAATTAAGTTTTATGGTTAGTGTGACAGATAACATAAGTGGCTTCCTTGTACTTAATACATTCTTACAACACACTATGCACATAAAATTTTGCTTAATAAAGGCCACATACACATAGTTACTAGAGAGGGTAAACTAGACAGAAATATTTCTCGCCTAGCTAGTACCTACATATAAACAAATCACAAAATTCTAAAAACCTTTTGCTCACGAATTGACTCTGATTCCAAACTTCATTTCTGATTCTGAAAAAACGAATTTAAAAAAAATGTATTTAAAGTTAGCTTTTAAAAAAATATGTTTCAATGTATGTATTTATTAAACTCATGTTATAAACATCAGTAATTATACAGAATTGACTAGGTACTTGGTATGTTTACCAAAATTTAAATTGTAGAGTCCTGTCTATTAGATACTTAAGGGCACATCCCCGTTCCCGTAGTGTGTGAAGGACGGTATTCTGTTTTTTACGCAAAAGGTGTGATCCCGGGCTTGGAGCTTTTTGTGTCTGAAATTGCGTACAGGTGAATTAGTTATTTAATATATCAATTAAAAAACTGGCTATTGTCGCTGTTTTTACGCCACTAAAGATAGGAATAGTATAGAGATTATTATGTGAGATAAATTGTAGGTTAACATTATTTATGTACCTTAAAGAAAGCAGACGGAATGCATTTGTATAATGTATTTTTTAATGGTGACTGACTAATGCATAGTTCGATGGTGCATTGGATCCAGAAAAAGTAACGAGTTCGATACCCACCATATTTGTGTTATGAACCCCGTGTCTGGGTGTATAACTTATTTCTGATTTTCTTTTTTTTATAAAAGGACTCTCAGGATGATCTAGGTTCATTCCACCTGATAGTAAGCGATCGTGTCAGTATTTCCATAACAATTGCTTAAGCTACTTACCACGGGATTAGATCAATGTATGTGATGTTGTTTGATATTTATTAATAGACTAGCGACCCGCCCTCGCTTCGCTTCGGGGATATCTCTATCTCTATGTAATATATTTTTATCTAAAAAAAGCCTATGACACTCAGGGATTGTGTAGCTTTCCAACAGTGAAAGATTTTTTCAAATGGGTGCAGTAGTCTCGGAGCCTATTCGAAACAAACAAAAAATCAAACCTTTCCTCTTTTATAATATTATTATAATTATAATATTAAATTGACTCCCCGTACTCCAGTGACGCTTACATGGAGCCTGCTGGCTAGCTGAGCGCGGTGGCGGCAACCACGCGACTTTTTTCTAATACTTGCAGTTTTAAACTCGTGATATCTTCCGAATTAAATGCCCGAATTGAATAATTCAAAAAGTTATAAAAAAGGTATTGAAGCCGTCTTGAATATAAAGTAACTTATTTTTTTAAGGATTAATACCAAGGTACAATCGGTAGGAACATCGAGTAATTGAAAAATAAGATATTTCGTAAATTAAACTTGAACACCACTAAAATCGTTATTGTGGCTAAACCTTAAAGGATAGACATATGCTATCGCAGACTTTTTGATAGAACTTTTTGAGAAGAATAATTCCCCCATACATTGTTATTCTGTATTTTGAGTTATTTCAGCAGCGCACGCAATGCAAGCCTCCAAAAAGCTCGTTTTTGTTCCGTCCGTCTGATAATTGTTACGATTACTCTAACAATTTCTTAAGTAGGTACACCTTAATTATACACATATAGAATCCCCGGAATGTCTTCTTTCCATTATTGAAAACCGCATAGCTATTGATATAGTAGTTTTTGAGATCCTAGGTAACAAACACATTTTGGGCGCTTTTCGTAACTTCATTTTATACTATGTATAGATAGATAGAAATAAAAGCGCTACCCTAAACTTCCACACCAAATATTTCCATAACAAACGCACAAGTGCACTACCAAAGTGATTGCAAAGGATGAATATTAAAACACGTATTCTTGTAATTAATTTCTCACTGAAAAACCATGGTTTAAATTATAAGTCATACCTACCTATCATACCTGTAAATGGAGGTACGGTAATGTGACATGTAAAAATGAATTTCAATTTAGAATATTGTTACGTCAATACGTCATAAATTATAATTAATTAATTTTGCACTAGGAACCTAATCTCCTCATTGACACCACAAGTCGCTAACAACCAGCCAAATATTTACCCGACTTCCTGCCCCAATTCGGCATAATACACTAATCTTGTGTGAGGTCCAAAAGTCGGGGCAAAAAATCAGCACTTCATATGACTAATGACGTCATCAATATCTTGGCGGATTCCCTTCGCAGCGACACATGCGCCATCTGGTGACGGTTTCCGGTGAGAAAATAGAGCGTTGCGTGTGTGTGGATAATGTCTTTGGCGGTTTAGGATCGCCCACACGGACCACTCTGGATCTTAATCGTTTCGTAGGTACTACGAATATCAACCTCGCAGGTCAGAATCTTAGGAACTCTTTCCTATTAGGATATTAGTCCTGAATTTGTTTGACACTACGTCTACTGTCTATGGACTTGCTACATTATAAGTAATTTGATGTGCTATTCGGTGATTTTTCCGGTTAAGATTGATTGCTTCATTGCTCATGAAAAATTTATTTCTTTTAAGAAATTATAGTTCTACAGATTACTTGACTATTGTGGAATCAAAGATCGACCGTTCTTAAAATAAAATAAAAGAGAATAATTTTTACAAGGTAAGGACCAAATCCTTAATCTCTGTTAGCATTATTTCCGATAATATTTAGATAGTTATATTGAAATCCACAATATGCTCATCACACCAAAATGAAGTTCCAACAGTATTCCTATTAAACTGTAACATATCTTTTCAACAGCAAACAATCTCGCTACGACAATTTGACAGCCAATGAGCCGGATGCCATCTCTAATTAGTTCAAAATGGCGCAAAATGGTTCCTCGTTTACGCCGAGTTAGGCTAAATATGCCGCCGTGGCACAAAAAAGGGATTAGTCAAGTCAGCTTTGGTGTCAGCGTAGCTTTACATATAAGACTTTTCATTCCGTCTGTTCAAATTAACTGGGTCGGTGGAACAGTGGTTAGTGACCCTAGCTGGCGGTTCCAAGAGTCGTGGGTTCGATTCCCACGCGGGACAAAAATTTGTGGATTGAATATTGGTGTTTGTTCCGTTTCCGGGTGTGATTTTGTATTTAAAAAAATATCTATGTAGGTATATCAGTCCCTAAAGTAGTACAAGCACTGCTTAGTTTGGGGTCAGATGACCGTGTGTGAATGTCCCAGATATTTAAATGTACAGAATATATAAGGAATTCACCAAGTTAGTCTTATCTATTGATAGCACTGTCTGGTAAGATTATTCTGTAAATAGAAATTAATTCTTTGTCTGACTTCTCTACAAGTAATTGCTATTCGATGTTCTTACCAAACTACCCATTTGTAATCACTCAATGAATAATTAGGGCGACTTTTCATGCACATACACAATCCCCTAATAGTCCGGTCAATTTAGACATTCGAAGTTACATAAATTCCCACCAAGCTGAAAATCGGTAAGATTGCTTAAAATATCATTAAAAACAAAATTTGAAAGTTCCCCATCTTTCCCCTGTAAGGAAAAAATGTTATTCAAGGTCAAAGGTAAAAAAAATGAGTTTTTCGTGATTTTTAGCAAAACGGTAAGTTTTATCATAAAAATATGTATGACAAAATTACTTATCATCTAATTATCTATAAAAATTGTCTTTACACTT
This sequence comes from Maruca vitrata, assembly GCA_039566165.1. Classification (NCBI taxonomy): domain Eukaryota; kingdom Metazoa; phylum Arthropoda; class Insecta; order Lepidoptera; family Crambidae; genus Maruca; species Maruca vitrata. Next base: position 3,478,356 of record CM076925.1, on the reverse strand, counting down.
TGTTCCTAAGATTCACCACTTCAGAGATACAGCGATGCACAAAGTTGAAATGTTGTATTTTCAAATGCTTCCAGGCCCCCGTGCTATTGTGCTAGACAGATAAAATTTTTACGAATGATGGATTTCAGTTGCCTCTATTATCGCTAATACTAAATACAACATAAAACCATCACTTAAGGTGGGCTCTCATACTAGCGCTTTTGTTTATTTGCTGGCACTTGGTCGGTTTTTTTGGTGGTTAGCCTAGTAAGCCTATTCCACATTAACGTGGTGACCATAGCTTAACGTGGTTACTACGTTAAAAACCGGCCAAGTGCGAGCAAATAAAAAAAAGCTTTCGTAGAGAAAAGAAAAAGAGCCCACCTTGAGTGATAGTTTAATGTTGTATTTAGTATTAGATGTTATAGAGCCAACTGAAATACATCATTCGTGAAAATTTTAACTGTCTAGCACAATCGCACGGGGGCCTGGCAGCATTTGAAAATACAACTTTTTCAACTTTGTGCATCGCTTTATCTCTGAAATAGTGAATCTTAGGAATAAAGTGTAAGACAATTTTTATAGATAATTAGGTGATAAGTAATTTTGTCATACATACTTTTATGATAAAACTTACCGTTTCGCTCAAAAGTGCATAAAACTGATATTTGTGACATTTGACCATGAATATTTTTTTTTACACACGTCGGATCGATGGGGACTTTTGACATATTATCATTTGTAATGAAGTATTCAAGGCCTGCACAAAAATCCAGCTTGTTGGGAATTAATGCAACCTTACCCATAATTTAGATGCTAATTTGACTGGACTATAATATAATACTAAGTGCTCCTTTCTCTTGCGTAGAGAGCGGGCGCCCATCCAGGCAGACAGCTAAATATTCTAATTCATCCAAAAACGGAAACATTTGACTAGTTTCCCAATGTAATGACAAACATTAAACAACGAATGAAAATTGTTTCTTGCTATAATGATGAACCTACATCGATGTTTCATGTCTGGGTGTGCTATTTATACCTTTATATGAGTACTAGCTTTCCGCCCGCGAATCCGTCCGCGTAGAGACGTTTAACGGGTAAAACATTACTTCTTTATAGCGCAGTCGGTTAAAAAGTAGCCTATGTCCTTTCTCAGGCTCTGGACTATATCTTTACCAAATTTCATTTAAATCGGTTCAGTACTCTATGCGTGAAAGCGTAACAGACAGACAGAGTTACTTCCGGATTTATAATATTAGTAAGGATGCATCGTAAAATACGTTGTCTTTAACGTAAGTCCTTAAATTACTTAATTAGCAATCGCAAAAATTACGTGATATTAAATGATATTTTTTTTTATGGCGTCGGGATCCATCAATTAAACTGTTTCTGGCACGCGACCGGAACCGAACGAAACAGGAAAACGCATACAACACCTATGTTTACACTGAAACGGTCCCGCAAACATCTAATTATAACTCTATACTCCCCTAAATCCGCTATTTTTTCCGCCTAAGATTTGTTTACGACATTCGCCCCCTATGCCAGAGACAAGACGTAAACTACAGAAGCTTAACGAGCTAATAAGTGCGCGTTTCCCGGACAGAAGTCGTTATTAAAACGGGCGCTAAGTTGACGAACGGTTTCCCAAATTGTTAATTCCGTTAATTAGCCTGCGAGCACGCCGATGTTCTGATGGGGAGTAATTGAATTATGGTTAACGTTACATTTTAGCTTTTGAATTTTACAAAATTAATTTTCATTTAATTAATATTGTAGAACTATCTAGCGCCAGGGCACTACCTACCTATCACGAAATATTTCGTCCTCATCATCAGCCTTTATACGTCCCCGCTGCTGGGGCAAGCATATAAAATAAGGCGATCAGGCCTTAGTCAACCACGCTGGCCAAGTGCGGGTTGGTCAACCACACAACCTTAGAATTTCTTCATTACAGGTTTCCTCACAATGTGTTCCTCATGTTGTTTTTGAACATCGTGAGGAAACCAGCACACCTGAGAGATTTTTCTACGGTGTGTGAAGCCAAGTCAGAGGCCTGCGGGCGGTTTAAAAACTCTGACACCAGGTTGTTCATCAACTATACGATAAGAAGAAGAAGAAGAATGTTTTCCTATGTATTTAACATTTGATAAACTCACTATACTTGCCTGGTTTTGAACTGGCTACCTCTTGCATGTCAAGCAACGACCTTAACCACTCGGCCATCGACGCTTTTTTTCCATTTCTTCTTACATTTTCAGAATTAGTGCTTTAAACACAATCATCTTTGGCAGGCAATAAATACTTTTTTAATTTCCCAAGGAGCATTACATAGGTAATGCTAACACTACTACTAATGTACTAATTTCATTACAATCGATCCCCATTAGGAGAAGCGCTAAAAAAATGTATCATTATAATTCGATCCATGTTATAATAATGAAACATTGAAGCATCTATTCCTTCATCCTGGCATTCTCCGAAATGAAAAGCGATACCTACTTCAAGTTTACGTCCGAAGTTAGTTTATTTACTTCAGTGGAGGCGTTATTTTAAAAACAAACAGGAGACGCCATCACTCATTGTCGAGTAAACTCGAACAGTTGTTTCGGAAGTCCGACATCCTGGCTCTAGGGCAGGGGTCGGCAACATTCGGCACACTTACGTAGGTTAAAATTAAAATAATGCTAACATCCGCTGTCTTTTTATAGAGAGTAGATATGTTCTATCCCTATGTACTTTTTGTAAAAACGTTTAAGCTGATCTCACTCCATCAAATTGTAAGCGGCCGTGAGATTCACATATGAGCACTATAGAACTTATTGAGAGCCTGTAGCCATCACCACCAAGGCCAGCATAGATGCACCCCAGTTTCAATTGGGTCACCCTCCGCCCGAAGGACCCGAGATTTATAAGATACAAGTGACCCGCCCTCGCTTCGCTTCGGGTAAATTTTACATACAAACCTTCCTTAAGAATCACTCTATCTATTAAAAAAAACCGCATCAAAATCCGTTGCGTAGATTTAAAGATCTAAGCATACATACGGACATACAGCGAAAGCGACTTTGTTTTATACTATGTATTGATTCTTACAGAAAGATCACAATTGATATTTTCATTTGTTGAATTCATTGCTATTAAAGCTCAATGTTAATTTTAAATTTGAAAATATTTTTTTTTCGATCTTTAAATTTGAAAGATCATAATTGAGTAAAAAATTGAAATTATATTACATTCCTACCAAAATATTAGAAACAGCGAAGCAGTTTCTTTACTACTAGTAGGTACAACTCTTTACGGCTACACCTAAATGATCAGGTACTGTAAAATAGTTAAATCGAATAAACACCACTCTCGAAATCGTATCTGTCAATAGTTCCATATCAAAATAACTCCATTTCTGTCTAGTTGGCCACCTCTGCGCCGTCGGACGGAAGCCACACGCAAGCTCCAAATTTGTACTCGTCGATGCCCGGCTTCCTCAAGTATATTTTTGTCCTTTGAAGTTTGTAAGCTCGTCGATTTTGGTAGAGCTTTTCGATGGCACATGTGGTCATCTTTATTAACAAGATAAAAATAGACTGTGTAAGATGTAACTCTTTTTTTCGCAGGCTTAATAAAGCTCTGGCTGTCATATCATATCTTAAATAGAATGTGAGTAATGTTTTTTTGTATATGGCTTTCTGTAAATGCCAAAAATACACACTCTGTCGCACATTCACACCGAATCGATTTTACGACTAAACCGATGTAATTAAATTTGGTGCATAGATAGTCTAGAGACTGAGAAAAGACCTTGCATACTTTTTAACCGACTTTATTATAAGTCATTATTTTAAGAAGCTTACATGCCGAAGAATGTCTAAAGGTTCGCTTATATAAGAAAACATTAGAACTTCTTGTTAACAACAAATGTATTTCTAAATACCTACGTACACTAAAAAAAATCAAAGTTACTCAAAAGCTTTTACAAAACATTCCCTTTAGCCCCTTCCTCAAGACGATTGACCCTCGCGTGATCTCTTAGCGTGACGGAAGCATACATCACCGCTCACCATTTCCCCATCAATTCGGAGACCGCAGAAGCAATCGCTTAATCGTACCCCCTGCCTCAGATTATAACACGGCCCCTGCACTTGCTTTGCGTGACAGCGCTGCGCACGCGCGGGTGTAATGGCGGCAATCTGTTCCCGCAGGATATCCTCGGCCATCTGGCGGTCTATTTCGGAACGAGCGCCGGTGGCCTGCCTTTGCTCATTGTCTCAACATCTGGTAAGTGGCGAAGACAAATTGTTTCGTTGCACTCGCTGGACGGACTGAAATGTCATGTTTTTAATGATGACGCGTTAATGTCCTGTGGGCCATGGTTGGCTGAGACGTAAAGTACTTAGATCCTACGCACAAGATACGTTGTCAAATCATGTAGTCAAATAGTCACTATTGTTATCTTAGACGAAATATGGCAATTTTTTTATTTACATATAATGCAATATCATATTTATATCAATACTGAACCATATTCAATGATTTGGTAGACAGACTAGAAGAAGACTAGAAGAACAGAAGCTACTTTTTAACCAACTTCGCTATGAGTGAGTAATGTTGTGCACAATGGACGACATCATTGTAGGGCGGCACCCTAGTAGTCCCGAACATCTCGTAGTGGACATACAGTAATGTGAATAAATTTAAAAAAAAACATACGATTTTAGACTTTCGCGTTCCATTACACTAAATATTTGTCTTTATGGGTCTACACGCGTTAATAGGAGTAGCAAATTACATAGCTACTTACTGCCCGACGTTTCGACTGGGTTACACCAATCGTGGTCGCGAGCGAACTGGCGCTGCCCGTCTTCGCCCGAGTTCAATAACTGCACAGGCCTAAACCTACTCAACCGCCTAAACTATATGGCTTGCCTAAGATACACAAATGTAATGTTCCGTTAAGACCGATTGTAAGCCAGATCGACTCGCCGACCTATGACCTGGCGAAACATATAGCTGGAGTGTTGCAGCCATTAGTTGGGGGTACACCGTCTTTTGTGAAAGATTCTTATCATTTTCGGGACATTATAAAGAACATCAGGCTAGAACCCGGAGACATAATGGTTAGTTTCGATGTCGAATCGCTTTTTACTAATGTCCCGTTAAAGGAGTGCCTTGAGGTCATTAAATGTAAACTGGAAGACCATGAGTTGCCTAAAGAGTACATTGTTCTGATCCAAAATTGTTTAGACGGAAATTACCTTTTATTCAGGGAGCAGTACTACCTTCAGATCGACGGAGTGGCAATGGGCAGCCCTTTGGCGCCGGTTATTGCCAACATCTGGATGGAGCATTTTGAAAACCAGGCATTACGCAATGGACCTTGTACTGTGAAACTGTGGAAGAGGTGCGTTGATGATGTATTTTGCATCATCAGCGGTAGTCAACTGGAGATCGAACAATATTTGTCGCATTTGAACTCGTTACACTCAAAAATAAGGTTTACATTTGAACTGGAGAAGGATAGATCCTTGGCCTTCTTAGATATTAAAATTTGTGCGAAACAGGATGGGACCCTGGCTCACTCTGTATACAGGAAACCCACACACACTGACAGGTATTTGCATGCCTCTTCACACCACCACCCCAGACATCTTCAATCTGTTGTGTCGTCGTTAATGAATAGAGCGTATGAACTGTGTGACCCTGAGCATATACAGGCAGAGCTCGTGCATGTTCAGGAGGTACTGAAACGCAACGGATATGGGACGCCGGGGTGGACTAGAAGGCAAAATACAAAGGAGGGGAACCCGGGGTTAATCGGCAGTCAGCATTTTTGCCTTACATAAGAGGTATAACGGATAACATTGGAACAGTTCTGAAACAATACTCCATTAAGACTGTATATACTCCGTTATATAAAATGTCTAAAATGTTGCGTACACCGAAAGACGTAATTCCCTTCCAATCTCCGGGTGTATATAAAATCGATTGCAGTTGTGGTAGTTCTTATATTGGACAAACCAAACGGGCTATAGCCGTGAGGGTGAAAGAACATATTGCAGCTGTTAAAAATCGACAAACGAACAAGTCCGCGGTGGCTGAGCACCTATTAGACATGGGTACTAATCACTGGATGGAGCTACATGACCCGAAGGTCCTCTCCACAGATCGTCACTATCATACAAGAATGGTGCGAGAAGCTATTGAAATAAAGAAGCACAAGAATTTCAATAGGGAAGATGGATTTAAATTATCGTCGGCATGGAATCCAGTGATTAATAAGTGCATACCGCGGAATGTTACGTCTAAAATCAACCCGGATGCAGTGAGTGTTGTGTGTCGGACTAATGTGGGTAGCTGTACTAATGACATTAGTGCTGGTTCGGGGGTGGATCAAGATATTCACAACCGCAATGGCAGACGAAGACGGGCAGCGCCAGTTCGCTCGCGACCACGATTGGTGTAACCCAGTCGAAACGTCGGGCAGTAAGTAGCTATGTAATTTGCTACTCCTATTAACGCGTGTAGACCCATAAAGACAAATATTTAGTTAAAAAAAGCATGTTAATAATAATAAAAGATACATTTTGAATGATGGATTATATCCGAACCCCACCCAAAACACTGAGACAAAATTCCCGACTCCCCTCCAGAAGTAATGGGCAATAGCACAATAGATGGCGCCACGCGCCCGCCACGCGTCAGTCGTTGTCCGACCGCCGACGGAGCAACACATTATTTTTAGCACGTGCTTGCCGTTGGAAGGGTGAAATAATACTCTTCACGCATCACTGTGTTATTTTGAGTCTGTTTTGTACATGTATTCATGTGAGGAAGGGTGTGTTATTGATTAGGGCAGTAGTTTTACTTAATATATTCACACATGAGATTTATCTTCACAAATGTATAAATATTGCACAACACCATATACATGAATATGATTCAGAACCTACACACACTTTACACCTTCACACGCATACGAGTTATACTTAAATAAATATATTAATAACACCCAGACATGACAGTTGACACCCAGTATTCTATGAATTAATTTGCATCCTATTTGAAATGTCACAGGGAATAAGGCAAGCAAGTTATAACTGCAAACTGCTCATAAACTCGAGTAGCTTCTTGTCATGGTGTATAATGTAATAGGTACAGTGTAGCGAAGTAACTTCAATGGTCTGAAATTGGTAACTAGAATTAACAGTAGAAGATATGTTAAAGTTTGTAAGCTATTTCACTCCGTTGATCTGCGAAAAAGCTAGCCAGCAAAAGCAAAAGCTAGATAGACCTTTCAACCCAAGACTGAAAAGAACATCAAATATCATAGTTTAAGCGAAGATTGCATTAAAAGTGTGTATAGCAGCTTTCAATAATAGACCTAATTGATTGGAAACGACGATCAAATATTGAACTGTCGTTTCAATATTCATTCAGAAGCGATACTTTTGAATACATTAAATTAAAAAGTATAGCGGTTTTGAATATGGAACCCAATTAATAGGCAAATCGGCGCTCAAATATCGAACCATCGTTGCAACATTCGGCCGTATTTTTCTCATTTGGCTCTTCCCATCTCTACGTTACATTTATAATGAGGCGATATTATTGAGGCCTGTATGTCGAGAGCTATATCTCGCAGACACCAGACACCCTCCAAGACAAATATCCGATGACGCACTCGCCAGATGCGCACGCGCAGGTCGGTCATTAATAAAATATTACATTGGATTGCAGCTAATTTTGGTCAACTGATCAATTTGATTACTATCTGAGAGTTATTAATACGCTTCGTTTATTTTCTTTATATTGACACAGGATGTTACGATATTAGAAGAGCAAAAACACTCGAGATTAAAAACGTAAACTACTTTGACTTTCAATATGATCGTAAGCTTTAAAACCCCAGATTGTAGAAAATAAACAATGTCTTAATATATCTGTCTAATCAGTCTATCTAGTATCTATGTGCCAAATTGCATTTAAATCAGTTCAATAGATTTGCATGTAAGCTCGTCAGACAAACAGACAGATTATAACAGCGGAAGTAAATACATATAATTTGGCACACGGATAGGCCATAGGAAAACAATGAAGTTTTCTTGGAATTACACATGTACATGTACAACTGAACATTAAAATATATTTGATGGATATTGGATATGGGGTATGAATAATTACTGCTATATTTTTTTATAAAATAACTACCCTTACATAAAAAACTCTCCCCTTGAATCCCTCTATCTATTAAAAAACCGCTTGAAAATCCGTTGCGTAGTATGAAAGATTTACGGATTTTTTAGAAGGCATACACATGGACAGTGAAAGCGAATTTATTATATACTATACTAATACGAATACGAAGGATACGATTGATAAAATATTACAATTATGGTTAAAACTAATTAGCATTGTGCTATACATAGGAATGCATGTGTAGGTATATTATGACGCCCAGAAACAATAGAGTCAGAACAGTTGGTACTCAGCAGTCAGAACAATCAAAGCGAGGTATCGCCTGCCCGACACACGCTGCGCGCGCGCCGATGGAACAGGCGCCATTGTTTAGACTCGCAATAAGGCTGGCTGTGAATGGTGGACCTACGGAGTAGTAGGTACTAAAGTGATAACATAAATTTAAGGGTGAGCGCCATCCGCTCCCCCGCAAGAGTCTACTCCAAGCCATCATCGTATGTCACTTACGACAAAAAAAATATCCAAGGGAAATGGCACGTGTCCCTTCGAGCTTTTTTTTCCTAACTGACTTACGATGGTGGCTTGGAGTAGCCTTGTCATCATCGCCGAACTTGCGGGGGAGCGGGTGGCTCTCACCCCTAAAGACCCTTCGAGCTCTAGTCCGATCACAGTAAGCCGATTTTCTAATCCATCTGAACACAACTATTTCTTGATTATAAATTTTCTTTTTCCATAAAAGATACAGGTTCTGCAATTTTTATGTTGGTACGAGTTTAACCGGCATTCAAAGTCCCAATATGCAGCATCTTCTTTACCTTTTATTCATTCTAGGACTATGACTTATATGAAAGTCTTTATGGTACAAAATGGTTACTGTGACGGTTTTGAAGCAGACTAAAGACTATTTGTATTTATGGACGTAACGGTAGAGGCAGGCCGAAGAAGACATGGATGGATTGCGTGAGAGATGATATGGGAGTGAAAGGAGTAGACACAGAGCTGACGAATGATAGGCCCGAGTGGAAGAAATACACATGTTGCGCCGACCCCACTTAGCGTGGGATAAGGGCAGGAGAATGATAAAGACTATTTGTAAAGAACCTACCTACAGCCCGATGTTTCGACTGGGTTACATTTAGTCATGGTCGCCAAAGAACTGATGTGCTGGAACACGAAAGTCTCAAATCATTTGGGCTCTATTGAACTCCGTTCATAACATTTAAATCAATCTAACGTTTTAAACAACGCCGTGTTTGATAGGCCTAAGTGTAAATGCGCAAGGTCTCGTGTGAAGTCACAAATCGATAGTAAATCGACAAAAGCGCCGCCCGCGCCACTCTTGCGCAGTCTGGCCGCGTGGTGTACTCTGACTACGGGAAATTGGTACTTGGAACATTTTCTCTCCGGATTCTTTTTACCTAATGACGATCAGTTTTTATAACACACAGAATGAGCCTTGGGTTTACTGAAGGTGACGTGTTAATCCTGGCTGGGCGGTTAAGCCTCAGACAACCACGATGGCCAAGGACGACTTGGTAACTGCACACAACCTTAATTTTTTGACAAGTGTGCAGTTTCTTTATTTATTTATTTATTTGGTAAAAGGTACACCAACAGTATATATACACAACTTGACAGAAGATACATTATTATGGTAACTAATCTAGTATATAAGCCAATAATAGGTGTACACAACATTCAAATTATTTATCTGTGAACAACAAAGTAGTTTGAAGCTCTAAAATATAACAACTAGTGAGATAGTTAAAAAATAGTTATAATATTAAACAACTAAAAATAAAATATAAACTTAAAGATAAAACTTTAAAATTTTCCCTGCAGCGAGAGTCGAACAAACGTACATAAATGATCTGGCTACCGTTCGTATGGAAAGCAATAGCCTAAACTATTAGGCCAGAAAGGCTCTTAAAAACTGTGTTTACCTCTGCGCCAAACTGAAGGTGTCTTTACAAAATAATTGATCACCGATTATAATTATCCACCCAACCCGCTTACTGGACCTAGTAACACACTGATTTGCCAATAACGTCAGCTACATATTAAGGTGACAGAAGACAGAATTCTGAAATATTACATCGAGCAACCACTTCAGTACCATCACTGCTTTCAGCAATGACTGAGAAGAAAATAATCCTAAACATTAGTCTTTATGGGTCTATACGCGATATTAAGAGTCGCGATGGTCGCGACCATGATTGATGTAACCCAGTCTAAACTTCGGGCAGTAAGTACCTATGTATTTGCTACTCCTATATACCCATAAAGACTAATATATAGTGTTATGGAACGCGAAAGTCTAAAATCTTAAGAAATAATCCGTCAGTATCAAAACTATGTTCCGCAGTACACACGCACGAGACGGTGGAATGCACCGCCCAGGGTTGACACTCGAATCCTAAATAAACACCTCTATAATACCACCATTGTGTAACTTGTGGTACACACGCGGAACAATGGCGCGACGCCCCACATGTTGGACAAAAACTGATCTCTGTCAAACGTAAAATAGGTTTAAATTGTTATTGCGTTTTGATATGGGTGTGACGGCCAACACTCAGGTGAAATGCAAAAAATTGCGCTTAATTTTATACGGTGATCTGCGGACAAATGGAAAGGAATTGGGGTAGTTATAATTAAGTACGGTACTTGTATCTACCCAAATAATATATTTTTTTTAGGGTTATATTCCAGTACAGTGTGGTCTCTAACGGTAAATAAAAGGAAGGAGAGACTCTGTTAAGCCATTATTCAGGTTTAGTAACCAGTAGTTACAGATTTACTTTCAAATCTAATTTATTATCAGATTTTTAGTGATCTTTTTATCTTGTTGTACAAACAAGTTGCGAGAAAATAAGACACGGTGCCTCTAACTTACTCTTGGCAAATGTGCTAAGACAGTATGTTTGTTAAGTGTGGCGGTGGTGGATGAAACAGCTGGTTCATGGGTGCAAATGATAAGAATAAAATTACATTTCTATAGAGTCGTCGCTTGAGTCGAGTCGAGTCGAGCGAAAGGGAATTTTTACATAACGTTTACAATCTTATTTTGTCTACATACTGTCCAACTATTAGACTTTGCCCTGGTTCGATACAATCCGGCGCTGTACTAGGCTGTACAGAGGGCCTACCATGAGTTGGCTATCGTAAACTTACGTACGCTCGATATCGACTACGTAAATATGTCTATGAAAAACTTGTCCAGCGCCGCTAGTGGTTACGCGTAACCACCAGGCGGCGCTGTACAAGTTTTTCATAGACATATTTACGTAGGCGATATCGAGCGCGTAAGTTTTAAACTCATGGTAGCCCCACAGGACAGCCCTACGCCGCAGCGGGCGCCACCGTGCGCCGGCGCATCTCGCCGCCATTGTCTCAGCGATTGACTGCGCTCGCGCCGCTACCTGCTCAGTAATGCGTTTTTTATTCCGCCTCGGACGCGCGTGATGCATTCGGACGGCTTGATTGATTATGCGTTAGAGGTGGGGCTCAAGGCTGCGGTTTTTGACAGAGCATTTTGGGCGGACTGAAAAAATGTGATGAGTGATCGACATCTATTCTGTGGTGCACAAAAGCGGAGAGGTGCAATTCGCAGACTTGCTAGACTTGAGAAAAAAGTCTATTTATCGCATTAAGTGGCTTACTTGCTACTTATTGTTGTATTCGTGGCAATAATAGCTCTTAATAATATTTACACCGAAAAGACAAACTGGGTTTAATTATTGAGTCTTTTCCAAGTTCAAATTTTAACTATTATTTTTTTTTTTTTTTTGATTTTATTATTTATCTGCAATCAGTGCTTTCACTTTTATCAGATGTGGTGAGGGTGTTGAGGTCGCTTTTAGAGTGTGTCCTCCAGTGAGAACATCTCCTCTTTCCTTAGGAACTTAAGATGTCTTTCCTTTTAAGTCGCTTGTGATAAGTACGCGTTTTCAGCTGTGCGGCCAGTTCATTTGGGTGGACTTCTAACCTCCCTTTATATTTCTCTACAGATGAAGCGATTTCTTCCTTTACGGTGAGCATTTGTAGTTCCTTGTGTATTTCTGCATTGGTAACAGGCCATGGTACGTTACATAGAGATCGAAGGATTATGTTTTGCATTCTCTGCAGTATCAGGATGTTGGAATTACTACAACTGCCCCACAGTTGTATGCCGTAAGTCCATACAGGCTTAAGCATTGCTTTATATATAAGTAGTTTATTATCAATAGACAATAAACTGTTTCGTCCAATCAGCCAATATAGATTCTTATATCGAATGTTGAGTTCATCTCTTTTACTCTTTACATGGTTCTTCCATGTCAGTCGCCGATCCAGGTGCATGCCCAGGTATTTTACTCTATCTGCATGTGGCAGAGTAGTTTGGTCTAGTTGTATGGAAGGACAGTCGCCACTTCTCAGGGCAAAGGTGACATGTACTGATTTCGTAGCACTAGCTTTTATTCGCCATTTATTTAGCCACAATGATACTCTATCCAGCCCCCGTTGTAGCATTTCAGAAGCCACCACAGGATCTGCGCTGCTGGCAAGGATTGCCGTATCATCCGCGTATGTGGCAGTTGTCACGCCGTCTGTTACTGGTAAGTCTGCTGTGTAGATGGTGTACAACACTGGGCCCAAAACTGATCCCTGTGGAACTCCGGCATTTATTTCTAAGAGCTTCGATGTGACATCGGTAACTCGTACTTGGAACAATCGATCAGAGAGATAGGACTTCATCAATTCCACGTAACTGTGGGGAAGGTAGGTCTTTATTTTGTAAAGTAAGCCTCTGTGCCATACCCTATCAAATGCCTGATGTATGTCAAGAAATGCTGAGGAGCAGTACTCTTTTTCTTCTAAGCTCTTCCTTATTCTATCGCACACTCGGTGGACCTGTTCTACGGTAGAGTGCTGAGGTCTAAACCCAAACTGATGTGACGGTATAATGTTATCCTTATCAAGTAAGATTTTAATTCGGTGGAGAAGAAGCTTTTCAAAGACTTTGGATAATATTGGGAGCAAGCTAATGGGTCTGTACGAGGAGACTTCGTGAAGTGGTTTGCCCACCTTGTGTATCATGAGAATCTGCGATATTTTCCACTGTTGAGGAAAGTGTTGAACTCTGATAATGCAATTAAACAATGTTGTTAGGAAGACCACTGCTTTTCTCGGTAACCGCCTTAATACTTCCTTCGTAATAAGGTCGAAACCTGGTGCCTTTTTATCTTTTAAGCTTCTGATTGTTTGCCAAGTCTCATGAACTGTCACAAGGCGCGGGAGTATCGACATCTGATAATCCTGAAGCAAAACTGTGTCCACCATATTATCAGTTTCACTGTCATTGCTAGGATTAGGGTTAAAGACCTGTGACAAGTGATCGGCAAAAGAATCCGCTTTTTCTTGAGGGGTCCTTGCCCAAACATTATTGTACCTCAGAGGGGGGATTGTTGGTTGTGGCCTGTCGTAATTTTTTGTAAACTTCCACAGCGAGTAATTTGTTTGTGGAGATGGTGTAAGGGATTCCAAGCGAGCAGAGAGCGTTTTGTTATGCCAGTCAGCCAAGATCTCTTTCAATTGCTTACTTGCTATATTGAAGTCTTTTTTGTCCTGATCTAATCTGGTCAATTGCCACACTCTACGCAGTCTTCTCCTTTCCAGCACTGCCTTTTTGATCTCTGCAGGATAGTCAGTAGCCATTGATTTTGAGGCCTGCCAAGGAGTATTCAGCCAGCAAGATTCCTGAATTAGTCTTGTGATGTATTCTGTTGCTTCATCTATGTCATCAGCCGTCTTCAAGGCCACTTTCATTTGTATATTGTCTGTTATGTATTGTCCAAAAGCTTCCCAATCAGTATTTTTATTATAAAGGGTAATGGGTTTCATTGTCTCTATCAATCCTGAGCTTACCGTAAGTATAACCGGTGTATGGTCTGAGGGACTATCATAGCACGATTCAGCCTTAACATATTCTTTAGAAATTCCCTTAACGACAAAGAAGTCTAGCAGGTCAGGGAGTCTGTCAGCATGACTTGGCCAATATGTTGGTTCTGCAGTTGTTATTGTGAAGCTTTGAATATTATTTAGAGTTGTCTTTAATTGTCTACCCCTGGTAGTTGTTACTCTTGAGCCCCAATATGTGTGCTTCGCATTCCAGTCTCCACCTGCAATATAGCGATTCCCAAGAGTATTGAAGAAGTCAGCAAACATTGTTTCATTAATTGTGTGTCTCGGCGGGCAATACACTGCAGTTATGTTAAGGTAGCCCAATTTATCTTGTACTGCTATAGTTGTAGCTTGTATATGTTCTGTTTTATAATCAGGCATCTGATGATGTTTTATCGATTTTTGATTATTATTGCAGTTCCAGCGTGTGCTCTGCCATCAGGATGTGATGTCAGATGACACTACTATATTAACTATATAATTATTATTATTTTTGTTCTGAGTATTTTTTTCTTTTCTTTTTAAGCCTTACAGTAGGTTTAATCATAAATTTACGTAAATACATAAATAGGATACTTTTGATTTTCGTCAATTTAACTCACAGTCAGTGGTAAATAAATGCGCGGCGTAAAGATTGAGTGTTTCTGGGTGGCAATTGTTTCAAGACTAGAAAGCATTGACGGCACACATCGTCCCATTGTCTAATAGCATGCACGGCTGCTCAGCAGATGTTGGAGTTCATAATACATGCACATGTGCGCAGCTCCGGGTCTGCTCTGCAAATGTGTCAGGACAGTTGTCCGTCAATGTCGTAAATTCACTTTACCGGTTTTAGGAATCGTCGTAAGAAAGAAAAGATTATCTTAAGTCTTCATCTTCGTTCATTTGTTTTATTTTATGTGACTACTCGTTAGATGTATTAGATTATCCTTATATACAATGTAGTTAATTAGTAAGTAAACAAATAAGTTTTAGAAGTATTCTCTGAAATGATAGCTTCGAATAAAATTAACCGGTACACTTAGTGTCCTGTTGTTCTGAATAACTTACATTGTTGGAAATTTACTGAGACGGTATAATATAATAGCCATTTAATATTTAATTAAGGATGTATTCGTCACTTAACGCAAACTTATCGTACACTTAATTAAGCATCAGAGTGTACGTACAAATTACTTAATTATTTTAAATAGGCTACTCTGCACATAACATACAAAACACATCAAGACGGTTTTTCCGGGCTCATAAACCCTTTAAAACTCGCAAAATAAATAAAGTCTCATCTTAAAAGACCACGATTCAATAAGTCACTCCGATCTTAAATAACAACTTAGGCTTTATAAATGACGTATTAATTTTTAGGCGACCGTTAAATATGAGGTGGTATCCTCGTAAATAAAGTAAATACAGTCATAAATTCTTTCCGTTCCCGTAGCCACCGGACAAATGATGCGAAATCGAAGAAAAAAAAACTCGTTAACTGCGAATTATTAAACATAGCGCGCATTAAAATTTTTAAGTGAATTAATAAGTTGTGTTTTTGCTCATATTAATTTTAATGGGCGGAGCTATTAGCACCAATAATAGTAAATTAAGACGGACATGTTGGTGTCTCTGCGTGACGTTTCATTCATTTTTTGCGCAGGTGGAATCGTCTGAAGAATTTGCCTTTTGCCTCCGATGGAGGTCGCCGGAGTGGAAAGTGGTAAATAAATAAGTGTAACCTCTCTCGAATAAATTCGTCGATTGTTGGATTTTCTTGGTAAAAACATACCTTTTTTATATCTATCGCGGAGAGTGCTTGATGCACCGTCACCTTGGGCTGCGGTTTACCTAAGGTGTGTGGGACTCCCGGCTGCCGGTGCTGAGATGGAAAACTGCAACTGCTCCTGGGCTACGGTGTAATGCCCAGGGGTGTACCCACTTAACTCCGCGGCGTACTTCATCGCCTCTACTACGGCATTGCATAATTGTAACTCTAGTATCTCTCAAATTCATAACTAATACGAGTTATCGGATATCAACAAGAAACGTGTATTATTTTTTTTGGAAGCATAGATTTATATAATGATAATTGTTTACTTATGGAACTTTTTTGGGAGATTTATTAATCTTAAACCTATAAATAAATAAAGGTAGATAATGGTAAGTAAATAAAATCTAAAAACCCCTTTATAACCCTTTGGCGCACACGTCATTGCAATATCATTCACAAAAAACAATAATTATAATATTTCTGAGTACTTTTACCTTCATAATTTTGAGATTCATTTGGCGTTTGAGTTTACTTCATCATGTTCAAGCATAAACAATTCTGAAGCTACATACGAATCTGTTGTTGTTTTAGGCATTTAGCGGCGTTCTGAATTCAGCCGGATACCGTCAGCTAATTGATATTTCCTCCTGTTGCATCTCCGTTGTTTGGCCAGCACATTGTACCCGTTATGTTCGGAGTCATGTCGTAAAGTGTGGCAGTGACTCACGTCGAAGGTGATGAGTTGTATGGTCGAATTGCATGTTTATGTATATGTAATTTCTTTATGTTTGGTAGAAGGATTGAACCGAAAATTTTAATAAAATTCACAGTGCTACGTGTTTTCTTTATTCGATGCGCTATATATTTATTTAGGCTTCAAGAGTAATTTTTAGAAACATTTCCAGTCAACATAAAATGTACTTATTTTTTTTCCTAACTGACATGCGATGATGGCTTGAAGTAGCCTTGTCATCATCTCCGGACTTGCGGGGGAGCGTATGGATCTCACCCCTAGAAAATGTTTACAAAAACAGATATGAACTCGTTTGGGCTTTGAAGTAACGACATAATCCTACACAGTATGGACCTTACGTATTGAACGGAATATGTCGAATGCTCTATGTTACCAACTTATTTTAGAGACCGAAACTCTGAGCCGCCAGAGAACACTCACAGTCAAAAAGTCTGCGTAAATGTGTCTACTAGCCCACTCATTTGTCTCAGGTGCTCATTACCAGAATCTACCATAATTCCCTGTTAATTGACCACCAAACACCGCACAGGGCATCCATTCAACTGCTTGCGTAAGTGTGAAATGGAAGTTCCACTTTTGAATGCAATGTTGCCAGATATGTGAGTTAGGACTTTTGCGTTCCATTACATTTAATAAAATTTCTTATGCTATGAAAGGAATCCGTAGAAAATACGGAGAGTTGCGTTGTTGTAGTACAGTTATGTTATCTTTGGATGTCGCTACTTAGTTTCAGTATCGCCAGATAAGAATTTGTGTAAGTAGGTATGCATTCACAAATGTGCAAGTTTATCCTCATAACTACCATGTTAACATACATTGACAGGTATTGTTTTACAACGGAAGCTTCGGGATTCCCCCTCTCCATCTTCTGATGAATAACGGTAGTGAGGTCCACATAAGAGGTCGACAGCAGTGCCGTAACTAGGGCGGTGCCAGCGGTGCCCAGGCACAGGGCGCAGACCCTGGAGGGGCGCAGAAATGACCAGACCAGTATCTAGTTTTGTTTCATGCATGGTAGTTAGTAGGTACATTTTGTTTTCTGGCGAATATGGTGTAGACGCGCCCTCTGTACTATCTATATCTGTATGGCATTTTTCATGCGGATAGTAACACTGTCCAACACGTCTTGTTAAAGGGAGTGGTTAAAAAGGTATTTTACGCCTTATATTCAAAACGAGCTTGTAGATTTTATAATATCTGTTTTTTGACCTCAGAGGCAAGAATATCTAATATATTCTTGCCTCTGAGGTCAAAAAACAAATTTTGGACGACTGGACCAAGATCCCAGGGCCGCCAGACCTAAGTCATTTTAGCAAAGCTAGAATTTCCATGACTTATAGTCTAGTATGTACTTAGGAGAGTACGCGTTCTCATTTGCTCGAAAGCGGGGCCGTTTCACAGGTAGAGCGAACTAAAGGTGTCCCAAAACAGGCAAACTACGTCATTTTAGCAAGCCTAAATTTGACGTATATAACTACGTGGTACTATTTCCAGACTAATTGTAAGCTGCCAGACCAATCCAATGGGCCAATTATTCTGCCAGACACCTCAAAGGTTCCCTGTGAGTGCAAGCTTGAGGGCGTATCGACGCACAGCCTAAACGGCTAAAGTTAGGCACTTGAAATTTGGAAGAGGCGTAGCTTAGATACCGTAGAGGTGCACTAAGAAAGGAATTCCCGAAATTCTCACGGGTAAAAAAGCGTCGATGGCCGAGTGGTTAAGGTCGTTGCTTGCCATGCGAGAGGTCGCCAGTTCAAACCCCGCCAGGTACCAATGTGTTTTTCAAATTTGAAATTCATATGTACCAACATTCGACGCTTTAACGGTGAAGGAAAACATCGTGAGGAAACCAGCACACCTGAGATTTTTTCAACGGTGTGTGAAGCCATGTCAGAGGCCTACGGGCGGTTTAAAACTCTGACACCAGGTTGTTCATCAACCATACGATAAGAAGAAGAATTCTCACGGGAACGGGAATAATCGGGAAAATCCTTTTGTATGAAAAATTCAAACCCCTTAAGTAAGACGCTTGAAATTTGGCATGCAGGTACCTTGGTAAACTTAAAGCTTAGTTGCAACAGGATATTGCAATTTTTTTACTGGGAAGGGAATTAGCGGGAAAAAACTTTTGTATGAGAAAATCGAAACTGCATAAGATAGATGATTGAAATTTGGCATGCAGGTACCCTAATGAACGTAAAGCGTACTTGCAACGCGATATTGCAAAATTCTTACGAGTACTTTGTGTCATTTCTGTATTTGAGCAAATATTTTTGAATAAACAATTTTTATCTTAAAGAAATCTATAAGTACTTTCGTAAACAAAAAATAGATAGATTTATTTTTATGCACATTTGTCCACTTTATTGTCAGAGCCTGGTTAGAGCATTTTTCAAGGGCGCAGTTTTGAAAGCTCGCACCGGGCGCATAAAAGGCTAGTTACGGCACTGATCGACAGGCACAATAGAGCCTATAGAGCCTGTCAACTCTTGCCTGTATGGTATGCGGATAGTAACACTGTCCAACACGTCTTGTTAGGGTCTTGTCTTGTAAGGGGTAGGAGTGCGAACGCAGTTTCTTATAAATCGGGGTAAATTTTATGATATTTGTTAATTTTGACCACTCTTGATTGTAATTATTTTTAATAAACCTACTTATTAGTTGTTATATGGGACGAAATATTAAAAAACACATTTACTGATTATTGTTTCTTTCATTGTTATTTCACGAGTGACGTAGTGGTGCCTTGAAATCTTTTGTTACCTTTACCCGTGCGCGTGAAAAGTTTTAAAAAAATAAATGGTTTTCAGTGCGAAAGTTGATTTTGTATGATTTCTGTGTCAAGGCTTTCTACTGAAAAGATGCTTAAAATAACTTACTACGTAGGTACATTAAATTCATATTTATTTCTCCGGAACATTTCTTTACAATTTACTGTAATATTACAATTATGTTATTTATAAATTGGGTCGGTGTATACACGATCAAGGTTTAGATAATGCATTTTTATTGTATGTCGAATTTATTTAAAACTTAATTTGATATATCAATCGACTCTATCTCAAACTAGTCAATGTATTTATTAAGCATTCTCTTAAATATAACGTCAGTAAGTAAAATAACTCGGTACAGAACATTTATTTCGCAAAGATAATCTCATTCCGCTTTTGCATTTTAAAAGCTTGCGAATGCAATAACTATAGTATAACGATGACGGCTGTGAAGATAAAACGCCAGTTAACAATATATGCGGCCGTAAATACTTTACGGAGACTTATCACCCAATCAGGAGTTTCACAAAATAGATGTGGTCCCCGCGTAAATCGAGTCCCGACAAAAATGTCCGTAATTACGGTAAGGGAATTCCGTAACGTAAAGACAAGGTGTTGCCGGGCGGCTGATCAGCTGCGCGGGCGCATCAGGTGCTCAAATTCGTAAAGGTGTTCGCGTAAACTAAATAAAGCCGAGACATAATGGCGGGGGAGTGTGTCCGAGGTTAGCTTCGGGGTTCAGTAGGTTATTTTCTAGAAGGAAATGAATGCAGATCAGGCAAATTGAAAATGAATCTGGAAAATGCCATGAGAGTTCCGTAAAATATTATACATGCATTTTCGACGTTGCATTATTGTATCTCGCACAGTTTTGTGGCACCATTTTATGTCAAATAAAATAATGTAATGTCCGGTGTTAAATGATTCAAGAAGAGATAGGTAGCTAAAGAAAATCTTCAATTATGAAAAATCAGTAAATCTTTCGCTGCGACACAGTACATACCTAATAATTTCATTGTCTAGCTAATAAGTAGATACTATACATACATAAATATATATAAAGTTATTTTAATCGACACAATAATAGTATCTTTTAGCTAGTTAACTACGGAATGCCAAAAAAACGAATTTCAACCCTGATCGCTTTCGAATTAATTACCGGAAACATACGGCCGTATTTAATTATACATGAAATAGGGCAACATTTGCATTCGCACTTATCAAACGCATCTAATTCACGATCAAAATGTCAAGGCACAATGAGCCGTCAATGCACTCCAGGAAGTAAAGAATCATTCATGATACAAGTGACCAAACACAAAGTTTTTGAAATTTCATCATCCTAAGAAATAAGAACGTCTAAGTCCCTTGGTTAAACTTGGAATATGATAATACATATTACAAAATGTAATTCCGTTGCAAATTTGCAATTAATCAAACAATTAGGCACCCTTCCCTACAAGAGGGGGCAGCGCAGCTGAACAAAAACAGTAACCTTCTCAACTTCTATTCCTAGATGCTTATTAAGCACGAGGTTCCAAATCGATCCAGCTGTCTCATTGTCAAATGTCAAACAATAATAGTGTTGCTAACGTAAAAATCGAATGCCCAGCTGTCTGGCCGGCAACAATCGCCACGTGCTCGCGAAAAAAATAAAAGGAGGGGGCCAAGATGGCTGCCCCCGTGCACTTGACATTTCCAATTAATTTGCGCGGGACATCTGTGCTGGCAGCTGAACTTGTGCGGATTACGTTATACGGATGGACTTGCGTATGATGTGGGGTTCATGCTAACCCTTTGTGTCGATTATTCCTATGCCTGTAACGGGCGATGCCATTTAAAAGGACACATGCAGATACCTACCCAGTTTATTAGGGGCTGTAATGTTATGAGTTATTAAAATTGATATTAAGAGCGTGAACAACAAAAGAAATTAATTTTTTTCTCATCTGTCCTAACATTCAAATTATGGCCCATAAATTGAAAATAGCGTTTAACATTAAATTTCCTTTCAGTCTAATATAGCTACTTACATAAATGTGAATTTAAATATCAATTAACAATAAAATAAACAATTATGGATGTTAAATGAAAGAAAAGGTAATTGTTAGTTTGCAAATATTTAATAACCTAGCATGTTATGGTTATGGTTATTAAGATAACTTACTGTGGTAAAGGTGGATCAATTTTGAACCTTTTGTCTATGCCCTTATACACTGGCTTCAGTAGGTCTTAGTAACAATAACGAAGAAATATCCTTAAAATATAATATTTGTAAGTTTATTTCAATGATTACGCGATAGGTAGTACCTACCTTTTCATGCGTCTTAACGTGTACACCCTAGAATAGCCGGAAACGCGACAGAGTTTCTAGCAGGCCCAAACTGTCACCAAAGAAGTTACATATAGTTAGAGAAACAGGAATATTACCCATACAACAAGCAAAGGACAAATAACTCATACTCTAATAATTAATTGTCTCATTCAGCTCTCAAAATGGATGCACTTTTTAAACAACATGACTGGCTCGGTGGAACAGTGGTTAGTAGAAGTAGTTTCAGAGTCGAGAGTTCGATTCAATCGATTCCGACTCGGGACAAATATTTGTGTGATGAACATTGATGTTTGTTCCGTGTACGTGTGTGATTATGAATTTAAAAATCTCTATGTATGCATCAGTCTCTGACGCCCATATTACAAGCACTGCTTAGTTTGGGGTCACATGACCGTGTGCGGGAATGTCCCAGTTATTTATTTTATTTTATAAATAGAACCCCAAATACAAAGAAAAGCCCAAGTTACACAGTAGAAGTGGCAATTTATCGGCGAAGCCCTAAATAAAACTGGTCGTTTCATGCACAAGCCCCTGTTTTAGCAATATGGCAACACTGTTGAATGCTAACACACAGTAATGGCGGTGATAACCATTAAAACCCATCGATAGCGCAATGTCATGGTAATCTAAGCCATTTCAAACTGTGAGAGTAATAAATTTCCTCGCCTTGTTCTGTAGAGCGTCGCAGGAATCCTGTTTTAGTTTATTAAATAACGTAAAGACAGACGGAGTGGTATTGTCGTAGAATATTATTATGAGTGTTTACAGTATGTATATTTTTGAAACTCAAGTGTTTCTTTCTGATGTTTTAAAATAAAATGTCCAATTTGGCGTGACAAAAACATATTCCTGAAAAAACTCCTGTTAATTGATAACTATTTTGTAAAATAACGCTAAAGATGTAGTTTGATTGTTTACTTTAATTTTTTTAAAGATTCAGTCGCTGGCCAACTACTGAGTATCTACAATCAAAATTAATTTAGGTTCTTTAACACAGTACTTACTTATTTATAAAAAAAAATACTTCTACAGTTAACATGAACCAAACACACATTGTTAAGAACATAGGAATATAGTAGTAGTATTGTTTTAACTATATGCAAATACCTACCTATGTTTGCCTGCCGTTTCTTTGTTTACAAATTGTAGTAGTGTTCCGATCGTAAAGAAGCAAACATACAAACATGCTATGTTTGTGTGACGTCACCGCCATGCATTAATGCCACATGCAGTGGAATATTGTTGGCATATGCGAAGAGGTGCAGTAAGCTATCTCTATAAAAAAAAATATGGATTGTTAGAATAATTGAAAGTACACGAGGGCAAGAAGGCCAAGGCCATTACTTCAACTTTAACAATCGGTGAAAATATGTCATGAAAATATATTCTCATTCCTCCTTCTCATATGTTAGTAAATAAATTTAGTTTTATTTTCCCACCGTTTTCATTAATGCTACTAAAAATATTTCAATAACTATATACGTAAGAAAGATTAAAATAATCTTAAATTCTCTAATTACCCAATTATTGATATGGTCCATTATTTGCGGCAACACTCGATACACATTTGAAATAAAACTAATTTTACGGATTAAACTCTTTATTGATTGAAATTCATAAAGATTTTTTACTGCACGTTTCATTATACTATGTTTATATGCAAACAATATGCGGAACATCTGAATGTGCTCCAGGAAGCTTGTAATATACTTAAGCTTTGTGTTTGTAGCGCAAAATATACTTTCAAAAGCCGAAAGGGCACTTGTTACGTTGAGAATCTTTGTCATCCGTTAATCGCTGTAGAAAATTAATCCTTACTAATGTCATAAATGCGGAAGAACTCTGGCAGTCTGTCATGCTTTCACGCCAAAACGACTATACAAATTTTAATGGATTTTGGCATACATATAGAATGGACTTCAAAAGGAACATTAGGATACTTTTTAACTGACCGCACTATAAGGTAGTTATGTTATACGCGGATCGCGGGCAGAAAGCTTAACGTAATATCCGCTAGGGCTAGGGCCTACCCTAAACTAGGGCGAGAAGGCCTTAGTCAACCACGCTGCCGAAGGGTTGGTCTACAACACAACCTAAGAATTTCTTCGTAGCTGTGCAGGTTTCCTCACGATGTTTTCCTTCAAGGTTAAATCGTCGAATAGTCGTATATATGAATTTCACAGTGGTACGTGTCGGTGTTTGAACTGGCGACCTCTCGCAAGCAACGACCTTAACCACTCGGCCAACAACGCTTTGTAAAGAAACTGAGTAAAATACAGTAACAAATTGGATTATCTAGCGTCTTTATATCTTTAAAAAAAACCTACTTCTTATTACGTTCCTCAGTTTTGAGGAAATAATACGTTGAACGGGTGTTTATTCACTTAAGGCTACGTTCAAGATAAAGCTGTATGTAAGGTTACAAGTAGTTAAGTTAAAGGAAGTGGGTAACAGATTTAATGTTTGTTGAGAGCATTCATGCCTTATAAGGCCTTTAAATGGTTTTCACTCGTCTCTGGTGTGGAATATTATTACAAGTTCATAACATTTAATTTTCCGGGATAAAATATTTCTGAACCTTCAAAGTAATGATTAATAACCTTCATTCTGGCGCTGTTGGTTAAATAATTAGTAAAGGATTAGGTAAAAAGAATTAACTGTTGCTATACTCTGCTCTGCACTCGCTTGGATCCAAGAATTAAGTAACTTCGAAATAATATATGTAATATGTCTTTTTTTTTTTGTTTATTTATAATCAACACTGGCTTTCCGCCCGCGACTTCGTCCGCGTAGAGACGTTTAACGGGTAAAGCATTACTTATAGTCGGTTAAAAAGTAGCCTATAAAATCTTTCCTAGGCTCTGGACTATACCTGTACTAAATTTCATTTAAATCGGTCCAGTACTCTATGCATGAAAGCGTAACAAACAGACAGACAGACACAGTTACTTTCGGATTTATAATATTAGTAAGGATATGCTTGAAATTTGACGTGCAAAAGTATTTCTTGAAATCTATTTGCAAATCAATTGCTTCAATTTATTTAATTTCACTCTAGATTGAAAATATTAAGTTAATCTATAATATTATTATAAGCTACGTTTCTTCGTTATATTGTAAGCTATGTTTTTTAATAAAGAATTAAATTAATTTATTATATAAGTAAAATTTAATGAAGCAGAGTTTGTTTGTTTGAACGCGCTGATCTCAGGAACTAGATTTAAATTGAATAATTATTTTTGTGTTGGATAGACCATTTATCGAGGAAGGCTTTAGGCTATAAAACATCACGCTGCAACCAATAGGAGCAAAGACACAATGGAAAATGTGTACAAAAACGGGGCGAAACGCGGACGAAGTCGCTGGCACATCTATACTCGGATTTGTAATTCAAGATCAAAAAAACTACTACAAGGTTGCCACTGCAATAAAATATTTTTACAATAGTAAAATCAGTTTTTTGCAAAAAACAACCATATACAACAAATTTATTGGTAATATTAATCCTATGATTTTCATCAGTAATTCCAGTTATTTATATTTCCATAAATGCAAGACGACTTAATAAAAACTTAAACATCGGTAATTTTTGGTAACAAACATGGTATTGTACTTGTAACACTTCAGGGATTCATAACATTTGGTGCAATAAACTACAAGCTAAGTTAAGAACATACTCGGACGCAATTAATATATTACACATCATAACTAATCGGGAAATAATGCGTAACTGTTCCGAGTGTTCGAATGTTTTTTCTCCGTGGTGATTTTGTTTTGTTTTAAGTTTATGTTTTGTGTTAAGTTTTTGTTGTTTAAATCCGTAACAAAGAAAATATTTTATTTATCTTCCCGACTCCTAGACTATTGCTCAAAATTATGTCTTTTTAAAATTAGTTAAATTAGTTAGACATGACTTATTTATAAGTTTTTTACTAGAAGTTATAATACGTAAGTAATAGTCAGGCTCAATACAATTTTGAGAACGTATAATTTATATCTAAATAATGCATTTAATTATTAGATATAGTATGAACCCTTTTACTTTAAGAAATTATTATTTTATACGCCTTAATTATCAATAAGTGATGTTGGCATTAAATAAAATAAAGAATTATATTACGAAAAGGTTGTCGAAACCTGAAATCATCACTTGAGAGTGACATAAGTGACTTTACCACTTTTGACAGTGACGTATCTGTCGTAGTTTTTTGATCTTGAATTACAAATCCGAGTATAGTTTATTATATTTGGGCTTGCGCAGACATCCCGTAAAACAAAGGCTCATTATGATGTGGTTAGTCGCCTATTCTTAGAATAACTTTTTACTAGCATCGGACCACACGTTATATTATTTATTTTAAGCTTAGGCAGCGTAGGTAAATGTGATCTTCTTCTTATCGAGTCGATGGCAAAATCAAACGTGATATGAACAACATATTGTATCAAAGTAACGCAAAAAAAACAAAACTACACAATATTCTCGATGCGTGAAAATAAAATCATACCGGTTTAGATGACATTAATTTTTATTAGATACTTTTCATAATAATGAAATACATAACATCTACTGATAGATGCAGACTGTTGACCCGGTTTTTTTTACCGGACCTTACCTGTTACAATAAGTAGAGCAAGAATTGCACCAAGATTTAAAAAAAAACTTAATCCTTATTGTAACGTTTGTATACGTTCCGCATATTAGTTTCAAGTCGCTAAGGGATCCACGACAGGTAGAAAAAAAATTCAATTCTACAAAAAAAACAACAAAGACGTTGGTAAAATAGGACCCCGTTAATGGTGTTATTTAAAAGGTAACCATTGCAAATTAAGATCGTTACACATATACGCTCCAATCATTATGGTTCACCTGTTCGCTTGCAAAGATGAGATAGCATTTAGCTATTTGATTTTTTATGTATTTACAATAGCTCAAATGGTGAATGGTAAGGGCAAAAAATTTACTTGGTAAATCTAACATAACTTGTTTATGCTGGCAATGTTGGATGGATATGCTGACAGCATAACCATAATCAACGAATCTCATGAACTCTTAA
Source organism: Maruca vitrata (assembly GCA_039566165.1). NCBI lineage: Eukaryota > Metazoa > Arthropoda > Insecta > Lepidoptera > Crambidae > Maruca > Maruca vitrata. The sequence continues at coordinate 3,451,571 of CM076925.1, read as the reverse complement.
GATTTAGTTTAACTAATTAGCTTTAAGCTATCAACAGATGATTGAGATTAAATTACCTACTTTTCAATAAGAATACATAAAAATTACGAATAAATTCAACAAGCAAGCAAGATAACGAAGGTATTTAAAAAAATCAAAAATAAAATAAAATGTCAGGTAAAACTCACAATACGTTGCGAAGACTGACGTTGTTAATCTTTCTACGGCTGCTGAGATGAGCTTTATGAACTTTGCAATATATTTTCCTTACGTGTCAAGTCAGTTAGGGCGTATTCAAATTAACCGCAAAGTGAGAGCCAAACTCAACCAAAACGAACGCCAAATCAGTTTGAAGGAGAATGTGTTGTGTTGTGTGAAGTTAACCAAAATAATAGTTGAACAATGCATTACAGCATGACACCGTCCACCCTTCACGCAAGCGCCGCCATAAATTTTTTCTTCGCCCTACACCTGCGAAGTGCAAATTTTGAAAAAAAAATCTATAGTCCGTGAAGTCTGTTTTGACAGCGGAACCCTTTCAGTTATTAACGCCTTTGTAGTTTATTGAATCGGGGCACAGTGCGAAGTGACACCTATAGAACCTTTGTACGGATAATTGAGCCTATTGTGGCATGTAATACGGGCTTTTAATCAACTCTACAAGTAAACGCATGGCCGATACTACTCTGTTGCGTTTTTACCAACTTTGTTGCATAGAGTTTGTTAGTATGAAGCTTTAAAGTTGGTACCAACTGCAATCAGGTTGATTGTTACCTACTTGGTTTTGCCACGGTAGTGTGTTTTTTTTCTGGATAAACAGGTAAAAAGTTACCTAAAAGTACCTGTAAGTTAAATAAACCGGTAACGCCTGAAGAAGTAGAGAATGCTCTTCGCCGCATGAAGAATCGGAAAGCTGTCGGAGCCGATGGAGTCCCCATCGAAGCCTGGAAGGCAATGGGTGGTCGTGGTGTGGGCATCCTTACTAACCTTTATAACCGCATACTCAGCACCGGCGGGATTCCTCGCCAATGGAGACTGAGTGTTATCACCCCGGTCTTCAAGGGCAAGGGATCAGTGCAAGAGTGCGGTAGTTATCGCGGTATAAAGGTCATGTCCCACACCATGAAACTATTCGAGCGGATAGTAGACTCTCGAATCCGTCAGGAGTGCACTGTCTCTGGATGTCAATATGGTTTCCGCCCCGGTCACGGGACTATGGACCCCGTTTTTGCCCTAAGAATCATCATGGAGAAATACAGGACGAAGAACACGCCTCTCCACTTCCTATTTCTGGACATGGAGAAGGCCTTCGACTGTGTTCCGCGTGAGATGATTTGGTGGGCCCTGAGGTCCAAGGGAGTGCCAGAAACGTATGTTGATATCATTAGAGACATGTACTGTGATTCCGATTCTGTAGTTAGGACCGCTGTTGGCGACACTTTGCCCTTTCGTATAACCGTCGGAGTACACCAAGGCTCCGTCCTGAGTCCGTTTCTCTTCAGCCTGATATTAGACGTATTGTCAGACAGCATCAGAGACCACCATGAGCAGCCACCATGGCTACTTATGTATGCTGATGATATCGCGCTGGTGGACTCGGACAGGGGACGGCTGGTGAGACGTGTTAACACATGGAAGGAATCGCTTGAGAACGGGGGTCTGAAACTCAACGTGGCGAAGACAGAGTACTTGGCCTGCAACACTACAGATCCCATGTCCGTCCGCATAGGCGAAGACACGGTCGAGCGCACGGACCGGTTCAAGTATCTGGGATCTGTACTCCACGCGAACGGCGACATCGACTCCGACGTCAAGGCACGCATTGCTGCTGCTTGGGATAAATGGCGGGAGGTGAGCGGCGTCACTTGCGACCCTAAAATGCCGGTTAAGCTGAAGGGACAGGTCTATAAATCCATCATTAGGCCTGTCCTCTTATATGGTAGTGAAGCATGGCCATTACTTGAGCGGCACAAGCAGGAACTGCGGGTCACGGAGATGAAGATGCTGCGCTGGATGTCGGGAGTTACGCGAGCAGATCGCGTAAAGAACTCCCGAATTCGCGGCAGCCTTCATGTCCGAGACATCGCTGATAAACTGCAAGAGTGCCGCCTACGTTGGTACGGTCATGTTTTACGGAAACCGGCAAACTACGTAGGGAACAAGTGTCTAGCCATGTCGCTACCGCCGGGTCCCGGCAGAAGGGGAAGGCCCAAGAAGGCCTGGCTTGACGTTGTAGTGGATGACATGCGTGCCAACAAACTCTCCGTAAAGGATGCCGAAGACCGTGCGAAGTGGAGAGTTAAGAGTAGGAAAGCGGACCCCGGGCTCCGCAAGGATGCAACCGGGAAAGCGCCAAGATGATGATGAAACAGGTAAAAAGTTGTAAATGAATAATCTATGATAATGGCAAAGTAAAACTACTTAAATTCATCTTCTTAGACCCGGAGAACAAACTTAGGAACGTTTATTAGTTCAACATCTCATAGGTACAATCACTAGGTCATAGAGTTCTACTGTGGGACACGGTCCCCTTCAAACTTATTTGGGTTACCTCAGCAGTTACCTTGCCACTCAAATGCCTAATGATCAAGAGATTTACACCACAAAAACCACAAACTATAATGTTCTTTGATTACGACCCAAGCATGTTCTGCCAAATTGTGAGATATTGTAACAATGGAAGTACGGGATTAGAAATCATGCAAATTGTTACTACGACGCACAACTGATCTTTTAGAGCAATCTGTCGACAGCTATCAATTCGACTTTCTCATACAAAATATGTACGAGTACTCTTAGTACTTACTCCATAACAATAATAATGCACAATGCATTGAAACAAATAGTTCACTCTATAAATTAACTATTATTGCCAAAGAAAAAGAACCAAATTATAGATAAAATTACGTAAATGTAGTAGATGAGATGAACTTGTTGGTATAAAGCTTACTCAGCTTTGTATTCTATATACTTTATGGTCGACTTAAGTACAATTTTAAGTGGAGTAGACACTCGTACATTCAAAGATTGTTGTAAATATAAATAAATAGAGTTATGTACGATTTTAGACTTTCGCGTTCCATTACACTAAATATTTGTCTTTATTAAATAGAGTTATTCTACGTAAAAAGTGGACACCACTATTTAATTGAGAAAGTGCTTTTACTCAATATTTGATCTCCTATTTTAAAATAAGCTCGTATATAGCTATGAGCTTATTTTACATAGCATGTGCATATCATATGAGCATAAGATGCATGATACATGAGCATGAACATATATATAGCATAGAGTATGCTATATATATCATACGGTTAAACTTAAATATCTTAATGAGATGAATATCATTAAATGTGATTTTATCAACCTGCACAATAAAACTTATCACCTCAAACTTTTTTGCAGTCACAAAAAAGTAATCTTAAACACCCAGACACTTACCTGTCACATCAACAAACATATCTGCTGGTATTTCACCAGACAGTCTCAAAGTGCTCCCATTACAGCCGTTGAATAATTCAAATTGTATCGTGCCTCCAATCCCGCTCATTTCCGAGGCGTGTTGAGCTCATGACGACCGCGGGCATCTGCCGTGGTGGGAACCCGGGACCCGCCGCGGGCCGCACGCGAACATTCCCGACCAACAAGCATATAGACCTGCGCGAGCGCATGGGAGAATATGCGCGGTGATTAGTGAGAGCATAATGACTTCTTTGTGACGGTTCCGTGGCGTTATTGGAGATTACCCGGCTATTTGTGGCGGTTGAATAAAAAGGTGAGGTATGTTGAGCGCCGGCAATTGACATTCCGGTACAGTTAAAACGTACGTCAGCACACTTCTACAACATGGAGTAGTTGATCCTTAAAGTATTTGAAATATCTCTGAAGAAATACCATATTATAGACAGGGCTAAGTTTAATAACTAAGAAGTTGGTTTAAATTACGCATACGACTTTTGAAATACCAATCACATTCATACTATCAGATCTTGAAGTTGATACTATTCATCTAATTTAATGAGACACATTCATGCCTTGATGGAAGTATTACTTCCCATCTGCAATTATGCAGGCAAGAAAGAAAGAAAGAAGAAATAGTCAAAGGGTTATTATGTCGCAGTAGTAATCAAGAATTTAATTTTTTCTTGGATAGAATATAATATCCCTAATAGAATTAACTTTTCATTGGCACAATAATGATACACAAAATAAAATTATGAAGAAAACTTAAACCATACTTAACTTGACTTTATTGACATAAATATTGCAAACTACATCAAATCAAGCCAGCCACCGCATTTTTACAGTTACAAAAAAAATCACATCCTTTCTACGAATGTCGACCACTCTCCACTGCATCGGCAAATTTCGCCTAATTTCAGGCAACGGTCGTTAGACGCAATTGGTACCGCCCTGGGCAGCTGCATTCCGATCAAATTAGTATACAGTGGGCACTTCGATCGTGTCACGAAGGCTACCGATTACCAGATGCCAAGATACCAGGCTACCGCGGGATTAGTGGCCGTATGGTTGTTGCGTGTTTGGGGGAGGTAGTGGGGTTCCTTTTTGAATCGCTGTTAATGAGTCGGTCATCCTCGTATGTTCGCTTGGGAGTCCTTGGTTTTTTACTAAGGATTTTTATATTCACTCTGGTTTTGAGCCAGTGATTTGAATTATGTTCCACTTACACAAGATTCTGCAAAGAAAAATCAATCCTCAGTTATCAATCACGGTAGTACATAAATAGAACATGGCATACACTGCTTCCCTGGTGGATCCTTATCAATGAAAGTTCATTCGATAACTTGAATCTGCCAAATGGCGTTCTCATCGCTTTGAAGATTCTGCAACTGAATTCCCTTCATTCAATGACTTCTTATATGTATAACCTTTGTTACTTGTACATAAAAGATCAGAATCTTCAATCTTAATCTAATACAGAACCACCTCAAAGAATGTTCAATCGAAAATCGCGCATATTTTAACCCTCAAAGGCCCAGATTACTGATTATCGTGCATTCGAGATAATGGGACCGTTTCGGGCGGAATCATAAGCGGTTGTCACATGTACGGATTCCGCTCTCACGATTTGAATAATGCCGGGTGCTGAATCACGAGGGCGAGACATGCGAGCCGATAATCTACATGTGTAATGCGACGTGTCGTTTTTGGGGATAAGGGTTTTTCGGAAAACGATTAGAGACTGGACGCATTAGAGTTGATATCGTCCAGTGGGGCTACCATGAGTTCAAAACTAACGCACTCGATATCGCCTACGTAAATATGTCTATGAAAAACTTGTACAGTGCCGCTGGTGGTTACGCGAAGAACTAAAATCGGCCGTATGAAAAAAACAACTCGATAGGTTTTTATCGTACGTAAGCTTTCGATAGCCAACTCATGGTAGGCCCTCTGGTCGCTGGGCCACAATCGATCATGTATAAAGTTATAGTAGATGACGCAATCGAGGAGAATAAGCAAGAGCTAATTTTAAAAAGCGTCGATGGCCGAGTGGTTTAGGTCGTTGCTTGCCATGCCAAAGGTCACCAGTTCAAAACCCGCCACGTACCCCTTTTTTTTCCAAATTTGAAATTCATATGTACGATTATTCGACGCTTTAGCAGTAAAGGAAAACATCGTGAGGAAACCTACGAAGAAATTCTAAGTTTGTGCAGTCGACCAACCCGCACTTGGCCAGCTTGGTTTACTCAGGCTTTATCGCCCTAGTTTAAGGTAGGCCCGTGCCCCAGCAATGGGGACGTTTATGGCCTGATGATGAATTTATTAATCAGGTGAAGACTCGGCTCGAAAGAACTACTTTGATAAGAAAAGCCCCACCAAGAGGCCTAAGCCTTAAACTAAGGCGGCCTGATCGCCAAAACTTAATCAAAACAAGATGCTAATCAGAAGACAGTCTGTCCCAAAGGAAGATTAAATCCAAAAGACCAATTTTGAGGAATGAGATCAACTTCCTAATAAATATCTTACAAATTCGAATCTCAAGGCGTCACATACCTGTATTTACCTTCTTCAACCAACCTACATGTCTTTTAAAGTCCAAAACGTTCCCACTCATTAATCTAACGTCTCAAAGACACCGCCGATGTTTACGAATTAGACGTGGTCATAAAAGAGATCGCTTAACACCAGAGCCCGAGGTGAGTACATTTATATCAATTCTGATGTTTTAATTGCAATGCCCAAGCCGATAATGACTAGCAACACCGGTAGCGGAAACTACGATCACGATCCACGTTCGTTTATCGTTATCGATCTATGGTTTTGGGAAGATTTAAAGATCTATCATTATTTTGGTGTACAGATCGTTCGGCCGATTATAGAGACGGTAGTTGATCAAAGAGAGGTAGAACCGTTATTATGTTTAATTTTGGTCTCGTAGCGGAAAAGGAGAAGCAATATTGTTTTCGATTAGATTTATTTATTGAAATATTCCATTTCTGGTCTGTTTACTAGATTTAGATTCATATAACCTAGTTTCTTATAAATGTAAAACATAAAGTATTCAATCTATAGAAGATTATTTTAAGAGAAAATCTGATACCCCCAATAGGGCTATACCTACCACGTATATGTAAACTGTCAATTTTCAAGAAAGTACTTGTATGTTCGCATCATCATTGTCTGCTTGATGATAATTTCCTCTAGAATTTGCCCTTTCACACACGTACTTGATCGCCCAAAAAGAAATGAACCAAAAAAACTAAGTACAGTCTTCATAACGTATCACGGATGTCCCCAACGGGCTTTCTCACGAACTCGAGATATACTTGCTCCCTGGACACAAAACTCACTCAAAAACCAAACTTGTAAAAATATAACTTACATTGCTGGTTTTATTAATCAAAGAAGTTGAGGAAGGCAACAGAACCCTCAATGTAAGTTGTGAAAGTCTTAAGATTCAAGATCACACCAGCAATCATAGGTCACTCGCCCTGAGTGATTATAGGTTATGTTGGACAATATTTTAAGCGTTATGATATTGATTTCTAAAGATAATTTACAACGTGACCGTACCTTTAGGCGATGAAGCTGTAAAAGCATTAGAAAGGAACTATTAAACACATTTAAGCGTGAATTAGCATTTTACTGTTGTTAAAAATCAAAATGGCGTCCGTAATGGCGGCTGATTATGTCATTCAGTGGATTGGGAAACATTATACCAGAGCCGCTCTAAGTTGGCCGATTTGACACATGTCAGACTGACTGCACTAGTGAGGGTCAACGGTAAAATTGCCGAAGTATATAAGTAACAGTTATTTCCACTTTATAACCAAGCAAGGTCTAATTATAACAAATTTATTAAAAACATTTATTCACATCCAGAAGATTGAATTGAAGTTTCTTATTTAAAAATATATTTATTTTAAAATACAATACTTATTATAGTCTTTTTCAGCCAAGATGATCCCTGTGACACTTCATTTTGTTCTGAATCACGCATTTTACGTTTGACAAACGAAAATAATTTCATTGCACACTTTTTTCATTTTAATGTGGCGTCATTAAGAAAAATATTAAAATAAATCATTTTAAAGTTTTAAAATTTAAAAAAGTACCTATGCAGTTTGTAGACGTAGAATGGAATTTACTACATTCCATTCTACGTATACGAACTGCATAGGTATTTTTTTTAAATGTTCTATTACATTAAATTAAACTAAACTATACTGTTTGTCATTTAAAAGTATAAAAATATTTATTTTAATATTTTTCCTAATGACGCCGCCATAAAATGAAAAAAGTCACAGGGATCATCTTAGGTGAAAAATACTATAAATCCTTCATCCTATTTTAAAAAAATACCTGGTGAGTATTATCCATTACGTCACTATGAAAACATGTCAAACGGCGTAACCTTGTAAAAGCGTAATACAGAGTGGAAATTTTGCATTTTCTTTTTATAATTCAATTATTTTAAGTAATAAAAGACAAATAATTAGATAATTAGGTGCATTTGACATTTTGAAATAAAGTCTTAATTTTAAAAGTTGTTCTTTATGATTCGCTAAATATGTTCCTCATAACAAGGATAAATGCAAAATATAAAATAAAAAGTGTCAAATCGGCCAACTTAGAGCGGCTCTGGTTTAATCATAGAAAAGGTTGTGCTTATTTTGGTGATCAAGATATTAATTAAGTAGAAACAATATTGTAATAAGTACATAATCTATTCATTTGAATTAACCATTTCCCTATTTATTCATATACCTAATTGTCTTTCTTTACTAATTCTGAGTGAATCAGAGCTTTACGTCTAAAGTGTTATCGGAAACACAAGCTGTAGATATTAGTGAGTTCATCTGCAATCCTCTATAAAGTAAGGATTCCATGTAAAATTGAGGTACAGTTAATTCGGGAGATTCCATCCACTCCGGGTGGAAAATGATATTCAGGACTTCTTCAGCAGAAGAAGCTGACGTTTCCAGATGTTGACCCCCGTCAAAACGTCGTAACTGGCGTTAATCCGCTGCTCCTGCGCCTAATCTCTCATCAGTCATGTCGGATTACTGTCACCGAACTATGAGTGCGTGAGAACAGAGAGTAGTAGTGTATTGCATGTCCTGCGCAGTTAGCTGATCTCTATTGAGATCGGCCGCCATGGTCTAAATTGGGGTCGGACACCGTATATTGTTTTCCTAACCTCAAACTTTAACTGCCTCGTTGGTCTATTGGTAGCAAGTGCTGCGTAAGGAAAGGTCCTCGGTTTGAGTCCGGGGACGGGCAAAATGTGTGTGAGTTTTTCTGTAAAGAAATTACTCAGCCCGGTGTTAGGAAGTTGGCAGTTGCACGCCCGTATCTCGGAAAGCACGTTAAGCCGGTGGTTCTGCGTCCGATCTCACATCGGTCATGTCGGATTGCTGTCAACGAACTATGAGTGTGAGTGAACAGTGAGTACACTTGTGTTTATGCACACGCTTTTGTATTACATGTGCTGTGCAGTTAGAAGTTTGAGATGGCCTAAATCGGTCAGACACGGTATATTGTATTCCTGGTTGCACACAAAGCGTCTGAGCCGGTGGTCATCCCAGATGCGCATACGTCGCTAATGCTATGGCAGATTCGTAATGCCGGATAACATCTATGTAGACCGGGATTCGGTCACGTTTGGCACCGTTTGCAGAACAATCAATAACTTCTTGTTTATTTACTTAAGTCAAATATCAGCTATGGGTACAATGAAATAAGTACCCTTTCTAGAAGACCTAATAGCAAAGATGACTAATATTTAGACATCTATTTATATTTTAAAAGGCTACGTTGTTGATATAACATGTAACCACTTATATCTTACAAATTACCCAATTGAATAATAATACGTTCTCAAATGAGTTTGTATCCTGAAAAACTTTTCATGAAGCTTTATTCTAGCCAAAAACAATAATTTCGTAGATTTACAAGTTTCCATAGGTAGGTGGGTGCATCACAAAATTATACGGTGCCGTTTTGCAGTTCTAACCTCGCATTTGGCAAAACTGAAATCGCTCCCATTAATATCAGCGTATGCTTGTCCGAAAACAATGGCTAGCCGTTTCGATCATTTGTAATACGTTTTTGCGCATCCTACGAAGGCGGGGCAGCTCTACTGTGGGAATGTCTGCTCGTGAATCGCCCGTGGCTTATGACAATTTGCATTTTTTTGCCGTCGGTACCGATGGAATCGCTTGTAGAACGCCGTAATTTATAAACTGTGTACGATCGCCGGTGGAGGTTGCGAAAGATTTATCCTGTCAATCTTGGTGGTAGTAACTTGATGGTATCTGCGCAAATAAACTTTGGACGTGTAGTATGTTTGATGGATACAAAGTTGAAGTGACTGCGAAGCTTATCTGTGTTCTAATGTGTGTAATGTGGAATAGTAACACATATTTGTAACACAAATGGCTAGCCTTTTTCCTATACTATACTAAAGATGGAAATGAATATCACCAATAGATCTGACAGTCGTAGTGTAAAATAGGCACATAAATGAGATTACGATTAGCATAGACGGACATTTTCTGTAGAATATTGATTCTTTGAAAAGCCTTTGAATAGCTCTCTAAAAAGGCACGTGTTTAGCACCCCCTTGATCGCCAACATCCTACACCCGCGCCGTCGTCTTCCGCCATTATCCATGCGCCCGCGCACACAAACTAATTGTCGCTTCATCGCGTGACGGCAACTGGTGATCTACCGTTCGGGTCTTCGGGTCCCTCCCGGGCAGAGTAATGACCACTTACATATGCTCCGTTTGAAGCCTCCAATCAAAGGCACGCAGACTTTTTGTTTGCACATGTCTGAAACGAGAACAGATGAATAAAGTAGGTAGTTATTCTAATATATTCAAGTAACGCACGTTATTAGATTATGGTGATTATGTGATCTGTCAGACTGGTATACTTATGCGGGCTAATATTGAAACGATAATAAGATATTTGAACACTGATTTGCCGAATTTTTATTTAAAGCGTCGATTAAACTGTCTTATATTTAATTGTATTTTGAGTACTCGACCTTTTTTAAAGGTAACTATATCATTTCTTAGACTAAAGACTATCTGTATATCTACCAAATTCATTTTAATAGATTCCTTAGTTTTGTCGTAAAACCGGTATAATTACTAATCAACGTCGTCATCAGATTGATTTATATGTTGTTTGAACCAAAAACAATTATGTATACGTATTTACGTAATTTCAATTTTCAATCACCGTCTGACCTCACCCACCTTATACCTCTGTTACCTAATCCGCTTTCTACAAGTAAAAATTTAACCTTCCACAAGCCCATGGAAAGTCGATCGGACCGTAAGTCATCGTAGTCTTCGCAAATCGCCCGTTACACGCTGTGAGCGGGTAATGTCTCCCTAATTAGCATTTGACGTGTCGGTCACAATGGACAGAATAACGGAGAGTCGTGATTGTGCAAAGATTGGGGACCCCTGAACTTTGCCGTCATTACCGATGGCTGCGGGCGGATAGGGTTAAACCACACTGGTGAATAGCCGCTTGTGGATGGAAACTGTGCAGATAGTCTTGTGGCAGTATTAACACCAACTTGATGATAACGAGGTTTGGGAATGCCCCTGCGTCATTTTCTCTCAGGGGCAATGGTTGGTCTCTTCCATCTATACTTTGGCATCCAGGTCACCTATAGATAGTTCAATACACGAAAACGCGCTACTTTTGGGCTGGGACTCACGTGGCACAGAGTTTAAGGAGGTAAAATTAAAAGTAAAGCAGAGAAATAATTTATTTTTGTGTGCTCGTGCACCTATGGCTATTTAATAAGCCATAATATGGAGGATGGAGTGGACTCGACTTCGTGGATTGCCCTGCCCAGCCCTTGCCCAGTTCCACAAAGTAAAAGTGCTTAACAATTTTCTTTATTAAGTGGCTGTCTTACTACACCTGATTCTTTCGTCTCGTTTTCTCCGTGTCAAAGTTATAACTTAACATTCGCGAATGGACATTGCCCAGCTGTGGGACGATATGACTTAAATAATAAAAAAAAGAGTCAGTGTGAAAAAAACTACTTTAAGCAAAGGAAAACATGAGAAGAGAAACTATCTTAAAATTATGTCAAGTGTATAAAGACCCTTACAACTTTCATTGTAAACAAATTGGGTTCATAAAGTTCTTTGTGCTGTTGATGTTACAATTTGCGATTTGTGAATGAATAAAAAAGATGAGCTTAACTTAGAACAGCCGTATCAAATAACAATAGATACTTACTGTCTTTGTACATAAGGACAGATATTACGCAGCGATTCAATTCAGCTTGTCATGTGAATGCTACCATTAATAATCATAATAGGAAGCCTATTTGCTTATTCAAAATACGTTATAGTCTAGACATTTTCATGTATACATCTGGCAATTGAACCTAGATACTATACAGATACATACATACATATACATGTGAGCGGGTACGAAACCCTAAAAAGACATAGTATTGTCTATTATTTGCGCGAACACTACACATCCTTACTAATATTATTATAAATCCGAAAGTAACCCTGTCTGTAACGCTTTCACGTATAGAGTACTGGACCGATTTAAATGAAATTTGGTACAGATATAGTCCTGAGGCCCTCAGAGGGCCTACCATGAGTTGGCTATCGATAACTTACTTACGTTAAAAACCTATCGAGTTGTTTTTTTCATACGGCCGATTTTAGTTCTTCGCGTAACCACCAGCGGCGCTGTACAAGTTTTTCATAGACATATTTACGTAGGCGATATCGAGTGCGTAAGTTTTAAACTCATGGTAGCCCCACAGAGCCTAAAAAAGGTTATAGGCTACTTTTTAACCGACCGCGCTATAAGGAAGTAATGTTTTACCCGTTAAACTCTCTCTACGCGGACGAAGTCGCGGGTGGAAAGCTAGTTTGAAATAAAACAAATTTACATATTAAAAAGACATTTTATTTAGAGACTCGACGTTTCGAGGGCTGCACCCTTTAAGTGCAGAACCTTAAAAAGCCTTGATGGGCTTTAAGTTTAGAAGCTACCATGGGGTAGTCGAACCACCAATACATCGTTAACTTTAAACTTTCATGACGTGTTACACATTAGAAAACTGATAATGTTCGGGATTTTTACCATATTTCCTTATTTTATCAAGTTCCCGATATTTTGGCGCTGTTGCAAGCACCATGGTCACAGCTCAACCCTTTGCAACCAGATCCACATCGGCCCATATATATACCCACTGCTGGGGTACGGGCCTAAATTAGGGTGATCTGGCCTTAGTCCACCACGCTGGCCAAGTGCGGGGTTAGTTGACTAGACAACCTTAGAATCGTTATAGGTGAGCAGGGTTCCCCGCGATGTTTTCCTTCACCGTTAAAGCGTCGAAAAATCGTCGAATTGTAACCAGTTGACAATGTTCGGATATTTGCCATGTTTCCTTATTTTATCGAGTTATCGATATTTCGGCACTGTTGCAACCGCCATGATGACGGGTCAACTCTTTACAAGACTTCTTCTTCTTATCGTATGGTTGATGAACAACCTGGTGTCAAGAGTTTTAAAACCGCCCGTAGGCCTCTGACATGGCTTCACACACCGTAGAAAAATCTATCAGGTGTGCTGGTTTCCTCACGATGTTTTTCCTTCACCGTTAAAGCGTCGAATGATGGTACATATGAATTTCAAATTTGAAAAACACATTGGTACCTAGCGGGGTTTGAACTGGCGACCTCTCGCATGACAAGCAACGACCTTAACCACTCGGCCATCGACGCTTTTTACAAGACTGTTGACCCGTGATCATTTTGGTTAGGAAGGGCAGGAACACTGAGTGAGTGTTCCTGTTACCCTCTCAGTACGGAACCATTCTGGTGGGCTCAAAGTTCAGAAGCTAGTTGGTAGACCCAACTATACCTCGTTAAGCTAAACGAGACCGTCTGAGTCACAAGCGCCAGGATGTCCAGCGTATTGGAAAGTCGGATACGGCATGTCCTGTTGTTAAGCCGCATTAGTCTATTAGCATTAATTAGAACGTTTGTCTGTCCGTCACCGCTTCCTGCTCGGCATGAATTAAACTGAGACGACGTTGGGTGGCTGCGTTAGTGCAACTAGGAATTGACAAATTGGTATTCATTAATACCTATTTAATCTGAGGAGAAAGTTTCTTAAGTCAACCAGTAGATGGTAATAACTAAAGTGACTGTTAAACTACGATATTTTCTACAAGCTTTTATACTTATATAAAAAATCGAAACTAACTCTATTGGTTCGTCTGTCACGATTTAAAAATAAAACTACTGAAGCGATTTAAATATTTTATACACAGATTGTCTAGAGCTTCAGACTTCCTGCAAAAGAAGCCAATAAAAGCAAAAGTACATACCTTAAATAAGCTACTTTTTGATCAACTTCGCTATAAGGGATATAATATTTCACTGGACCGTGGAAAGAGTTCCACGGTCCGGGATTGCAAAGTGGAATTAATCCAATCTGATCCTTAAACGGATCTATTGAGAATATACGTTTTTTTCCTAAGTGACATACTATGATGGCTTGGCGTAGCCTCGTCAACATCGCCGGACTTGCGGGGGAGCGGATGGCTCTCACCCCTAAAAGTGAATATAGGACAACCACTGACAATAGAGACACATTATTGATAGATAGTTTAAAGAATCTGACTACTTCAATAATGTTCAAAGAAGAACAGTAAAACAGATTACTGAAACCAGTTAGAAGTTCAGTTTCCAGGACGAAGGATTATAATAATACCTCCTTCCTTTTAAAAAAGGACACCAATTAATTATGCATGTGTCGCATTGCTATCATTATCTGTTAGTGGTATGACTCCAGTGTACCTGGCAGCACCCACTTGCTGACCCCTCACCCACGCCCGGCTTGTTGACGGTTCCCTGGCCCAGCAAACATGCAGTATCAACGAATGAAGCGCGATTCACACGCCTCAACTCTATGTTTCGAGTAGTGAAAATGATGAGCAGTCGCGCTCTACCCCAGAAACGGTTGATCGTATGAAAAAAGAGTTCAGACAAATGTTGTAGAGAATTTTATACTCTACTATTAATATCGAGATATTTGCGAAAAATCGTTTTTTGTGACCTTTGACATTCAATTATCTTAAGATAATGAAAAATGAAAATATAAAATGTTTATTCTAGCTTATATTATCTTTAATTCCGAGGTTGACCCCTTTTTTACCTAATTTCACTGGGCTAACAAAGAAATAACCATAAAGCAAATCTTGCATGCAATATTTGGATACTACATATAATGCTAAATTACTGTCAGGTTCATAAAATAGTACTAGTGTAATACCAACTCTCTTCAAAAGACCTAGGATGACCTAACTCCATAACTCACTCCTGCTAGTTAAGAGCCGCGAGGTCCAGATATGAGATCGTCAAGTAAAAAAAACACCCTATCGAGTCTGGCGCCCTCACCCTGAAGGCCTGCCATTTCATGCCCCACCTGAAGAACCCGCGAGGGAAAACATGAGCTGGAAGGGCATTCCATGACTAAAAGACACGGGGCAAAAAAGATGAACTAAAACTCTTTGCCACATAAACCTGTATCGTAGGATGTAAATCCCACTCTATCCAAATAAAGCCGAAAGGTTAGGTGGCCGCATTCGACACCTCTTTGTTGACGGAGCCAACAAAGCTCCCAAAAGTTCCCAGGACCGATTTTACTAATGCTCCTGTTATTTTAACACGTCTCTAATTAGTCGAAGGAACCTTAGCTACCCTGTAAAAAAAAAGATAGCGCAGCGCAAGAAATAAATCAGGATTGACAAGAAAAGAATTCTAAACGCAGATTCCTATTAACTTGTTCATTATTGGTATACCTTTCTAATCTTCATCGAGACTGTAACAAAAGTGAAGTTAAATAAAAGCTTGTTAAAAGGTGATCGCTTGATTGGTGTTATTTGCTAGATCCTTATTTTTTTCTCTTCTTCTCAATCAATGTAAAAATTGGTGAACGATTAATTACTATTAATTTAATTCAGACAAATGTCTAAAAAATTGGAATTTTTTTTAGTTAATAATTATGTCCCACTGGCTAGTACACTTCTAAACTTCTTATATTTCAGTATTTACGTTTTCAGGTTTACAATTTCTGACAAACTTTGGTTTTTTATGCTAAGTTCTTAACATATTTAGGTGTGAAATTTTTGATATTGAAGGATACGGTATAATGGTAGTTCCAAGATGGCGTATTGATTTTCCCATCGCTGGGATTTCCCACGGCTTCTACACCCACTCGATGGTCTAACTTCTGTTTGCTTGACATTCTATAAGCCACACTCGCAAACTACGTAAGAGAAAAAATGATTTTTTTATTGTAATATGTTTGTATTCGGTAATTGAAAATATTATATTTTGTACGATTATTATTAGAAATAAACTTGATTATTCTTGGTTATTTCATCACACATATTATTATGTATACAATCGGAGAAAGGCCTGTTATCTGAGTGGTTTTTAAATTAAATATTAATAAATATTTTTAAAAATAAATTGCTAACTTAACAGCAATATTGATTAACTATTGATTAGAAAGTTTGCTTTTAATTTAATCCTATTAGACTGAAATGTTTAGACACCTAGATGTGGAATGGAAATAAACCAATTTATTCGTAAAAAATAACAATATGTCGCATTATATTATTAGCGTATGTTATATTTGTGTATTATTAATTCTTCTTCAGAAAGTTTTTGCTAAGTAAAATTCTTGATTCGTAAAGACTGAAATTTACAAAATTGCTAAATTGCAGTTACGTCGTTTCGACAGCCGGCAGGGGTCAATAAGAGACTTGTTCCGTTAAAAATGTAACAGGTACCACTGCTCTCAAATGGGGTCTATTTCCCACTATTTATGACTACATACGTATACGAGGACTGACCAAGATTGAGACTTAATGAATAGTTTTTTTTAAATCAATTTTAATACATTTTGAAACGAAAGCGTTAATCTCTTACAAAGGGTATATGTTTTTTAATATTATTTAATGTAGTTTATCCATAACTAGTTAATCTTTCGCTACAAAAGTTAGGGTTTCTTTGAACTATGTATTTCCGTGTTACTTGTAAGGCCGCATACTTGCTTAGTACATTTTGCCTAAATCACAATACAGTACAATACAGAAGTAAAGATACATCGCATCCCACGTTATTAAATGTTTGACCGGTATGAAAAGTTCCCACAATAAAACCCTTAATGTTTACATCCTAAATACTGGAATGTGCCTTTGACAAACTGATTCAAAATGTGCTATCCTTACTAATATTATAAATGCGAAAGTAACATGTCTGTAACGCAATTACGCATAGAGTACTGAACCGCTGTAAATCTAATTTGGTACAGATAAGTATAGTCCAGAGCCTTAGAAAGGACATAAGCTTTTTAACCGACTGTGTTATAAAGCAGTAATGTTTTTCCTGTTAAACGTCTTTAAGCGGACGGAATCGCGGGCGGAAAGCTAGCAAATTTATATTATAATTTCAATTCTGAAATTGAGGCACAGATACATTCTCCTTGGATAATGCATTATTAATACATAATGCATTATTATTAAAAATATCGAGGTAATTTTATCGTCTTCTTTCAAGTATCAAAACCGCTTGCGCGCTAGTCGCCCACGCGCCGTATCATGTTTGTGTCAACATTGGTCGGTATTGTGCGCGCACGCAGCTCCGACACTCCGCTCCCATGTCCAATGCATAAACCAAACATCATCATCATCATCATCATCTATAGAGCTAGATTTGACTTTCCCTTTAATTTTTGACCTGACCTGACTTTCATTGACCACTATCGAGCCTGCGATCAGTGTTGAAAATTACGTAGATCAGTATGTTAAAAACAGATAGGTTTATTATTTCTTCGTAGGTGTGTGATTGCACACCTAAGAAATTCTTAGGTCGTGTAGTCAATCAACCCGCATTTGGCCAGCGTGATTGAATAAGGCCTTAAGGCACTTGTTTAGGGTAGGCCCGTGCCGTAGCAGTTGGGACGTATAGGGACTGATGATGATGAGATAGGTTTAGTAACGATCCGAGAAAAGCTAAACAATTTATGAATACTAGAGTCTTGCCCGTGACCACGAGCGCTGTAAAGAGCTAAAAAAGGTGGATTTCTAAATAATATGTTTAGAATGACAATACTGAGTGTATAGTTTAATCCGTAAAATTAGATATATTTCAAATTAATATTAGAGTTTGTCTTTTTTCCATTACGTGTTTCAGACCATTCCTATATTTGAGGTAGGTAAATCCACGTGATAATCAGTAAAGTTGGCAACAACAACTACGATTTTCATTTGAGCCAATGTCAAGTAGTAGGTACATAGTTGTCACACTGTAAGATCTAATTCAAGTGTTGAACATTATATTCATCTAATACAGGGTGTGATTTTGGCATAGAATACTCCCTTTTGTGAAAAGAGTCGTACTTGAGTCAAGCTTTTCATTCGCTTTCCTCTGACCTAAGCTTGTTAAGGTAGAAAAAAATAATACCTAGTAAGATCCTCTGCCAAAAAGGTCCTTATTACAAGTCATATTTCTTCTAAATTTAAAAACACCGGACAATTTCATTGATAAAAAAGAACATATCCGACCGGGCATCGCACAAAAGCTCCACTAAAACGCAATGGCACCAATGGGAAACTCATAAAAAGGCTTACACGATAAATACATAATAACACGGCCGGGATTCGAACCCGGGGCGCGGGTCGCGAGCCCTCTAATTAGGGCGCGCAGCGGGCCTGCGCCTGCGCCGATTGATTCAACCGCTGTCATTCCGGATTTATTGCCCATCCGAAAAAGATTCGACGCGGAAGAATTGGGTGGATAAGACGGAACTGTGGCATACTCGCAATAGGGTTTAAGTTCACCCGATTATAAGCTGTGGCAGTATCAACAAGAAAAGAAAACCGAGCAATGTTTTGATATAATATGTTAAGCCATAGACTTGTGTTTAAACACATTAGGTCAAAAAAGCTACCCTGATTGTGAATAGTGAAAAGCTATCGATCTGGAAGGCTGACAAGATTTTTTTGTAATAATGAATCCCTACACGTAGTGAAATAGATGAATGGGATTCATTTGAAAAGCTTGTCCGCTATGTAAAATCTAACAACTGACAGAGATTTGAAATAAAACTAATTTTACTAGCGTGCTAGTTTAATCCGTAACATTAGTTATTCTAAACATTATTTAGAGATCCGACGTTCAAATCTGTAGTGCTCGCGCAAATAATAGACAATACTAACTGACATATATCTTATATATTAATAGATGTATCTTTTAAATGATCTTTCTACAACTATCACCGAAATATACCTCTACCCTCCTTTCTATAACCTCATCATGAACACTAGATAAATTTGGAAGCATACATATATTCTTAGTAGCCAAGATCCACTTGTTTCAGAGAATCGATTAATATTAAAACGCAACTCATTTACGCAGCGTATCCTCAAAAGGCCAACGTTCAAAGCCGACTCGGCGCCGCGATTTTGACAGATGATTTACTGAACCGATCCCAACGTTTTGTACCTTTTGTAAACATCCGACTTCACCTGTTTACAATCCGACCGGCCCACATTAACTATAAGTCACGGGGATAATTTGTTCAATGACAACTTACAACACTAATTTTGTTGCGAATTGTTGACTGTAAGTATTGTGTCTGTTATCGACTTTAATGCAAAATGCAATTGGATTAGCTACCTATTTGTATAAAAATCGAATCATACAAAAGAGTCATTAACAGGAAATAAGGCCACAATGAAAGTTTCAGTTTAACTTCTGTTTAACAGTTTCAAGGGCCCAATACATTAGAAAAATGTATATGTCTGGGATAAAAATAATGTGTGTGTAGTCTTGAACATATTAATAGTGATTATGATTTAAACATTCTTAATTTCCATACCTAATCAATAAGTGATGTCATATACTGTCCGAGTCATAGACAAGAACACCAAACTTCAATTCTCTATATACTTACTTAGCCAGTAGGGATTGCAATCCGGAAAAACGGATCCGGTAATCCGGCGGATCCGGCATCATTTTATGGTTACCGGATCAGGCACCAATATACCGGATCCGAAGACCGGATCCGGTGATAGCAGTTTGTGAGAAAATAATATAGCTGTTGCATGAGTAGGTACTTAAAAGGCGTTGTGCGTAGTGTTCATGCGTGCAAGTCGTTCGTCGCAGAGTCTAAACTCATTATTGTGATATTTTTTGCCATTCATTCGTTTGATTTCAGGTAAGATTCATCAAATCATGATGGTATCTGTCATAATCAGAAATACCTGTAAGGCTTGTTTATTAGCATTCTCAAATACTTTAATAATGATTTTGATCTCATTTCAGTTAATTACGTAAGGTTAGTTGTTGGTCTATTGGTGGCAAGCGCTGCGTTAGGACCGGGAGGTCAAAATTTGTGTGAGATTTCTGTAATGAAATTACTCAGCCCGCAGTTGGGAAGTTGGCGGTTGAACGCCCGTGCCTCGGAATGCACTTTAAGCCGGTGGTCCTGCGCCCGATCTCTCATCGGTCATGTCGGATTGCCGTCTCACCGAATTATGAGAGTAAGGGAATAGAGAGTGCACTTGTGTTTGCGGGCACACTTGTGCACTATAATATATCCTGCGCACTTGGCGGATCTCAATTGAGATCGGCCGCCATGGCTGAAATCGGTCGGACGCCTTATTTATAGTTGTATCTATAAGATATTATAGTTACTTGATAATTAATATTGTTACTTATAAATGATCCTTGAAAGTGAAATCTAGAAAGACTGAGCTACGTCGTAAAATTATTACTATATAAACTTTTAAATTTTAATTGTTTTCTTGTTGTCTTAACGTTGGGTAGGAAATAAAGTTGATTTTATATATTTTTGATTTATTTATATAAACTACCTACATTAAGTAAGTAATTAAGTGTCACTGCACTTATAGTGACACTTAATTAACTCTAAAAGTACTAAAAAGCGAAAATCATCTTGATTTAATCAATCCGGCCGGATCCGACCGGTTCCGGCCGGATTGATGGGAATCCGGTCGTATCCGGCCGGACTGAAAATGACGCCGGATTGCAATCCCTATTTACCAGCAAATATAGTCCAAGTATGGGCATTTTTTTTTCGTCAGATGATACATTTTTAATACGAGACTACTATAAACCGCACCTGCCACATGGGGGATGCACAATACGCCCCTTGCCTATTAGCTAGCGACCGTCAAATCAGACAAATCGATTGCAAAAGGTTTGATGAGCATGAAAATAGCAGAAGTTTTTTAGACAAGTTCCGAAAAAGAATGAATTAAGGCACTATCTTGAGGGTCGTCATTGCACCTGCCCTGTTACCTTAAGTTTGAAAAAGTATTTTTTAAAATATACATATTTACACAAGTGCGTACATTGTCACATAAAATTAAATACAATTTGACTAGTCGATTAATCGACGTCATTTTTGCGATGTATATCTACATCGCAAAACATGCTTACCCGTAAAAATTTAGTACACGTTCATAAAGAAGGATCTTATCCTTATGGGTGATTGTCGAGTGAATACGACTTCTTTTAGAGATTTTTTTTCTCAAATCCTAAACCCAAAGGTTTACTTCTTCTTCTTCTTATCGTGTGGTTGATGAACAACCTGGTGTCAGAATTTTAAGCCGCCCGTAGGCCTCTGACATGGCTTCACACACCGTTGAAAAATCTCTCAGGTGTGCTGGTTTAAAGGTTTACTTACATACTCCCTACTTTACTCCTATGTGTAAGATAAGATCTACTTACATAAAGAGGCATTTTCAATTCGATGCAAATTCTACATTTTGCGGATTCAAACGCTCCAAAGTTTTCTCTCTCACCAACAGTTCTATACATTGAAGTGAGTTGCAATTGTCAATGCAAGAATTCTGACCCTCAATTAGTAAAAGGAGACAGGAGAATGCTAAAAATGCGGACCTCACAGCTGCAATAAGATCCATTAAATGAAGAATGCAACTCGGATGCAACCGGAGACATGCAAAAACTCGAGTGCATATGAGCGATTAATTTTATTCCACTTGAAATTTAAATTGAACTTATTGTTATCCCTAGACACTAAAGATGGTTTAAGCCACAAAAAGTTAATTTCGTTAGCTGCACGCTGCCGGTGAGATGTCACCTTTCCTTTTTTATATTTATATACCTACTTAAATTTATTTCATTTTACAAATGCCCATATTGGTATAGTGATCTTATGGTGTATCCACACCGGTGGTATTTTTTGTGTTGTAACATTTTACGTGCGTACAACACAATAGGTAATGTTATGTATAGGTAATTTTACTGTCTACACAGTACACATGTTGTGAGTTTCGTTCCCGATTGTATCATTTTTGTACCATTTTACCAATATACATACTATGTAGTACTTACACATTGCACCCCGTCTGTGGGCCGCGTGGTTGACTAAGGCCTGATGGCCCTAGTTTAGGGTAGGCCCATGCCGCCCGCGACTCCGTCCGCATAGAGACGTTTAACGGGTAAAACATTACTTCTTTATAGCGCAGTCGGTTAAAAAGTAACCTATGTCCTTTCTCAGACTCTGGACTATATCAGTACCTAATTTCATTAAAATCGGTTCAGAACTCTATGCGTAACTGCATAACAAACAGAGTTACTTTCATTGCATTTATAATATTACTAAGGATTGCTATCAGCTACTATAAGCTGATAGCAAATATGTAAGTATAACCTAATACTGAGACTAAAATTAGTAACTTTTCACAATGTTTTATCAAACTTTCGACTGGCTTGGTGGAAAAGTGACCCTGGCTGGCGGTTCCAAGAGTCGTGGGTTCAATTCCCACTCGTGTAATGAACATCGGTGTTTGTTCCGTGTCTGGGTGTAAATATCTATTTATAAAATATCTATTTATGTTTATCAGTCTCTGACGTCCATAGTACAAGCTCTTCTTAGTTTGGGGTCAGGTGACCGTGTGTGGAAATGTGCCAGATATTTAAACTTAAATTTTATTCCTACTATATGATAATGCCTTAAAAAAAATACAATTTATTAAAAACCCGATCACGATACCTTAAACTGATGGATCGAAACAATTCACAGGTGGGAACGTCAACATTTCTAGAAATGTGCTAGCATTATCGTCGAATAGACATCTCTGAGAAGTCTGCATGCAAACGAATTGCTATCGAAAGCGAGTCTTAATAAATATGACGGTGAAATGGAATAAATTCCGTTCGCTCTTTGTGCTGCGCGCGCGACTGGTGTTGCGTTTATTGGCACGCTGTATGTTATCCGTATTTAGGGTTCCGTATAACGTATATGGTTAAAAGAGAGGCAGAACACAAAAAGAGGGAAAGGAAATAAAAATGGTTTTTTTTTCTAGAAAGTCATTTCAAAGAAATTCGGAGATAAAAAAAAAAGACGTGTGGCACTCGGGGACTGCCGCAGTATAGCTATTGCATAGCATCGTCCGCTTTCGGAGCAGCTCGTCTCGATTCGTGCCAGTTTTGTAGAGTCGTACAAATTACAATACGTCTAACCGCACGCACACAAACACCGTGCCGAAGTCTACCGAACTGAAACGACGTTAGACGATTGTGAGGTTTTTTTCGTTACGGAATTTCTTAGTTCGGTCGCCGCGCACAAAGCCTGCGATAAAAGCTATGCAATAGCTTAAAATATTATTTAGTCTTAGTTGCAATTTATTTTTTTGCGCTCCCTTAATTATCCAAAATATTGTTAGATTGCTAAAATGTATAACTTACTCACATAGGCGTAGAAATAGGCACTTAGTAAATAGTATGAGAAATCCACTAGATGACAAGATGTAGATATGAGGTCTAACTGTTGGTGATTAGTGAATAATATAAGTACTAGCTGTGCCAGCGACTTCGTTCGCGTTTCCCCCGTTTTTTACACATTTTCCATTGTATCTTTGCTCCTATTGGTCGCAGCGTGATGTTATATAGCCTACAGCCTTCCTCGATAAATGGTCTATACAACGCAAAAAGATTTTTTCAAATCGAACCAGTAGTTCCTGAGATTAGCGCGTTCAAACAAACAAACAAACAAACTCTTCAGCTTTATAATATTAGTATAGATAAGATTATACGGAACCTGTCCACCCATACTCGGTTCGCGCTTGCCTCCTCTTTACTCCCCGCTCTTTACCGAGCCACGTGCGCACGCAACAGGTGACTGGACATGTGTTACCTTTTTATAATATTCTTTTATTATCTTTTCCATCAAATAGATAGACCCGCGGTGACTTTTACACCGCCCGCCATCTTGCGAACCGACCACGCATTTCTGCCAACGATATATCGCTGTTATTTTCATCAGCCTTTTAATACCACGCCCTTTGTCTGTAATGGCATACGTTTTGTAATTAAAGCGTAAAGGACTCTTTAACAATATTAGCGAATGAGTAGGCAGTATAATGATGCTCGTATATAAACATTAAAATTAATAACCGAAATATTATGCACTAAAATAACGACGTAACTACAGCGACGACGTAAACTTTGATGATCTTGAAAATATCTGCGGAGACAGCAATGAAAAAGTTGTTAAGTTGTGTATAAAAATACATTTCGTATAAAACTACTTGATTAACAGTAGATTTATCATATGGATGCAACATCAAAATACAGTATGAGTTTTCATAAAGTACATATATAAAATATGTACTTTAATATCGAAATTCAGAAATACTATTTATGTATGTAAGAAAATTCTTCATTTTTAAAATAAATTTGCTTTGCTCGCAGAATTAATATGTTTGTAAAAATATACAAATAAAATATTTGTTTAAAGCCACTATTCTATATTGAAATGTTACTTAAAATTTTATTTTAAACTTTCATGGATACACGACGTACATTCTTTCAACACCCTATATTTTCAAAGCGTAATTGCCGATAAATTGAAATTTTCATGCGTTACAGCTTACTCTCAATAGTTATTTTTCATATTTTTAAACACTCCCAATTAATTAATATGGAAATGCAATATCTGATACTTGTTTTATTTATAAAGTACCTATACTATGAATAATGTGGCATTTAAGTACCTTGGAATGGAAATATTATTATTGGTGCACTAAGTTGCAAAAAGTTTTGTACAAAAATACTAAATAACTTCTTGAAAATTATTGCGAATTCTTAAAAGATACTTAAATCGAGAATAAATAAAAACAAAAATTATGCATTCGAGTTTTACAAACTTTTATTGTAAAATATGGAGAAAAATATTATCCGATACTTGTCATTAAAAGGAGCAATATCCAGAAAGGTGGTCGGAGGGATTGTTCAGTTAATAATAAAATGGGACTAACAAGCATATGTCTGTAATAATCATTAATTCCCTACTCAATATAACATAAACATGATACAGGAATACCTAGGTAACTATTTGTACCACACAAGGAAATAAACGAACATGTTTAATGTCGTTAAGCAATTATGATATGAAAAAAAAATAGGTTAATTTTTATGAAAAAAAATAACAGATGAAGACTTAAGTATTAATAAGCCGATAAAATTCGTAAAAAATTAAAATGCACATGGCATGCAACGGTTTCGTTCAGAGTGCAAAGCGCGCGGCCTCACATGATATTAAATTGTATGAAGATTTTTCTTGTGACATTTAAAACGAAAGCACACCAGCGATGCTCTATATTTATTATAAATAATCTGAAATAAAAACAAAACATATATACTTAAAAAGCTAGCTTGTACTTTGGGCGTTCCCTATTTGTTAAATAGCAGCAAACTTGAACATCCAAGAAAATCATTGAATAGTTAATTTTTCATCAATCATCTATCGGTTGAAACTTGAAAATTACCTTGACTGATTGACGATGACATTCGTGTGTTCTCTATTTAAACAAGGGAAATTACTTTAAATCATATTATAACATGTAGTAGAAAAACAAAATACAACCAAAGGTATAAAATCCCAACGACAATCAGAAAACTTTTGCAAAAATCCATATTCATTTTAAAGGACCTTCCAAAGAAATAGGAAAAGCACTACAATAAAGGCCATATCTCCAGACACATCCCGATATTTTTACACACTTTACACCCAACGATCTACATAACACCTGTTTACATGATCAGGTGTTCCCGACCCTAGAAGTCTCCACCACCACCCGACAAAACCACCTAAGACACCATCCAATGCTTCTTTTGTTGAATCTCCACTTTCATCTTGAAGCCACAGCCAGCAATGGACGTTGAAATTGGTTGAGTGTCGATTGTGCGCACGCACGGTGTGTTCATTGATATTTTGACACGGCTGCCGTTCGTAACAATTTGTTCCATTCCCAATTTGTGACGAATGAATGTTGGCCGTTGGGGAGGGAGCTGGTCAAGCGTGACACGGAACATGTTAGTTCTGTGATGCTTGTTGATAAATGTAAGGAAATTATGAGAGTTACGAATACAGTAGTTAATGCCTTTATAATTTGCACGTCTTTCTAAAGACTATCCGTGGACATTCATCTAGTTTTCGTACCTTCTTGTAACCAAGAACTGAAGTGAACAGAATACTCGACATACCATGATGATTTAGTTACAAAAACAATGGACATAAGCTCATGGTTCACATCTTAGGGCCTATTTTGCAGAAAACCAGGTCTCTCTATTTGCACTTTCGCCTCTTTAGTGCGATAAGACAACAAAGACTGGGTGTATAGCAAAGCCGAGAATTTGGGACCTGGCCTGCCCAAGCATTCGAATCCATGAACCCTTCGCCTTCAACCCAAACGATTGTCTACCAACGAGCCAAGGACCCCGTCATTCCATTAAATGTTTATGGTCCATATTACCAGGAACTCAGCATTGAGGTCATAGTTCATCTTTCTTCTCTTTACACCCGCCTCTAAAGAGGTTCTAAACCTGCCAATAAAAAGCGTATGTCCCAACAAAGGCGCATCGCTGTCAGACGCGCGGCATGTGCGCACGCGCCCCGCACCTTGCGCCAGGTGCCGCCAACTGACACACTTCCATCGGTCTAGACGCTGGATATAGGTTAGCCGATGGTGCGAAGAGTTAGAGCGGTTTTGCACTATGACCTATTCGCTTCCGACGGAGGTTTTTTTATATCAAACTTTGTGAGTAGACTGCCCTAAGAACTTGATACTACTGGTTGCTAATGGTACTAAGTAATAGACTTTTGTTAATAGCTCCAGATTACATTGTGACACTTTCTATCTAAACTGCAGAGACACTGGATTGTTAGCTGGTGCTTGAAAAAGCATTGGGAAATAATTGCTTTTTTTGCGAATTATCTAAACTGTCATTGTGGACAGAGGTGATTTTATCAGAATCCTGATTTCCAATGCGATTGTGAAGGAACGCACATGGAATCGTGTGTAAAAGCGGTTCCGTACTAAGGCTTTATTGTGTAGTGGACAAATAAGAGGAGAGAGATTCTTCCATTCCCCTTTATGTCTGGTGATGATGACCAGGTCTTTGTAAGAAACATTGTATCAATCATACTGTAGAAACACCAATAAAACGATTACAGTTTCAGTAGTAGGCCCTGGACTTCAGTTCTCCAACAGCCAAGCACTAAAGTGAACAATATAATAATTTATATAAAGACTGATCACTTCCATAGAGGGCTTTTAGAAATGTCCTACTGTATTCGATTAACAGGATAAATGTATCATTACATGATATGTGATAATCCATACTCAATTTTCACCAATAAAAGCTAATTTACATACCGTTTTAAATTATACGCATAAATACGTTACGATGTGCAACTGGCACAAAAAGCTCTGACCTATTGTCCACCGTTATTATTATAATAGGTGAGAAATTAGCCCTCCTAATGCAATGAGTACAAGGTGTGACGCAACTGTCAGTACAGGTGGCGTAGTCAGGTGTAAACTCGCCCTAACCATGGATTCCTTTGCGCAAAAAAAAAACTCCAACACAAATGACAGATCTATTTTAAACCCTATTCGCTCAGTCATACGAAACGTCGCACTGACGTTTGACGCAAAAAAGAAAATGGCGGAATCGCCTTTGACAAACGCAGCCTGCGGTTATACAATTTAAGGTCATGAGACAGTTTCGTAATTAAAATAAAGAATTATATCAGCTGATTGTAATTTACGATTGATTCAAGCTGTTTTTACACTTTTACACATTTCCATGTTAAATCGATTGAGACAATGTGTTAATGGTATTCCGAAACGGCCCATTAGCCGAGGGAACTGGTTGCATTTATCAGATGAAGGCCTTTCACGCATTTAAGGGCAGCGGTAATTAATATTACATTGTCCAGGGCTTCAGCTGTGAAAAGATAAATTTCAACTCGGGCACGCTAATTGCCCAGTCTCTTCAGCTTGCAACAACTTTACGATATCCAAGTCTTTACTCACTTATCGTGGGCGTAGTGAAGTCTTTAATTAACTTGATAGATAAACGTAAAGAAGGATTAGGTGGCGAATCGCTTAACTAGTGCCGTGCATCCAAGCTGACCGGTTTTTTTTTACTATTATTTATCTTGAAGTGTAAATAAACTATCAGTGATTTTAAGTACCTATCCTAAAAATGTATAGTACTTACCTACCTATTATTGGAAGACTGAAACTGTCCGGGATATTTACCATGTTGTTTTGTTTTAATGAGCTCCCGATATTTCGGCACTGTTGCAAGCGCCATGATCACGGGTGAGGTGAGTTCACCTTACGTACGTTAAAACAAAACAACATGGTAAATATCCCGGACACTTTCAGTTTTCTAATGTGTGTAACCATGACAGTTTAAAATTATTATTCGAAGGTTACAAAACCTTATACTAAAATCGTAACTTATACTAAAGTTAAACGACAATACGTTAAGTTGTTCTATGTTTTTAAAAACCTAAGTATTTTACTGACAACCAACCTCCGAAGGTAGAATGAAAACCATCAAACTACACGAGCAGATAAAAATATGTAGGTATGCGCAGAATTTCAATAATAAGATCAATTACCTACGAACACAATCATAGTTTTATATGATAAATTACTGAAGCATTTACAAAGCAAGTGATATCGAAGACGTTTTTATCGAACACGAAGAGTGACGAATGATCCAATGACAAATGGCTGTTTTAAATGCCGCCAAATTAAATTGGGCCCGGTGTACGCACACCTTTGCAATCTACACGCGCCGTGTTTTTTTTTAAGATGCGCTAAAAAACAGGCTAAGGAACTGCAGCCTTGCAGCCGGCTCGGGCGGTATCGCACGTTTTTCTAGCGACGCCATAAGACGCCATTGATACAGGAAGGATATTGATGAATGGCACCTCTCGGTAATGTCACTACAACTGTGTAAAAAGAATAAGCCGCATCCGCTTCAAACCTGATGAATGACATACTCTGAGCCTTGGAGTGTCAGTGTGATAATTAATAGACAGTTGACTCTTGCCCAAAAGAAGCTAATTCAGTGATAATCATGTCATATCTAAATAAAAAGTTTAAGGTTTCTCAAATTTTCGATAGGTGTAACTTTTAGGGCATAGTTTACTTAGAAAGGATTTTGTGTTGTAGCAAACTTAAGATGCGAGCGTAGTAATTTATAAAATAACTGCAATATTTATTACATGATAATTATCCAAATATATTTCATTTGACAGCCCACATTTAAATGCCATTAGACCTGAATATAAATGTAATGTCAACTTGTCCTAACATATTTTACATTTTAATAGTTTTATTATTTTAATACAACGTACATATTTGCAAAATTTCATTCGACAACGTCTAATCGAGGACGCAGGAAGAGTGTACTTAGAGTGATTATGAAAATAATTTACCCGTCAAATGCCCCAATTTGACAGAGACAAAAACAAGAGCTTTACTCATTCTAAACCATCTGCAAATCGGCGAAGGCAGGACAGGACAGATTACAGCTGATTACAAATTAGATATTATTTCAAACCAGCTGTCTTCGATGGCCAGTGCGGGGGCACCTGCACAGATTTTTTAGGCGGCCATCTTACTTTTTACCTTTTTCGTGAAACGCGGCACTGACACCAGTGGGGCTACCATGAGTTTAAAACTTACGCGCTCGATATCGCCTACGTAAAGATGTCTATGAAAATCTTGTACAGCGCCGCTGGTGGTTACGCGAAGAACTACAATCGGCCATATGAAAAAAACAACTCGATAGGTTTTAAATGTACGTAAGTTTACGATAGCCAACTCATGGTAGGCCCTCTGGTCATTTCGCCTAGCACCTTGAAGCCGGCTGAATGACGCGTTTCCTTCGGCAATTAAAATAAAAAAGACTAACTTGAACATTGATACGATGGTTGATACGCACTGTAATAATGTAATTTATTACGCACGCTAAGCTCACACTGACGAGCAATGTTCTCTTTGTCTGTGACTTAATTTAGCGTTTCTCCGCACACATTTAGACGGGTGTATGCTCCATCCATTACCTAGGATAATAAATTGCGGCTGTTACTCCGATATTACACATTATCCCGAGTGCGATGATGAGGCTGATAGTAACGACTGTTATTAAAACGTAATAGCGGGACAACGGGAGGTATCCCGTCAAAAGCTAATCTTATAGCTAGTGGAAGCGATGGAAATAGCAATAGCATACAAGTATCCAAACTAAAGACGTCTGGTATAAAAAATAAAATAAAAATAAAAACTATAATAAAATATAAATAATGTTCAAACAGGCGAAGCGCTTTCACATACATACTAGTCGTAGGTACTATTTAAAAAGGACTATTTCATTGTTTTGAATACAGTGTGGAAATGTATGTAATAATACAATTAAAATAATGTTAGATATTAAGATCAAATCATAAGACAAACAAAAGCGTCTTAAAATACCTACAAAATGACAATCCATTCTCATACTCCAGGGCCCACCGCAAAGAAAATGCTATACGTTATTCAGTCGGCTGTAAAGGTGTTTTATGGTTAAATAAAACAAATAAGTATAGTTATTAAGCTCTGGTGAATTACAAGGCACGTGTCTAATTGTCTTTACTCTCTGTAATCCGAGAACCCACGATGAGAACCAATTGATTCAATTTAAAAAGACACTAAAGCTTGTTTTACGTTTCGATTTCTAAGAAGGTCTGACCTGTGCGGAGAGGTGTCAGTTGTATGTTGCAGACACATTTGGAATTAAGGTTATCTGAGAAAAAAAATTAAAAAAAGGTTAAATGATATATTTGATTAATAAACAATACAATAGAAATGTCTCGTTGGTTTATTGGTGGCCAGCAATGTGACCGAGAGGGCCCCGGTTCGGTTCAAATTTGTGTGAGTTTCTCTGTTGAGAAATTACTCCGAGTCAAGATGTTTACGGATTCACGCCATCGTCTCGGTAAGCACGTTAAGCTGATGGTCCTCGTTTCACTCATCATACACGTATGATGGTGATGAGTCTAACCGCAATATGAGAACGAAGAAACAAGAAGTGCACTTGAATTTGCGCACACACTTGTGCTCTTTAATATATCCTGTACAGTTAGCTGATCTCCATTGACATACCCGCATGTTAAATTTAAGTTACATTTGAAACTATCTTTCATTTAAGTATCTATCTATTGCATAGATGAGCTAACTGGCTGATCTCTATTGAGATACACACAATAACAAATTTTGCTTTCTATCTTTCATTTACATAACCTATCCATGCCATAGTTAAATAGATGGCCAGACAGTTTCCAAGGTTACTATCTTTCATTTACAGAATCATATATAGATATATAGAATAGGACAGTTTCTACAAGAGCAGATCGGTCGCAGTGTCCGCAACTCTTAGTGCACAGATTGCAGTACCGCACACACCGCATTCAACCAGCGGCGCCACTGTGGCGCCATTTCGCATTGCTGCACTCGCGACGGAAAGGATTGGCCGTTTAGAAACGTTACAGTTATTAAAAAGTCTAGTTGGCTTAGAAAAAAAAATTAAAACTCTCGTTTGATTGTTGAAATACTGGCCATTTCTTCTGATGTCTCTACCACTTCTAACAGTACAGATCTGACATCCATCCTTACTAATATTATAAATGCGAAAGTAACTCTGTCTGTCTGTTACGCTTTCACGCATAGAGTACTGAACCGATTTCAACGAAATTTGGTACAGATATAGTCCAGAGCCTAGGAAAGGTTACAGGCTACTTTTTAACCGACTGCGCTATAAAGAAGTAATGTTTTTCCCGTTAAACGTCTCTACGCGGACGAAGTCGCGGGCGGAAAGCTAGTATTCTATATACATAACTAAATAAAATTGAAGTGTATGTTTGTAATATTAATATAACGACTTTTAACTAAACTAAATTAATCTTTATTGAGTACCAATAACAAAAATACTATTAAAAATACTTTTTATCTATTTTTTTTCTGTCCCTTCTGTCTGTAATTTCCGAAACAACAAGACCAATTTCAACGGGCCTTTCACTAATAAATAGCAAATTTTACCAGGATCATTATAGGCTATTTTAATAAGACATTGCCGCCAAAAGTAACTATTCGACGCAGACGAAGTCACGGGCGGCTTGTCTATCATAACCCTGACAGTAAACAATGCTCCAAGGGCCATTCATCGGCGGCGGCACCAGGCGACGCGCGCTAATCGGTGACGAATCTGTGAAATTGGCTCGTCGCGCCGCGCTCGCTCCCGGCCTGCGCCCCCGCCACTGGCGATAGCGGAAATTAACCTCAGAAAGAAAGAAAGAAATACAGAAATAAAGATAAAAGAAAGAAAGAACATTTATTTGCAAGGATGTGGTAACAAATTGGTCTTAAAATAGTTAATAGAGACCACTTGACCTATTACTTACTGGTATGCAAATATTAGTCTATTATCTAGGTTAATCTATAAAACCTTCTATATACCACCTTTGTGGCGTGGCCAGGAAGTATAACACTAAATATAATATTATATTCTTTACATTTTTAATACCTACTCCCAATCCATGAATTCCTTCACAGAGTAGAAACCATTTGACATTAGCTATGCCTGAAGGTCTTTTTTAAACTGTTTCTTGGTAAGTACTTAATATGTTCAGGAAGTTCTCATCGAGGCTCCATAAGAAAGCGTCGATGGCCGAGCGGTTAAGGTCGTTGATTGCCACGCGAGAGGTCGCCAGTTCAAACCCCGCCACGTACCACTGTGTTTTTCAAATTTGAAATGTACGATTATTCGACGCATTAACGGTGAAGGAGAACATCGCGAGGAAACCTGTACACCTACGAAGAAATTCTTAGGTTGTGTAGTCAACCAACCCGCACTTGGCAAGCGTGGTTGACTAAGGTCTTATCGCCCTAGTTTAGGGTCGGCCCGTGCCCCAGCAGTGAGGACGTATATGAGCTGATATGATGAGGCTTCTTAGGCGGTGAACGAACACAGTGTCTGTGTCAGTCTGTATGGCATAGAGCAGGCACTTGAAGTTAAGCAGGATAGTTTAAAATCACGAACATTGAGTATTCGGTATTGAACATTCGCCGTATTGCCCGCTAACGTAGCCATCACCATGATCAGCTCATAGACGACCCCACTGCTGGGACTCGGGCCTACACTAAACTAGGGCGATCAGGCCTTAGTCATTAGTCAACCACCTTGGTCATGTGCGGATTAGTCAAGTACCTTAAAATTTCTTCGTAGAGGTTCCCTCACGATGTTTTTCTTTCAGTGGTACCGACCTCTCGCATGGCAAGCGTAGCCAATAGTAGAAAGCACGTTTGGGTCCTTTCGTATACAAGGCTACTATAATCTACTATACTACGCCTTACGCGAAGACATGTATTACACCCAGAGGGCCTACCATGAGTTGGCTATCGTAAACTTACGTACGTTAAAAACCTATCGAGTTATTTTTTTCATATGGCCGATTGTAGTTCTTCGCGTAACCACCAGGCGGCGCTGTACAAGTTTTTCATAGACATATTTACGTAGGCGATATCGAGCGCGTAAGTTTTAAACTCATGGTAGCCCCACTGGACAGATGTTTGCACACATTTTTGCCCTCTCTAACTTTAAGACATTATCGGCATGGCCTATGACTTGACCCACACACTTCACACACGCAGCCGTATCGGACACGTCTTACGCATATCCCTCGAAGTCCGAAGCCAATGTTACGAGCACACCAAATCCGACAGACCGAGCTTACAACACAGCTTTTAATTGTTTCTAATCGTATCAACGTTACGTTGATCTGATTCTGGGATAGATAGTTTAAAAAAGCACTCGTTTAAGTTTGGTTATCAACACCTGCAGGAATGCATTCTTAGTAAAACATAGTATACAAATATACATATCCTAATTAAACTTTATTCTTTCAAACTGTCATATTTACACACATCAGAAAACTGAAAATGAGAAGATTTCTTGAGAAGAGATTCTCGCAATCCTACAATAAAATTCACGTCGAAATATCGAGAGTTCATCAAAACAAAACAACATGGTAAATATCCTGGATTTTTATTACTATTCGCAATTTTATTCTGTAGTTCTGATATTAATAAAATATAAAATATTATATTTTAGCAGCTTTTTTAGTTCGTTCTCTATATTGTGTAAACTGGTGAAAGCTCCAAAATGCAAATTTTCTGTGTAAAGAAATTGGTCTTTCACCTGGCAATTGCACAATGATCTACGAATCAAATTGTTTGCTTTCTTTCCCATGGTTATTTTATAAAATCTAATGAAAAAGCGGAGGCGCGATATTGTGTTTTAACAATATACCTAGTGTGGAAGCAGACTTCAAAGTCGTCTACTCATGGGAGCGCTAACAGGGCACTACGTCACCAACTCATTACTGATGAAAATGAGACTGTCCTCAAACAGCGACTGTAGAGCTTGCAAGGAAGAAATGGAAGACATGAAGCATATTTTATGTGAATGTCACTCACTGGCCAGACACAGGCTCAGACTTCTGGGAACGGCTTATCCGAAACCAGAAGAATACAGGCACCTCAGACCCAAGGACGTTATTGCATTAATGCATTTGATCTTCAGGGAGTAGGTGTATTAAGGTAGGGGAAACACAAAAGATCCCTGAGGGTCGACGTGAACCGGTTATACGGTCCCCGCGTTAAGATAAGATAAGATAACAATATACCTAACACCAACGTCATATCAATGATTTATACGAGTACATATTACAGATGACCAAAAAATCTTAAATTTTCATTTAACATCTTTGTAAATTAAACACCCCACGTATCCCTTCACGCGACTGTAACCTAATAACTAAAAGATCAACATAGTCACGTCGTTTCGCGTTTTTTCAACCATTTCGCTGGTAGATAATTTATTATTCCGAGCATCTGTTAGCATTGTTGACACAAATATCTGTCTACAGAGAGGAGTCGTAAAAAATAACTAACGACACAGCAGGCTGAACATGTGTTCCCTGCCTTGAAGCTAGCCCGAAAAAGTATTATTTACTAATATTAACGCAATATTGCATAAGCTGGGTTGGATAGAAATGTTTAGCATCAAATTATTATTCGTGGATATTTATTATTTTTTTCGGACAACCAACAGTAGAAAAAGAACCTTAAAAGTAAAATTTCTTAGAACTAGTCACATATAAAACGGTTCATACATATAGTACATACAAAAACATACACATAAAATCACGCCTTTTTCTAGAGACAGATATCACTATCAAATGATTCAATCATAATTTATAGGATAAGGAAGCTTTTATTTCTCCTACGGCTTTTTATTCCCTTAATAACTCATCAATACAAACAAACTAACTTATTTGTAATACGGATAGATAGTATGTACAAAGAGTGTAATACATATTTTATTTATTTTCAAATAAGATAACACCCTCCAAGTTTAGCTCAAAACTTTTTAAAGTAGGCAACATCAAGGGAAAATTCTCGAGCTTATGACAAAAACTTGCCAATTCGAACCGGCTGAAATTCTGAACATAACTACTCATAAGTCGTGACCTTTTTTTTACAAACGCCAAGTCGTTAACTGTAAATTTTGTCTAAATATTTCTTGTCATTAGGTTTGTTGAGTTTATTTTCTGTTCTTTTCTTCCTTGCTTTGATATTTGCGACTTTACCGCAATAGCTATAAGTTATACTTATTTATTGAAATGTAGAATGCTTCTGAGTTTCAGTTAAAACTTTCTGGGCTTGTGTGACCTTCAACCTGTTAACGATTAGTCAACTAGTTTATTTGGTGAAATGTCAACTTGTTTTTACGTGAAGAAGTATTTATTAGTATCGTAAGCTGTTCCTTATGGGGAAACGATTTTTGGAAACATAAATATGAAAGCAATTTCAAACTAAATTGACGTATCTTAATTTGAGTTTATTAACTTAGGTGCTTATCTTTTTAATGACTTCTCTAAATGGTTAAGAAACGTATGAATGCAATCGACACGACACCTTTAATGTTTTTAGTGAAACTGAGATAAAGTTGCATTTGATAGAAGTATGATCTGCCCTAGAACTCGGTCTGACTGTAACCACTGAGACTTTTCCTTTGATTTTTTAAAGTTATTTTTTGTTTTTATTGTCCTGTATATGGTTTTCTCCTTAAGAAGCTTAAGTGGTGTGCCAGGACCGTAGCACATGGCAGGAAGTGATCTCTGTCTACCCCTTTCGGAAAAAGGCGTGATTATATGTGTTTTTTTTTAATATGTATGTATGTAAAAATATTTCATATTGATAGCATTTATATGATATTACACAACCTTACAAACATTTTCTCGAGTGGGAATCGAAACCTCGACTGTTGGCGCAAGGACATGGCAGACAACAGTAGGGCTACCATGAGTTTAAAACTTACGCACTCGATATCGCCTACGTAAATATGTCTATGAAAACCTTGTACAGCGCCGCTGGTGGTTACGCGAAGAACTAAAATCGGCCGTATGAAAAAAACAACTCGATAGGTTTTTAACGTACGTAAGTTTTCGATAGCCAACTCATGGTAGGCCCTCTGCGCGCCATTGAGCCAGTTACAGTTACAATATCGTTTAGCTTAAGATAGAGCTTCTAAGGGGTGAGAGCCATCCTCTCCCCTACACGTGCGGTGATGATGACAAGGCTACTCCAAGCCATTATAGTAGTCAGTTGGAGAAAAACCCAGTCAAGTGCGAGTCGGACTCACGCACGAAGGCTTCCGTACCAATTCTCTAAAAAAACACCCCCATGAATTGTCTATTATTTGCGCGAGCACTACACATTTGAATTTAAACTAATTTTACGGATTAAACTCGCGTGTATAGGTGTATTCTAAACATTATTTAGAGATCCGACGTTTCAGTTTAATCCGTAAAATTAGTTTGTTTTTTTCAAACCCCCATGAATTTGTTTTATTTTGTATTCAGTTAGTAGGTAGAACATATTTATTGTTATATCGGCAACAAAAATAGCCCCATCTGTGAAAATTTCAAACTATTTCTGGTTTCTAATTCTATCACCGTGACAGAATGACGGACGGTCTTAGTCTTAGTAATAGGGTAATTTACCCTTTGTGTACAAAACCCTAAAAACAGTGGCGTATTACCCCATAAAAGATACAAGAGGAAGAGCACGTTCCGTTACGCAGAACCCATAATAAAGCCATAAGTCGTAACCCGCAAGTCCACATCTGTCGGAAAGACCGCCGGCCGCCGCCGCCGCGGCGCCGCTACCGGTCGATACGACCCCGGTAGTGATGTTCGATGCCCGATCTAAGCAGCGGGTGAATCCTGGAAACCGGAAGTTCAGGTGTCTTTTAGGCTGTGTATACCACAAGTTTAACACATTTTTGATTCACGAAACAATTGAAATTGTACCTCTTTCACGCAACAATTACGTTGTAAATGGAATATAATTAAACTTAGCAATGTTATTGTTTTTGCCCGACCGAAATAATATAGAAATGTACTCGATAAACCCTTTAACGCGGATGATATCGAACGAAAGAACGTAGTTAAGCTATCTCTGCATACATTTTTTCATTGCACTAATAATTGTTGCTTTCAAAATCTGCCTTTAATTGTCACATTTTCCGCTATACACTATTTTGTTGTCTTTGACCAATTTATACTATATCTATAATATTATTTTTATAGGATATACCATTTATCGAGGAAGGCTTTAAGCTATATAACATCTCGCTGCGAACAATAGGAGCAAATAAACAATGGAAAATGGGTAGAAAACGAGGGGGGTGGGAACATATAGTATTTAATATGGGTATCGGACCTTCACTAGCAATCAACCCTTAAGGAAGTAGGTCCGGCACGGAACAATGACAAAGGCGGCAAGGGCAGTTCTGAGAAAGG
The DNA here is from genome assembly GCA_039566165.1 of Maruca vitrata. Taxonomy (NCBI): domain Eukaryota; kingdom Metazoa; phylum Arthropoda; class Insecta; order Lepidoptera; family Crambidae; genus Maruca; species Maruca vitrata. The sequence goes on along the minus strand of CM076925.1, from coordinate 3,413,787 downwards.
GCCTTCAGACCGACGGAGACGAAGCTTACCAGATGGTTTGCTACAGAAAGCAAAGATTTTTGGCAACTGGTTACCAGATGGTTTACCTAAACTGCTATAGAATACGGCAAAGATTTCTAAGTTACAAATCTGCAGATTAGGAGATATTTTGGCACATAATCACATGACAAATAATTCACAATACTCTGTGTTTGGCAATACTTTAGTGTTGGCATAGTTCTCCAATGAAACTAAAAAAATGTTGGCGCCCAAATCTGCTTAATAGAAATTTTAATATATCCAGCGCCACTCACCTATTCAGGACAAATCAAATGACACCGCCTTTTTCAAAATCCATCAAGTCCACATTCTAGATACGCCGAAAAAACGATCCTACAACTTCGGCAGTCGGCTAACAAAGTAGCTAACTTCTAAACATCAAAGTATGTAGTTGCACTCCCGAAGTAATACAGTTTGTACTGAGCAACTACTTTTTGATAATATACAGGTATACATATATTGTTGTAGTTTAATCTGCTGGCGACCGCATGGTGATAATCAATAGCTCCTATTTATACTGGGACATTGGCAGTTGGTCGACGGTATTCAGGCCGGCGCCGCATATGAGAGGGATTGTAATCACCGTGGACGGTCGCTTTAAATGTCTCATCGGCTGATTGCGTTCCGATTGTTGCAATGTCCGTCTATATGTCACCTATCAAAGACAACATTTTATTGCCCTCAAACATCCGCGCATAAACTTGCTTAATAGCGCATTTGTTAACTACCTTTGTCTATTGGTGGCAGCAAGCGCTGTGCAAAGAGGTTCGGGATCAAGTTAAATGGATATGAGTTGTACTGTTAAGGTAGGCTAAGCTCGGAGTCAAGAAGTTGACGGACGCACTCCCGTGCCTCGGAAAGCACGTTAAGCCGGTAGTTCAGCGCCTGATCTGTAATCCGTCATGTCGTTTCATCTAACTAGGAGATTGAGGAAACAAAGAGTGCACAAGTGTTCTGACTCAGGCAACTCACACAAGTGACATTGCGTGTGCGGGTCATAATCATTCCTTAATCTCATAGGTACGATAGGTAGGTACAGGACATTCGCGAAACGATTACATGTCTTCGATAACGCTTGGTCGTGGCGTATAATAAGATAATCCGAAAACAAATCGTAATTTATTTGCGGTTTATCTTATTATTATTATCTACCTACCCTTGACAAATTTTCAAATTAAAAAATACATTTTAATAGTTGTTTCAGTATTTGGGAGTAACGACAACTTCAAAGTCAGCCAAGTGCAGGTTGATCGACTTCACAGAACTTTGGAATCTTGATATGCATGCAGGTGATAATATAACAAGAGCATCGAACACAACACACATGCATTTCGTATCTAAAAAGACATTGGCAAAGACATCTAGCATTTAATAGTTTTCGTATGTAATATACCTACGTTATATGAAAGTATCGCGGCTGAAAATTATTCGAGAGATTTCCTTTTCTGGTGGTCGATTACGTTTGACAGCGTGCCAGCGCCGGCGCACCTGGGCCCGCGCGCTGCCAACAGACGATTACACGCGCCGCCTAACTATACGGATGTGGCATGAGCAATAAACGGTTAATAAAAAATCCATAAATCGATGTGTAAATTTAGAGATTTTTCTAATTGCTTTGTTTTTATCTGAAGTTTGTTAAATAAATAAATGGATATTAATAATTCTGGGGAATAAGAGTAATTAAAATATAAATACTAAATGCAAAAAAAATTACTTTACACTACTGTCTTTTTGGATTTGTATAATTTTCCATGCCAAAAAGTCAAGCATAATTTTAAAAAAATACATAGTAGTTAGTACATAAAAAATAACTGTGTGTCTAGCTAAGTTTTATTTTTGACTTATGTCATCTATCAATAAGTACGTATAAGTATTATAAATAAATAAATGGTATACCTAGTTAGGAGCCCAACAAGTTTCAAACTAAATAAAAGGTCATGCTAACTTTTGAGCAACCGCTGCCCGCCATCTGTTAGATAGAGTAATAACTAATTTAGTACTTCATTGCATCGGTAGATGGCACAGTAATCTGTTTTATGGTTTTGCTACTCGACAATAGATGGCATAACTTAAACTTAATTTTCTGAAAAGATACATGTCTGTTTTTTTAATTATTCAAAGATGAATTCTTCACGTATTTATTTTAAAATAGATAAGGGCTGTGCAGTCACCTAATATAATTTCCAATAAATAATATTAAGTCCCGATCAAAATATTTTTATTTAACAACTATACAAATAAGTAGGTTATTACAATGGCCATAGATAATAATGAGACTATTTTCATACTCGTTCAGGAAAAGACTTTTCATTCACTCACCACGTTTTACAAGCGTAGACTGGCTTATTACATCATACGCTGTTTTTTTCATGTGTGTGATATTAAAGCAGTACCTATGTGCCAAAACCTTACAGAAAATTTAATTTTAATTAATTAAAGATAATTAAAATAAGAACAATAATAATTGGTAAAATAGTTTTTCAAAACGTTTGTCAGAAATGTCACTCAAACGTGTTTTGATTGTCAACAAAACTTATCCAGCGATTGGCTTGAAGTTGTTGCAGGAAAGGTAAGTAGCATTTTGGAATTAGAATTAAATTATACTCTTTTTCAGCTAAGATGATCCCTGTGACACTTCATTGTGTTCTGAATCACGCATTTTACGTTTGACAAACGAAAATAATTTTATTGCACACTTTTTTCATTTTATTGCGGCGTCATTAGGAAAAATAAATATTTTTATATTTTTAAATGACAAACAGTATCGTTTAGTTTAATTTAATGTAATAGAACATTTAAAAAAAATACCTATGCAGTTCGTATACGTAGAATGGAACGTAGTAACTCTGACTAAGTTCCATTCTACGTAATACGAACTGCATAGGTATTTTCTTAAAATTCTCTATTACTTTAAATTGAACTAAACGATACTGTTTCCCTTTTAAAAGTTTAATTATTAATTTAATATTTTTCCTAATGAAGCCGCCATAAAATTAAATAAGTGTGCAATAAAATTATTTTCGTTTGTCAAACGTATAATGCGTGATTCAGAACACAATGAAGTGTCACAGGGATCATCTTAGCTGAAAAAGACTATAATAAAAAATATTTAAGTTGAAAGAACTGTAACTAAAAAAATAAATTTTAAATAATTGCCTACCAACATACTTAATTTAGAAAATAAAAAATAGATGTTACAAATAGGGTTGCCACCTTTTTATGAAGAAATTATAATAATATTTTTTAAAACATTGCAAAAAATATAGTACCTACATACTATTGAGAAATTCAAGAAAAAAAGTTATACACATTTATTTCAGTATTTAATTTTCCATATGTATTTATTAATTAGTCAAAACTTTGATTAACAAAGTCTTCCCAACGGTGCGTTGTAGGTGCGTTCCAGTCACAGCCACACCGAAAAAATTATTGCCAATAAAAATACTGTTGTAGTGTTATCGTACTATTATATTTCAATAACATAATATTGTACCTACAATGGATTCAAATATATAGACAATACTTTTAATATAAATACAATAGTACGGGTGGCAACACGATTTCCTCGACGAAATTTTTACCGATTTTCTTAATTTTCACAAGCTTTTCGCCGTTTTAAATTTGGATTTCAAACTCTCTTAACAGAGCCATATGATACAACATACAGTGGCGTAACTATCCGTCCGTGGCAAAATTTATCGGATGGGGCCCCGTGCACACCAAGTTCTTTTTATCTTTATGTGTATGTGTGTTGGCAGTTGAGATTCTCCTATGACCGGGTCCCCTTTCAGCTGGGGCCCCCTACCTGGTGGCGGCCCGTGGCATTTTGCCGACTTGCCACCCTGTAGTTACGCCACTGACAACATAGGTACCCAAAATGCAAAACTACATCGCGCTTTGCGAATTTAATTCCTTATCAGTAGGTAAATTTTAGTAGGTAGGTATCTATCTAATATAGATAATATTGTTAACAGATTTATTTCATGAAGAGTAACACATAATTTGGTATAATTTAAAACCGCTTAGGTACCTACAATCTATGTAGATTGTAGGTACATCATAGACACATGATACATGTGTATCATGTGTCTATTATTTATCTACTTAATAAGATAATTTATCAAATTTTAAATTAAATTGTTACGTCATATTTAATTTAAGATGAAATTTAATTGAAAGTTTTATGTTTGTTTTAATTCTATGCACCAAATAGGTAAATATACTTTCATTTCGAACAAATGTATATTTTTTCCGTGTTCATTTAATTAACCTGAAGCGCGAACACACACCATTACTACAACGGAATATAACTTTTTAATATATTTTTTTTGTTTATTATTACAGAACTGAAACCAATATACTGCCCTTCACGGACGATGAACCGGAGATTGTGCCAGAGATCAGAAAAAAAATACAACTCGGATGGGACGCTCTTATCTGGAACACGAAACATAAGCTGTCTAAAGAGATCCTCGATCTAGCAGGTCAGATCCCATTTGCAGAAATCAAGGCCATAAAAGGGGTTCAATAAGCAGCCCATATCATGAGAACTCTCATGAGAGTGTATGAGTGTGACCGTTGCAAAACAGTGGAAGACCTTTACGGAAATTTATAGTCTGAAGAGGAGGCACTGTCGAATACCTAATGTAAACTGAAGATGCAGATCTTGTTAGAGACCACTGTCCCAACACGAAGCTATCGATAGTTAACTACCTATCTTCACTGCTTCTACTCGAAACGAAAAATTATTTAGATTGGTAAATCTATCGTACCTTAAAATGGTACTAAATGTTTGCCGTAAAAAATACCAGCCGTAGTAGCGTTGCAAACCTTTTGTTGGTAGTATCAGTTGTTCTGACATTGTCACTGTGAACGTTCTGCTTTTAGCTAAGGAGACAAAGCAAAGTTGCCGAATTAGTCTCCATTTCTGCTCTTCCAATTGAGCTCATCACTATAGGTAACTCTACTCCTCACCTAGGTCCCCGGCTAAAGGTGATCTCCACGGTATCCTCTGGCCTGGATCATGTGGACGTTGGCGAGGTGAAGAGTCGCGGCATCGCTCTCGGCAACGTGCTTCGGATGATGGACGACTCCGTAGCTGATGTCGCTGTGGGCCTGCTAATAGCTGCCGCCAGGAGGTTCAAAGAAGGGGTACATGAGCTGGAGAGGTGAATGGTAGTTGGCAATTTTCCCCACTTCTTGCTCCGAAAGCGGACCTGGTGCCGTAGACAAAGTAACAATCTCAAAACGATAACGAAGTTCGACAAGAATAAAATGTATGGGATTCACATTAGACGCGATAAATCACGTGGTCAATCTACTACTTTGTCTACGCCCCCTGTTCATCATGGTGTCTGTGACTTTGATTTACCTCATTGTCTGGCTGGAGCCCTCGAATTCTTTCATTGCAAAAAGTTAAAATGCCAGCCAAAATGATTGCGAGGATTTTTTTTTCACGAATATCGAGCTATAGAGCTACATCGAACTCCTACTTAAGTACATAACGTAAAGTGTATACCGTAAATTGGTAAAAAAAAACTATGTGCGTCTCTGCGTAAACAAAATGTAATGGTATTCTAACTTGAAGAGGTCATCCCAAAACTTACGAATTCCAGTGGCTCCTGGAAGAACGGCATCCAGTGGACTCTGGGGCTGGACATAGCCGGCAGCACCGTGGGCATCGTCGGGCTGGGCGGCATCGGACAAACCCTGGTGCGAAGGTTGAGGGGATTCAACGTCGCCCGATTTTTGTACAGCGGGAGGACTGATAAGCCTGAGGGTGGGTATGTTCAGCAGGGGCGTAGCTAGCAGTCTGATATCGATTTATGGGCCACAGGAGCCCTTGATGTGTTACCAACGAATAAGTTGGTATACGTTACTCTTCCTACATTTTGCCACTATTTTTTTTTTTTTTTTTTTTTTTTTATTATAGTAAGCTAACAAGATGACCTCACTCCACCTGATGGTAAGCGGTAGTGAGATCCAAATATGAGGTCGACAGGCACAATAGACTATATTGAGCCTGTCGCACTCACCCTGAAAGCCCGCTTAAAGAGGAGACCACTGCTGCGGCAGCAACGAGACAAGGCGTGGAGTCTCGCATTGGTATTGAGCTGTGCGGGTCGGAGTTGGCCAGTCCGCCGGACGGAAGGGCCCCCGTTTCTACGGGTCTCCCAGGACGGCGGGCTGACCCGCTCCGCCCGCACAATACCGCCGCTAAGACTCCACTGGTCCGGCTCTTGCCGCAACAATGGTCCCCCTGGCTCCGGTTCGTACAGTGCTGATCCCGGAACGCGACCTGACCAAGAGAGGTCAGAGTCACTTGGCGGGTTTTACGCAACTGTATGGTGGTAACAGCAACCGGTCGACAAAACGTCTCCCACCTGACACACTGCCACTAAACCTTTTTTCAACGGACTTCAAAAAAAGGTGGAGGTTCTCAATTCGACCCGTATGTTTTTTTGACGGGAGTGGTCAGTGACCCTGGCTACCGGCCCAAAAGTGGTGGGTTAGATTCCCACGTTGTTTTTTCTGTGTCCATCCAATGCACCATCGAGCCAGCCACCTACTTTGTCAGCTTTCATTATACATAATACTTCCAGCCAAGACCCTCGGTGTGGAGCGAGTGTCCCAAGACCAACTCTTCAAAGATAGCGACTACATCATCCTGACCTGTCCGCTGACGGAAGCGACGAAACACCTCATCAACGCTGACACCATCAAGCTGATGAAACAGACCGCTATCATTGTGAACATCGGTAGAGGAGGTGAGCAGATGTCTTTAATTTCAATGATATGCATCAGTGAAGTGACATCTCGTGTAATCTGATTCTGAGATTAATGATATTGCGATCAGGTAACTTTTGGTAGGTACTTAAAAAGATAAAGATCGTAAGAACAGAAACGGATTGTCTGAATTTTTTGCACATCTTGTCAATATATTTAGAAACCTTATCAAAATACTTAATTTATTATGCACAACATCACATACATTGATCTGATCCCGTGGTAAGTAGCTTAAGCACTTGTGTTACGAATATCAGAATCAAAAGTGGATACACAAGTAAACTTATATATATTTAATAATACACCCAGACACGGAACAAACACCGATGTTCGTCACACAAATATTTGTCCCGAGTGGGAATCGAACCCATGACTCTTGGAACCGTAGGTTATGAACCTGAGTCACCAGCCACTGTTCCACCGAGTTGGTCGGTTATTTAGAAAATAACAATTTGTACCTACACGCTGTATCCATACCTACATCTATATCGAATCACACCAAGACTTTCAAATTCGCTGTCATCCCAAACATGCCAGCATATAATACCAATGTACTCTGTGATGGCCTATTTCAGGATGGGGCACGGGCCTATCCTAAACTAGGGCGATAAGGCCTTAGTCAACCACGCTGGCCAAGGGTTGTACGACTTTCACAACTAGAATTTAATTTCTTCATAGGTTTCACGATGTTTTTCCTTCACCGTTAAAGCGTCGATTAATCGTGCATACGAGTTTCAAATTTGAAAACACAGTGATACATGTATGATTTGATCTGGCGACCTCTCGCACGGCAACCAACGATCTTAACCATTCGGCCATCGACGTTTTTCATTATTCTTGTTATCTATACTAATTATAAAGCTGAAGAGTTTGTTTGAACGCGCTAATCTCAGGATCCGTATGAAAACATATTTTGGTGTTGGATAGACCACTAGGAAGGCTTTAGGCTATATAACATCACGCTGCGACCAATAGGAGCAAAGAAACAATGGAAAATGGGTAAAAAACGGGGGGAAACGCGGACGAAGTCGTTGGCACAGCTAGTTAGTCATAAATATTTGTTTATCGTCTTTTTATTCTAGGTCTGGTAGACCACGAGGCGCTATACGACGCGTTGAAACAGCGACGAATCTTCGCAGCCGGGCTGGATGTGGTCACTCCTGAACCTATGCCAAAAGATCATCCGCTAGTTTCTCTTCCCAACTGCTGTGAGTACCTTTATAGCTAAAACTATTGACAATTTTCGCGTATACTAGGTACTATGAGAGACAATTAATCTTGTACTTTTCATAAGTAACTAGTATATAAGTGTAATACCAACCAAAAAATCATTTTCATTTTAAAAATACCAGAATATGAAACTGTCGATTGCTTAGTTCCTATTCTTGAGCTGAAATTCTTTCGGATTTCATGGTTCTTGAACGTTTTTATTTCCCTGTGAATAGGCGAGACGACTAAAAAATATAATTAGTCCGTTATTTAGATTATTTAAAAATATTGTACTCGTATTTTTTATTTTGTTTCACAAACAAGAAATTATGAAGATATAGTGCTTAGAAGTTTCGTATGACGTCACGATTAGGTACAATTTTTGCGTAACTGTGACGTCACAAGCCCCCACTCCAGAAGTTTGATAAGCTATAATTTTGTCATTTTTCAATCAATTGAAAAACAAAAAAATACGTGTTCCATATTTTTGTATAAACTAACTTACGGACTAAATAGAATAATAAGATTTTGACCCAGTCGTCACGCCTATTGAATGAAACTGAAATGTCATCAACATGTTTCCTTTATATCTGTACCGAAAAAGCGATTACTTTATATTCTAGATATCCTGCCTCACATCGGGAGCGCTACAGTCCAAACTAGAAACGCCATGGCGAGCATAGCAGCGGAGAACATCCTTCTAGGACTAAAGGGAGAGCCTATGAAATTCCCTGCCTAATGCACTAGGGACTGATGACGACCATTTTCTTTGTTTTCCTTAACTGATGGCTAGAGTAGCTTTGTCATCGTCACTGGACTTGCTGGGGGAGCGGATGGCTGTCACAACTGAGAACTGACTATGACCTCAACTTAAATGTCACATAGAAGGTTACCATAATTATATAGATATGCTATAAAACTAAGAGCAAATAGTTTATTGCTTTTAGAATTAAAACAACTTTTATGGCTAAAACTCGTGTATGAAAAGTGTTCCTTCTACCTAACTTATGCCACTTAGTTTTTTCCACTTCTAAATGCAAATGCGGTGAGCAAACCCCTTTGCTATCTCTGCTTGAAAAAAAAAAGATATATTGATATAGATAGACTAAGTGAACGGCCAATATAAGATAAGTAAGTAAATTGCTTATCTAAATATTTGTTTGTGATCTGTACCGATTTCTAAATACCCAAACTAATTCAGTAGCTTAATTTTTATTTTTGTTACATATATTATTTAAATATTACTACTGCATTTTTGCTTGATAGTACCTATTTATGCAATGTATGTACTTATTTATACCTACGTGTAAAACACCTTATAGAAGGTCAACGACGGAATGTTGTCTGGTTTTGAGTTGTATGACAATTTAATAATAATATGTAAATAGATGAAATAATTATCGTCGTCGGTCTCATTATCAAAACCCAATTACTTAAGTAGTTTTTTTTTTTATTTAGCCTATGCTGTCCCACTGCTGGGCAAAGCCCTTCTTACTTAAGTAGTTAATATTAGAAAATAAATTTATGAGCTCTAGTAGGTATAATGTTTTAACTTATCGCATTTTTATAATTAGTCCGACTTGTATTATCAATTATTAAGAAAATTAAAACAAAAATTATGATTTTCTTAATATCTACCCAATTCAAATACCTACTAACTATTAATTTAATGAAATACCAATTATTATTATGTAAGTAACTATTCCGCTAACAATGTTTACAATTCAAATAACGATAAGGAACTGTTAAGTTGAATACCTAAACCAGTTTGCTCAAATCCCGTTCACTTATTTGTCATTCTGGAAGCAAGTAAGAAGTCGGCCGCAGTTCAGTTGAGAGTTCGGCAAAATACGTTCGTACGTTATCTCGAGCGATTGTGAAGATAACATTATTTTGATAAGAAGCAAATAAACGCGGCAATATGTTACGTAACACGCTCTACATAGCGGTGGTCTTGACATTCGTCACTATTGTGCCGGCGAGCTCCGAATCCAACGCGACGATGACGAAAGATCTCAAAGTTTTGGTGTCCTCCAAGGATTTTCCTGAGGCCGGACTCAAAATTCTGCGTGAACAGTAAGTTTTATAAAATTTTCAACATAAAATAACTCAAAATTACATAAATTTTGTTGTTTTTCGACAAATAATCGACAAAATAGCTAATATTCGACAGTAAGTGTGATAATAGTGAACATATATTTATCATAACACTTTGTAATACGAAGCGTTCAAAACTAGAGTAGGTAAGTAATCATTATTCTCGTTAATTGCCTAAACAAAGAGCAAGGACACATATTTATTATTAACGCAGAGCGTTGGACGAATTTGTGAATGTTGTTGAACATGCTTGTAGCGGTAAATTCAAATTGATAGGCCTGAGTATTTTTTAAATTAATAATAAAATAATGAGCCTAACATATTTTAGTTTTGCCCGAGAACAACTTTTATAAAAGACGTAAGTAGGTACATACTTTCAAGGTCTAAAGAGTTTGTTTGTCTCAGTAAAATAATTTTCGTTCGTTCACAGCTGAAATATTTTTTGCAGCAAACTGTGATATTTTTGTCAAATTTCTCCTCATTGGATTGTGAACTTTACTACGCAGATTTTAAGATGCAAAATCGTACTGTATAAAAGTGCCAATACTAAATCAACAGAAAAACTCGTCAAAACAACTTCTTGCCTACTTGCCTTCATATGCAATCAGACTATATTGTAATATTGTTTTCTGTTCAGCTTCACAGTCCTCCATAGCCGATACTCCAATTTCGGAGAAGAAGGCGAGACGAAGAACAAGGAAGAACTCCTGAACCTCATCCCAGGATGCTCGGCTCTGGTGTGGACCTCGCACCACCAGATCACTAAGGAACTGCTAGACAAAGCTGGTAATTGGACGACGACCCCTGTTCTCTCAGGCCTGTAGCGCTACCATGAGTTTAAAAGTTACGGACTCGATATCGCCTACGTAAATATGTCTATGAAAAACTTGTACAGCGCCTCTGGTGGTTACGCTAAGAACTTAAATCGGTATGAAAAAACAACTCGATAGGTTTTTAACGTACGTAAATTTTCGATAGCCAACTCATGGTACCGCTACTGATCACTCAGGCTGGTAGTAAAGCTCGAGATTTAATCATTTAAGATTGCTTAAATCTCAAGCTTTACTACCTACTATCGGGATTGGTTCCGTATGTCAAGCACGGAAATAAATACTGAATAGGTACTTCACATAAGTTGCAGAAACTTATGAAAATCGAAAACACTTCAGTTAGAAAGACATGAGTTCCTCAAGGTCAAAACCCATATCACAAGTGCAACCTCGGACCAGAACAATGTATGCCATATTGTGTATTATTTATTTATGTGGGCTCTTGGCGTATGAGACAACGCGACGGTCACTTTTCAATACGCCATCGGGCTAGTCATCAACTCTCTTTTCCCTTATCGAGGAGCAACTTAATTGAATACCCCATCTAACAAAGTAATCATGTCTTGAGTCTTTTTGGGTCCAGCAAATGTAGGTAGCAAATACATAGCCACTTACTGCCCGACGTCTCGACTGGGTTAAACCAATCATGGTCGCGAGCGAACTGGCGCCGCCCGTCTTTGTCTGCCACAGCGGTTGTGAATTTCTAAATCCACCCCCGAACCCCGAAGACGGAACCGCGTGTAGACCCATAAAGACTTATATTCAGTGCAATGGAACGCGAAAGTCTAAAATCTTACGTGATCATGTCCTCCCCAGGCCCTCAATTGAAGGTGGTAGGCACCTCCTCAGCCGGTTACAACCACTGCAACGTGCCGGAGCTTAAAGCTCGCGGCATCAAGCTGTCCAACACACCCGCGGTGCTCAGCGGAGCTGTAGCAGAAATCGCTGTGTCACTTATGTTGGGAGCCGCGCGCAGGTTCAACGAGAACCTGGCACAGGTCCGCAGGTAAGACTAAATATAATGACAGAATGATACCCTCACAACTGGCGAACGGTCTAGTAACTGCCCCAAGGCTACTAACCATAGACCCAAATCCCATTAAATCACGTGACGATCACTGCTGGACGAAGGGATCTTTTGGGAGGTGTGCAGGTAACTGTCCCCACACTGTTGTGTCAGTTACCAATAGTGCATCCATCAACTACTTCACTTCAGGTTCTTGACAATAAAGCCCACACATTTTTTTGTGACTAACGGCTCGAACCGTATTAACCTAAAACCATACGCGACGTTTGCCACAAAAAACCCAACGAGACTATATCGTTTTGAATACTGTATTTTATTCCATCACTTCACACCTTTTTTATAAGTGACATGCGATGATAACTTAGAGGAGCCTTGATTAAGGAAAGCGGAGGCTCTCGCCCCTAACCCTTCTCTTTGAAATTCCAGTGGCGAATGGGAGGAAGGTTTCCAGGCCGTCCTTGGGCAGGACGTGCGCGGTAGCACCGTGGGCATCATCGGGCTGGGCGGCATCGGCCAGGCGGTGGTCCGGCGGCTGGCCGGCTTCGAGGTCGGCAAGTTCGTCTACACCGGCCACCGGGAGAAGCCTGAAGGTTGGTTGGACAACCTTTCAGGGGTTGATAACTTTCCCCTGAAAGTCGTAGGCCTAGGAGGAGGGTCATAGAACAACGGGAAAAGCCTGAAAACATCTATGCCTTTTCTGGAATTCTAGGTAGACGGTAGAGCCTATGAGTAAAGTACCTATAATAACTCGTTGACTCGTTAAACGTGCCATGCCAAAATTTCATAGATTGAATATTGCCTAGGTAATTGCCATACTAGCAATTTCTGAAAACATCAGACTCGTAACTATACCTTCTCATTAGTGTAAATAAGTTCGTACTTATTGTACTCGTGTACAATATGGTACAAGACGTAAATATGGTAGAAAGCGTTGCAAATCCATGTGATGGCTCAGCACAGCTAAGCTACTTAGGTAAATCTCTTTACCCCTGGCTCTTTACTAAAGAGCAAAGGGACTTTTCTGGAATACGGCATAGGCAGACATGTTGATTGACATCAACAGAGGTACCTACTGACTAGGGGCCATCGCTGCTATGTATTCAAAAAGGTCCTAAAAAACTCTATAAACTATACCTCTTCACAGGCAAAGCTCTCGGAGCGGAATTCGTGTCACTCGACCAGCTGTTGGAGACCAGCGACTTCGTGGTGCTGGCGGTGCCGCTGTCCGCGGAGACCAAGCACATGATCAACGCCACCACCCTCGCCAAGATGAAGAGCAACGCCATCCTAGTCAACGTTGGACGCGGAGGTAAGTGGCTATGAGTACCTACTTATTTAGCAACAAAAATAATATTCATAACGGATAACCGTCTATTTCTTAACCAGAACAACGGTCAGACAACGGATCGTCGTGGATTCGGACAGTCATCGAACGTCGTTGAGATTCGTTGTTTAAGCAGGCCCACTGATTTTTTGCTAACGAAATGACCGAAAGTTTCATTGAGAGATTCGGAGACATACCTAACCGGTTATTAATGTGTTTGATAAAATATTCAGAAAAATGTTAGCACCAAATTTACCATGTGGCCGCAAATAAATTGATGTATTCACATTCTTCTGCGCACATTTACAGATTTAGTTGACCAAGATGCGCTGTATGATGCTCTCAAGAACAACAAGATATACTCAGCGGGACTGGACGTGACCACGCCGGAGCCGCTGCCCAAAGACCACAAGCTACTGACTCTTCCTAACATTTGTAAGTGAACAAATGTAAATATTCACCTTCTAGAAATGGCTCAACTCAAGTGGGGGAAAGAAGAATGTACCTTCGCCCCGCAGAGCTTTATATTGGCAAAATAGAACGTACCAACTTAACTAAGAGGGTTAGACAAAGAGGATTAGGCGATCAGTAAGAGTTTCACAGCTTGCGGCGATTCGCCCATAGACTCGTTCTGTATGCGCCTGCGCGCTGTTTAGTATGTATGAGATGGCAAACAGGAATTCTTTTTAAATTTCCAAACTTACATACGATGATTTTAGACTTTCGCGTTCGATTACCGTAAATATTGTTTTTATTAATCTACACGCGATATTAGGAGTAGCGAATGAGTGTAGACCCATAGACGATGATGGCTTGGAGTAGCATTGTCATTGCAGGGGAGCGGATGGCTCTCACCCCTAAAACTGGAAGCAAAATTAGCCGCTCACTTTGAGACTAGTGGGAACGTACCTCCTCTTAATTATTTTCGTTTTCTTGCTGTATAAGCTGTGTGATTGACAGATTTTTTATTTCTTATCTTCTTCCAGTCATCCTGCCTCACATCGGCAGCGCTACGGTACGCACGCGCAACGACATGGCCACTCTCACCGCAAACAACATTGTGAACGCACTCAATGGGAAACCACTTCTCACACCAGTCTTGCCTTGATTTATATGTTGTCCGACCAATCCGATCAGATTGATCAATCTATGTATGTATATTTAAGATTATAGACTTTCGCGTTCAATTACACTAAATATTAGTCTTTATGAGTCTACACGCGTTATTAGGCCCGACATTTTGACTGGGTTACACCAATCATGGTCGCGAGCGAACTAGCGCCGCCCGTCTTCGTCTGCCACAGCGGTTGTGAATTTTTATGTATGTATATTGTCTACAAATTAAGCCGCTTCGTGCACTTTACACATAACTAAGTGTGACCTGTAGAGCAACATACTACAAGTGTTTTTTAATGTATAAATTGGGCAAACTGATTGGTTTACGAAGAACTGAAGAAATAGGTCTATCCAATTACATACTCAAGGATTAATAATCCAATTGTAATTTACATATGTATGTGATAAAATTAAACATTCTTAATGAATAAGTTGTTTTAGATTCCTTTCAAATCCCTTGCTACACTCCTTACTAAATCAACTTTAGGTTTGGCACAGTTAATACAAAGAAAAATATGTGTATAAATGGTTTTTTAATAATAGCTTAATCATTAATATAATATTTACACCAAATGTTGTATTATATCCAATTAATAAGTATTTTTATATAAGTAACACAATATGAATAACATTTTTAAGGCAATATGAATAAATTTAAATTTCTTAGATGTAACTTACATACATCTACTTACTTCAGAGGGAATGGCAAAAGGTAGGTACAGTGGCAAACAGCACTCTTAGGAGTTGTTACTACACTCAGAGCTACTTGTTCATTATCAACTCATTCACCTTTTTTTAAGAAAACAGATATAAGTATTATATAATCTGTGACTGAACTCTGGTTATGTATTAAATGCCAATGCTTGCACCATATCCCCCTCCTTCTGCTCTTCTAGGCTATCTATACACTTAAAGCAAAATATTTCCAACAACATTGTCATTACAAAAAGTGATATCACCATTTCTAAAAATTTCACTAAGCTATAGTAGCTTTGTAGGTAAATAGAATTATATGAACTTGAAACTCACTCATACAGCATACATTGAAGTTCATATATTAGATCTCGGTGTTGTTTTAAAAGATGGTAAAAAACATAGAATTATGCAATAGCATATCAAGCTTGTAATTTGGATATCGCCATTCATACATTTACAATTACCTGTATACAATTTTGGATAAAAAAGTTAATCTAATCGTCAATTCAGTTATACTCAAGGTGTTTCTGCTACTATAGCAGCTAGATCTTTCAAAAATGGTTCTATCTGACTCTCCAGTGAAAGAATGTGGCCAGTATTACAATTGTCACTTCCAATAAATGTTATTACTAATGGCAATTTGTTCATCTGGATAACCTGGAATAGAAGAATACAAGGCATATGAAAATTGGATTTAAGTCATCATACAACCTTGGTGAAGTATGTCCTAAAAATATAACAAATAACAGATAAACCATGTGTAGATCAATAGCAATTAATGCAATATTAAATTTAATAAGTCATTATGACTTGAAAAAAAGGGGAATCGTTAATAAGAATGAAAAATAATACAAAATTTAGGTGCTTTGTTTAGTTTAATTACCTGGTAACTGGAATACATCGATATAATAGTCTTATTCCTGCCAAGGCCCAGTTTACTGGCCTGGTCTGTGGCCATACCAAAGGTGGAGATAAAGTTAGGCCGAAGTGCCAGTTGCGGAGCCCTCTCCGTCACAGACCGCACCAGAGGGACCCCGTCTCGGTCGGTGATTAGGATACAATGAAGCCCATTCACCCTGAAAGAACAAAAACCTCGAATTACCAGCTCTATATCCGCACAACTATCTAAACGCAAAAATATTTTGTATATACTTTTCCAGTAAGTGGTTCAGGAATTTTCTTAAATCATCGACCATTTTGAATCGTAATACTAATCCACTGGCGAAAACAAACTATATTTTATTAATTCCGTTTTCTCGTCGACGAAAACAGCCCAGACGAAAACAGGAAGAATGAATGTGACATTGACAGATTTTTTTTTAGAGTAAAACTTTTAACGTTATTGCCCGAGGGCCCCGAGGCTACCTAAAGAAAATTCAGTTTTTCTGTTCCCTACAATAACGGCATAAAATGAATATAAATCTGGCTAAACGAAAACTTCAAATAAACTTCTTTTGTTCTTCATCACATTTATTTTCTTATAAACATTTTACTAAATCTTGTCAGAAGTGTATACCATGATTGCCAAGTCTTCGAGAAAATAATATAATCTGTAACAAGATGAGACTTTATAAAAATATTACTGTTGTCTATTGCCAAAATGGCAGGATTGGTTTGACAAGTATTGCGATTTTCGTAATTTATTTTTGGGTACGATATTTTAATGCCTTTGTACTTAAATATACAAAATGTGTTACTTGAAATGGTGTTGTGCTAAATTGTTTTTAAAAGTGTTATATTTGCGATAAATTGCTTCATTACACTGTATATTGCAACACATAGAAATAGAGTTTTGGTATGATAACAAAAGATATAAAAATTCATATTTCTGTCGCTTTAAAATATTCTAAGACACAAGCAACCACTTGAGGTAACTAAGATATGATCGCTAAATATCGCAGAAGTCGTGGTATGTATACGTAACTCTGTAGAATTGTGATTTTTAGGTTTGTGACGTCACGACGACTGCAGAACGTTATTTACAGTGTGAAAACGAGTAGTAAAATGTTTGATGGTATTCGTCAATGAGTGGGAAGACTCGGGCCGCGCATTGGTGAGGGTACGATTCGCGGTGCAGCGGTTCGCTCCCGCTAGGATGGGCGGCGATGTCTGCCCCCTCCGAGAGCGCGACGAGCCCGCCGCCGTGTGCCTGCACTAATATATCGCTTATGCAATTGTTCCATGAGCTAAAACAGAAGTTCCCCGGCGTCCCCGATCATGTTGTGTCCAACACCATCGAGCTCTACTGCCACGACAAACAAGCCTGTGAGACTCACCTCCATAGCGAAGTCAAGGCCTCCCTAACGCACGCCTACCATGCTTCTTCCTCTGCCGCGGCCCGCCAGCTCAATGAGCTCAAACTCAACCCTCCAGCCAAGTGTCGCAACCAACCAATCCTTAAACATGAAGTCGCCAAGTCAACACTTATAAAGTCAATCACTTGCCAAGGTCCACAGACCGCTGTTATAAGTATTAACGACGATATTGATATTGATAAGAAACTGAACACTGATGCAAATCAAAATGTTGTGGATGACAAGCTAGATGAAGAACAGAGGATAAATAATAATACATCTCCAATAACAATTATAAACATTGACAATTGCTGTGCGAAATACAGTGTTGAGTCACCAAGTGATCTTGAACTGACCAATGAAAATGTTAAGGAGGAAAAGTCTATAACAGATAGCTTGACCCATGAAAAAAATTTAGAACAACCAGGAAGCACAAATTATAGGATACTTAAAAGCAATAAGATTAAGTGTAATCTAAATGAAAGATTAGAAAAGGGTAAGGAAAAGAAATCTATAAAGAAGGAAGATATTCAAAAGAAGTGTGAACCGGAAGAGAAACCAGAACCAGAGCCAGAAGCTAAACCTGAACAGCAACAAGAGAAACCAAAACGGCCGAACACGCTTGACTTCATAAAACCAAATCCAGAAATTGCATTTAAACAAACATTGAAGGAGCCCGAAGCAAACGTAAGCCAGACCATATCTCCTGCTCCATCACTGAAGCATGAAAATCAGAACAAACCAAGTACATTATACAGGCAGGAGCGTGTGTACCCGCTAAACTTTTCTGTGAATGTGAATTGTCATATGGACTTGAGTCGCGGCTATGACGATCCATGGTTAGAGGATTACGATAGCCCGAGAGCGATAACATCGGTGAATTTGACGGTTTGCACGCCGACTTCGAACATGGCGAGTCCGGTGAGGGAGTCGAGGGATGATGATGGGGGCTTTGAAGGGCACGTGACGGTGACGGTGAGCCCGAGTACGGCGCGCGCGCCGCGGCGTCGGGCGCCTCCCCCGCCGGCGCAGCCATCACGGATAGACACGCCGCGCCCGGCCAGGTCGGCGCCGGAGCCACCGGGATCGACACAGGGTATGTCATGATATCTTTACTTATCTTACTTCATCTTTAAAAACTGAATGTAAATAATGTAATACTTGTTCAGGAAAAGGAAAGTTTAACCCATAACCAGGCCCAGCATGCTGTAATTTTTCATTGGTGGCTTTCCTTATTTGAGGTGGTTAAGGTTCAATATAATATTAGGTAAATACTGAGAAGAGATTATTAAGTAAACAGAAAAAAAAACATTGTTTAGAACCATGTTCATACTAAAATGACCGAGGATTTCTGTTTTTTGAGATTTATCTGTTGAAACATGATATTATGTGGGTTCTGTAATCTAATCTACCTAGCAGTTAATCATTAATGTATGTAATTCTATAATAAAGAGTTAAATTATGTATTATAATATTAGCAGTAGTGTAGCGTGGGTACATGCCACCTGGTGCGGACTGGCATCTCCACTCCTACTATGCTATGCCACTGAATATTAGTATAAATAACATTCTGCAATAGACATATCGGGAAGAGAATCAACCTTAGGGCTTTTGTTGATAATTTGCTACATTGGATTCTTACATGTTACAAAGTATCACTTTGTTACAAACATATCATGGGTCACACAATAGTTCTTATCGTTTTTTTCGCCATTTATGTCCATCTAATCTGGGATGTTTCCTAAATGTAATAAGTTTGATAAAAATACATGAGATAAATATGTTTTAAATGATATACTTATTACTTTTGACCAACTTGCTACCTTTTTATGATCCATGCTATTGTTAAAGAGACTTAAAAAACAGAACCTTAGAAAATGTTCATTGCCTCCTTTGGATTGACTGCATTCATCTGACATGTAAACTATCTAAAAAGTAACTATAAAGCTGCAGTACCCTTATTCACTATATGTCAGTAAATAAATCAATTACGACATGGTCTCTTATTATTGTAAGCCAGCCCTGTCCAAACCATTTAGCCGCATGTGGCCGGCGGGTTAATTTATGCGGTCCACAGAATCTTTTTTTTACATTCTTGCATCCGAAATTGGCTAAAAAGTTGCATTTTGCAGCCTTACATTATTTTTATTGGCACTGGGAGTTTGGGACCCATCTTGTTTGACCTGCCTTGTTTTGAGCTATTGACAGTGCTACAGCTGTTGATGGAGCATAGATTTTCGACACCAAAAGTCAAAAACATTGTGAACATAGCCCAGGGGCATGTCTTGAATATAGTTCAACACATTTCAGATCGATCCTACATCGAGCGTCAAAAGGCCAGACTGGACAGTTTGGTGAAAGCCCTAGCCCAGGAGAAGGGCCAGCTGGCTCAGCTCAGCAAGGAGACGCGGATCCTGGCCGCGCCGCTGCCGCCGCCCGCCGCCACGCAGAAGCTTCGCGAGTATGTGGAGCGGCTGCGGGACCAGTGCGACTCGCTGGCCAAGCGGCTCGAGCTCACCGCCGGGAACGGTGAGTGGACCACTCGGATGATTCAGTAGAGCGGCCCAGATGTGTCAGGAATTTGGGGCGTAAATGGACCATCGAATGCAGTGTAATTGCTGGGAATGGTGGGTATAGAACTAAGGAAGAGGAGGAACTGGTTATTAAAGGTAGCTAAGGAACTTGGCAGATAAATATTACTCACCGCCGGGAACGGTGAGTGGACCACTCGGATGACGATGAGGTCCATACATCAACATAATATGAACAGCTGGTATTCATTGGTTAGTGACCCATGGTCACTATCTACGGTTCCAAGAGTCGTGGGTTCGATTCCTACCCGTGATAAATATTTGAGTGAAGAACATCGATGTTTGTTCCGTATCTGGGTGTGTTATTAAAAAGTATGTTTGTGTATCCACTGTTGATTCTGATATCTGTAACAAGTGCTTAAGCTACTTACCACGGGATCAGATCAATGTATAATGACGTTCATGGGCTGATGATGATGATGATAAGGGTAATTAGATATATTAAAGTGACACAATCCCGTCTTAAAACCTCCAAGATAAATAAAAGACTTCAGTGGGCCCAGTGGGTACCCATTTCTTGGATTTAATGATAAGGTAGTATCTTCAATGTATGTTTAATAAAAATTTTCCAGTTCGCGACGAGTCCGGCAACTTCTACAGCAACATATACACCGGCCAGCAGCCGCCGGCGTCGTGGCAGTGCCACATGTGCACCTTCCGCAACCACCCGCTCCTCAACAAGTGCGAGCAGTGCGAGATGCCACGGATCGTAGGTACGTCTCCGCGCGCGCACGACTCGGGCTTCGGCTCCTTCAGGGACTCCACCCGCTCCAACAGCTCCCGCAAGGACGGCCTGGACGAGCTGGTGATTGAGCCCCCGCCTGATTGTCGCTCTCTGTCCAGACTTAACTGCTAGACTGTGTTTTGTCCCCCCCCCCTTTTTTTTTAACCAGTGTCGATTAAGGTTTTGACACTCTTGAGAACTGACTCGTAAGGTGTGTTAGGTAAAGTGTAGCACCCTGGGAAAGGGACCCTTGAGAATTAACTCAATATGTGATATAGACAAAGAATAAGGTGCCTTGAACGCTTAATATTGGCGCCCCCTTGAGAACTAACCCGAAAGATGTAACGTAGTAGGCCCTAAAGACGAACTATGTGGCTTCATAAGAACTAACTAAGCGTTGAAAGACAAAAAAAGCTCGCCCATGTCCCTAAGTGCCTCTGGAAGCATCGCCCTACGTCCTTTACAGTGTTGAAGTGTTGAAGTGCCTGACTTAAGTGTTTAAGTGTTCAGATTGAGGCTAATGTTTGAGACATACGTTAACCCCGGCATGTGAGCATGCAGCCGCCATAACTAAGAAAATACCAACTGATCAACGGACAATGTGTATGTTGGGATTTTCGTGTTATTTTTATATTGTTGTTTGCAGCCCTAATTGTTAAGTTAATGTAACCTGTTTGAGAGCTTGTGCTGGTAGACACACAGTTATGATAGATACAATAACTTGCATACGACTGACTGATGAAGCTTGAAAAAAAATTTTTGCAAAGACCATTAAATATTGTATGGTCAATACTGTACATAAAGTCATTACTTTGCAAATTACTTTTAAAAAGTCAATCATGATCTCAGTGGAGCTAGATTTATCAGAGCAAAAAAATACCGCAATGTACTTAATATGCTGAATGAATTTTAAGTTTTTTTTTCCTTTGAATAATATTGACTCATATGAGAAAGAACCCTCAGAAAAGTACCTAGTTGACTGATGGATTACTATGTAAAACTATTGTATTGTTTTTAAAATTTTAGTTTGCCAATTGACCTTTTCTGTTGTAGTTTACTTTAGCCATGTTCTCAAACAGGATATTTGCATGTGTGTTGTTGTTTTCATATATTTGACTTCATTAACCACCTATTTTGTTTAATTTTAAAATAATTGACAGGCGGTATTCTTGCATTCTGTTATGACATATGAACATAGATTGCTGGACCTCAAGTTATGCACATAGTCTGGCGATGCATCTCCTCACAAATATATTTACATATCAACTTAGGCGGGTAAAGGTTTTGGAAATTGTTGTCATGATAGAATGTAACTTTATTTGGATACTGCCTGTTTTTGTTTGTATTATATTGTTCGCATTATTACTTAATGTACAAAGTATTAAGAGTTTATCCCTTAATTAAAGCTTAGCCGTAGGTTTCGAGAAATTATTATATGAAATTATTAGTTACTTAATTATAGGAAAGTTATTTATTTGTTAAATTAAATATTTTAGGTGAACCGTAAACATCACTTGTAGACTGGTCAAATCATGGGACATCACACGATCTCAGTAAAAGACTACTTATCGCGCCTTGCCAAAAATGTTTCTTTTAAAATAATTTATTGCCTGCTTTTAAAATGTAAATTCATTGAAATTGCTCAAATTCATTCATTCTTTGCTCATCATAAAGCATAATACAAAATATATTTGGGCTATTCAAACGTATTTGACAATAATATTATTTATATAAATGTTGTATACTGGGTATGAAATAAAATTTATTGATTTCTTATAAATGCCGAAATGTAGTATTTTTCATTGATAAAACTTAAATATTTTTTAGGAAAATTATAATTAATGATAATAGTGCCTAGTAAACATGTATGTTTATCACCAAACTGTTGTGTAGAAATCTATTTACTTACAAAACTCATGCTTTAATACACACTTCACATCACTTTCAATACAAATGTGATATTTAACTTTTTTTTCATTTAGGTAATCACAAATATTAATAATAAGAGAATCCTTCTTTTCACTTGTCCATATTAGATGCCTTCAGTAACACTTAAGAAATTTGATTTTATACTAAACTTTGATGATTTAATTGTTTGTGGTACTTATAATATAAGTGTTAATTTGAAATAAATCATTAAAATATTTATATTTAATTGGTAGTATATTTATTATTTGCTTATTTGGCATTAAATAACTACTTCAAATCAGTTTTCAATGCTTACTATCACTATGTAATTTTAAATATTTTAAATTAATCTGCAAACATTAGCAGAAGAGTGGTCAAGTCATTTGCTGCTACCAAATTATAAATAAGAGAAAACACATGATTAGATTAATAGTACTGGCATGCCCATATCAATCCTATTTTTTTTCTTTCTGGAGCCTATTAACAGTTTTCTACAAATTAAAGAATGTTGACGCTTTTGTATGTGATAATTAAACATCTATTGTAACATAGCCTTTTAATGTTTGCATACAGGTGTGATTTGCTCTATTTTATCGAATTTAACTGTGATAGGCAAGGCCTTCTTGTCCTTCCATCTTTTACAATATTAGTAATAAATATGTTATATTGTACCATTCTATTATTTTATAAGATGTTTATATTTAGATTAATTTTCAATATCGATTTGTAATAACACACTTTGATATAATAAGTCCATCAAAACTACCAATATAGTCTTCTCTAGTAAAGTCATTAACCTGTTTATAATAACTACTTAGTAAAACTATCTTGTATTTCCGCACAAATTTTAATACTAAATGATTGGTGGGCACCAAAGAAATCTTCATTGATTTGGTAGCTATTCAGATAAGATTTCTGTAAAATATCTTGTTGAAGTGAGTGATAAACTCCTCATTTGTTGAGAACTTTGAGCCTTATGTAGTTGTAATGTGGATTGTGATCAATTTTATGTATATCAGGGAATAAATAAATTTATTAGCAAAGGAATTTATTTTAATTACTGCTTCTTACCAACATGCAAGGTGAGTGTGTTTTGTTCCTATTAATCCTTAACATGTTGTTGTTCGTCAGTGGAATGCGAATTATTAACGAAATAAGAAAATTGTTCTTTGTCTGACTATTGTTTTGTTTTTACGCAGTTCGGGCACCCGAAGGGATTACTGTTCGACTAATGCCAGGGCGGCGGAGTAAGTACATCAATATTAATTAAGAGAAATGCATTTTTAAAGGCTTTCTTTCATACCAGTGCCAATCCAGGCAGTCTATGGTCACATTGGTCTCACCACCATAAATTCAGAGATTGGCAACAATTGGCTGTAATCATTCGAAATTTTCCTTTTCAGAAATTGTTCGCTCTTGGGTATTATGAAAGCTGCCGGCCGAACAGTACACAGACTATCTTAAGTGCAGTTGTACAAATTGATGAACAAATCTGTGATATTCGCATTTGGTAGTTAGTTATGTTGAAAAGTCTGATTTTGTTTTATTATACAATTTTGATTTTACACATTCCAAAACCTGCACATAAATATATTATATAATTGTGTTGCCGAATCTTTCCTATTCTCACTGAGTGCTCTGTCGTGCCAAATGCGGATAACTGAAGGTTATTTACATTTCTACACTGCACTTAAGGTGGATAGGGAAGCGAATTACACATAAGTTGTCTAGTTACCTTTAGTTAAGTAAGGACACTGGGATAATACATTTTGAAAACGTGTATACTGTACAGTCAACGCCATAATAAAACGGCGTATGACATCTAATTATAGCATTTTTGGAAGTAATATGCTGCACCTGCTTACTATGTATGGTCAGCAAGAAAAAGCGTTAACTCTTTTGCCAGTTAATGGATCGTATTTCTAAGGACATTGCATCATAGTGTGCCGCTGATTGTGTTTCAGACTGTACATAAATTCTTATTTTTTATCTCGTCTTCACGTTAGTCATGTGTTTTATAAGAAACTAAAGCTATCCAAAAATATTTTTCTTAATTTAGAAGTATTATATCTCATCATATCATCAGCATCGAAATCGTTTAGCTATTCATCGAAATATTATGATAAAATATCATAAACCTTAGTACATACGTTAAGGTCAATACTTAGGTATTACCTATGTGGTATTAATAGATAATAAGGTAAGTACACACTTTGCACTGTCACTGTTTTTCAAAGGTTTTATTAAGTGCAGAGCAATAGCTTAAAACGATACCTTGACCGAAACAATTTTAAAACATCGAATACTTTTATCGAAAGTAGGTTCCACCTAATGTAAGCTCTTCTAGTTCTGGAAAAAATATAAAGATTATTATCACCTCCGTCGCACCATGTCTTTCTTCATTAAATTACAAACAAAAGTATGTATGTATTAAATCTTGAGGAAAAATCCCGAATTATACCTAATATTTTTAATAATTAATTTTGGTACTCTCTCTGAAGTTGAACACTTTCCTCCAAAAAATAGATAAACGAAAATACTTGAGCACATCAACAAATACAAACCAACAAACCACCTTTTAAAAAAAGTAGCTGATTGAGCTAGTAGGTAATTGATTTTTACTAGGTACCTTATTTGGTATACCTTCTATAGTTTTTAATAACACTTAAAGTATTTATTACTTTTAAGGAGGTGCTTACGAGGTGCTCGTACCTCTACACAAAACCTCGAAATTATAACCAGATCTAATATTTTTATCCTGCATTATAAACAAACTTGTACCTAGCTGTTATCTACTTATATTATTCAAAAACTTACAATTTAGAACCTTATTACACACCATACTGTAACAATTTAAAAACATTGTCGTTATAGGTACAGTCAGAATTAAAAATAATATGCTTTAAAGGCAAAGCTTATTAAAGAACACTTGTACACTTGGGAAGACAAGTTTTTCACCAAAAAATAGATACCAGTATTAAGAATTGTATCATACCTTGTATCGCCAATAATTTCTGTTTGAGGAGCTATATCTACAACCTTGTTCTTTAATTTATTCAAAAGGAAAAGTTACAGAATCATACAGGTCAGAATAGTAGCGATGTTATGCGCTATGTTGATCGTAGAGAATTCAGTAACCATAAAATTAATACTCCATTTTTCTCTATGAACCAGCTACATTAAACGACATAATTTAGGTATTAAGCACAAAGCCAATATGATGAGATAGCTTAACTTAATGTACACTGTGATTCTCAATAAGGTCATGGACGTGATGTCATCACGTATTGCATCGTTATTTGTGTGGCTAGAAGGAATCAAGGGAAATAGGCAGCTCTGGATCTAAGGGGGGCCAAACCGAGGCAGGGCGGAAGTTTTATGGAAGCGCCATCTAGGTCCTACGTCAGAAACACCAATGTACTCGGTGAAAGTTACAAAGAAGTACAAGATCTTTTGTATTATGTTACTTGTCCGGGTGCGCGACTATCAAAAATCTTGCCTCGGTTCCAAAAAATGAGTTATTCCCATTTGCCCCCTTAGCGATCCACTACGATTCTTATCTAAAATTAGTCAATCAACCACATTTTTGTGCTTATTTTCAACTATCCCATATTCCTCTTGAGACTACTCCTCTCATAGATGTTCCATGTGATATTTTAAAGATAAACTCTCACTGACCTCAAAGGAGACAAATGGGAATCATCATTCTCCTGCCCTTATCCCACGCTAAGTGGGGTCGGCGCAACATGTGTATTTCTTCCACTCGGGCCCATCTTCAGGAGACAAATAGGAATAATTTTAGACTTTCGCGTTCCATTACACTAAAATATGTCTTTATGGGTCTACACGCGATATTAGGAGTAGCAAATTACATAGCTACTTACTGCCCGACGTTTCGACTGGGTTACACCAATCGTGGTCGCGAGCGAACTGGCGCCGCCCGTCTTCGTCTGCCATAGCGGTTGTGAATTTCTTGAGCCACCCCCGAACCAGCACTAATGTCATTTGTACAGCTACCCACATCTGTCCGGTTAATCGGCAATCAGCATTTTTACCTTATATAAGAGGTATAACGGATAAGATTGGAACAGTTCTAAAACAGTACTCCATTAAGACTGTATATACTCCGTTATATAAAATGTCAAAAATGTTGCGTACACCGAAAGACGTTATTCCCTTTCAAACTCCGGGTGTATATAAAATCGATTGCAGTTGTGGTAGTTCTTATATTGGACAAACCAAACGGGCTATAGCCGTGAGGGTGAAAGAACATATTGCAGCTGTTAAAAATCGACAAACGAACAAGTCCGCGGTGGCTGAGCGAGCACCTATTAGAAATGGGTACTAATCATTGGATGGAGCTACACGACCCGAAGGTCCTCTCAACAGATCGTCACTATCACACAAGAATAGTGTGAGAAGCTATTGAAATTAAGAAGTACAATTTTCAATAGGGAAGATGGATTCAAGTTGTCATCGGCATGGAACCCAGTGATTAGTAAGTGCATACCGCGGAAAGTTACGTCTAATATGAACCCGGATACAGTGAGTGTAGGTAGTGTGTCAGACAAATGTGGGTAGCTGTACAAATGACATTAGTGCTGGTTCGAGGGTGGATCAAGAAATTCACAACCGCTGTGGCAGACGAAGCCGGGCGGCGCCAGTTCGCTCGCGACCACGATTGGTGTAACCCAGTCGAAACGTCGGGCAGTAAGTAGCCATGTAATTTTGCTACTCCTAATATCGTGTGAAGACCCATAAAGACTTATTTTAGTAAATGGGAATAGCCCCAAAAAATCCTAGATCCGGGGCTGGAAATAGGTCTTCATCGTTAGATTTGTGAAACTAGAATTTAGATTTCAATTCACTCATTACCTGCCTACCATTAGTACTATACACATCAACATTTTGATCAAAATTGTTAATTATAAGCACTTATAATGCCTTCTTAACGTGTTTAAATGGCTTTCTTACTTTGTTTTCAGCTTAGTCAGGCCATTATTTTCTAGTGAGTAGTAACATAAAATTTTTCTATAGAGATCTTTCAGTTTTAGTGGGATCTTATTGAATCCTTACATTGCTATAATGAAAACATTTTGGGTTAGTCAACTACCTATATCTATATCTCTGATACCAGCTCTGTTTTCGACTGTAATTAAAATCTGATTTTACATTTCGTATTTCGCCTTTTACATCGACTGTACCTGGTATTAATATGCTGTTTCCCTAAGTAGCCAGTAGGCAAACCTACCTTGAGATACAATGCCTTGAGCTTAGTCCTATCAGACGAATACCAGACGGGCCTACTCCGATCACATTAATTCGGCATTTAATGTCATGTCGCATTGGAGTAATATCTATAATATTTTTTTGGCAATAAAAGGGAATTATTTAAAACAAATACTGTGATTTCTAGTCGAAGCTCCGAACTTCACATTTTATTTTATAATGATAACTTTATGTATGTATTAAATATACCTAAGCATTTTTCTGTAAAAACCTGTGCTCATTTTATGTACATAGATTATATGGATACTCATAAATTTGTATTGTATGTAAATGCTTTGAAGCATGTTGTTCATTATTTTTTTAAAGAATTTGGCAAGTGTTGTGTCATGAAATATATTAGTATTATATTGCATATTTATTCAAAAGTTTAAGTAATAAAAAAGTACGAAAAAAATTAATTCAAGAATATCTTAATCTTAGGCAGATTTGGTCAAGCAATAAGAGGTTCTTAAATCAATACCAAAACCATGAAATCCATACATCTCAGATTTATCAGTATGTCATTCAATACATTTATAATTAAATGTACTAAACAAAACAGTTACTTCTATAGAATAATAAAAAAAAATGCAAAAGTTACAGGTAAAACAAAAACACAAAAAGGAAATGAAACATTCGTAAGATTTCTTATTTCTATATTTTATGCTTATTTGACACATTTGTAAAATATTTAGTGCTTTTATCGTTTATTTACAATATTATGTGAAATATCTATTTAATAATAAGTATGTACTATTTTTATTTAATCAGCACATTTATTGAAATAAACTTGTTATTGAAATTTGTTTATGTACTGTGTTTTATTCAATACACTTGACAAATAGTATATCTCCTAAATACATTCTCAATAAAATAATATACCACAATATTATAGTAGATATAAATGTTCAGCACAAACTTAAGTTTTTACACAAATATAATAAGGAGAACTTAAATAGCTGTACCACGTTCCAAGTTCTGCTTGATTTCTGCTGTGTGTTCACCATAGAACCTCTCCAATTTTTTATTAAACTTAGCATTCCTCTCATTGATGTAGTCAATGTCAGCATCATCATTGTGAGTGCGTCTTCGTGAATATTTAGCCCTCTTAGAGATCTGTCCTTCAAGATCATTAACCA
The DNA here is from genome assembly GCA_039566165.1 of Maruca vitrata. Taxonomy (NCBI): domain Eukaryota; kingdom Metazoa; phylum Arthropoda; class Insecta; order Lepidoptera; family Crambidae; genus Maruca; species Maruca vitrata. The sequence continues at coordinate 3,384,739 of CM076925.1, read as the reverse complement.
TTTTGTCAACAGCTTCTTTACGATCTTCGTGCATCCCATGCAATATCACATTAGGACCTCCGTAGAAGGCATCTCCATACTTTTGCTTTTGTTTAGTATACTGATCCATATCTGGTGCTGGCATACTTTTTACAAGTCTGTTGTATTGACGTACTGTGGCTTGCTCGTAAGTGGAAAAGCCTTGATCAGGATTTTTTTTCTTCTTTTTGCGTTCCAGTCTCTCGGCCTCAATGGCAGAGATATTCAGTAGTTTCACTCTATCATAACTTTTACCCTCTTTCTCTGCCTCTTCGCGTTTTTGCTGGTCATCGACAAGCCACTCGGCCTGGCGTCGCTTCGCTTCATAATTCGGCGGGAGCTTGTTTCTAGCTTCTTCAGCCACCACTTCTTGGTGGTTGTGTGACCTCGCTTCGTTTCTGGCTGTATGTAAAGTACGGAGTCTTTTCATACGCTCAGCTTGTTTCTCTGCAAAAGTCATCTCTTTAGGAGATTGCTCTTCACTCATTTTGTCAATTTTATGTTGATAATATTACACTTTTTTACAATTTCTCGCTCAAAATTACACAAACATACAAATGACGCAAACAAAGGATGGATGACGGATGGATCATTCATGGAGGGTTTGTCAGTCAGTGTCAACGTCAAATAATGTTTTTTTTTATTTTTGTCTTTGGATATAAAGAAATATATCAGAAGTATTTTGTAGTTGAAGTTCTACAATAAATTAAATGTACACCGTAATATTGAATAATGTATTTGATAATGAAATCAAACTATATTCCATATCAATCGATCGTACACTGATTGAATACAAGGACTTCTCCATAATTTGGCCGTGTCTGAAGTTAGCTGCAAAGTAGTCAGTATCTATTTTTATGACATTGATGACGAAACAACTGATATGAAGTGAAGTGAGTTTGCCAGTCTGTCGGTGTTTTGGAACGGTGACGGTTGTGTGTAAACTGTGTGCGGAACGTATTTTTTTCTCTCAACAAACCCAAGTGTTTTTGAAGTTCACAATGTCGGATGAAATCGCCGAAAATGGAACAGCTAACGGAGATGTCCCGGAGATCGAGTTGATCATAAAGGTAGTGTAAGATTACACGTGTTTTGCAAGTTAAGTCGCTAACACTAGTGAAGTCGGCACGCGTAGTGAGTCTGGCCTTCGTATTTATAAGAAGACGGAGTGTGAAGAGGAGGCCGATGCTTAGTATGTTATTCTTTTATGTAGGTATATTGGTACAGGTCCATTCCTTAGTGTGGAAGTGCATCAGTAAGTTTAGGACACCTAATGGTGCCTCGGCGTCGAGATATCGCCTAGTACAGTGTCGTGCACCGTCGTTTGCTCGAAAGTATATTATTACTGCACTTATAATGCGCGTTATGTAGGTCACTTGCAACTCTGTTTTGTTCTGTGATGTGTTTTGAAACGTTTGCCGCGCCTTTTCTTGAGTGTTCCATAGTAATTTAAGATTTTGATCTTTATAAAATCATGATTTTGTCCCTTATAAATGCACAATATTCATCAATGTAGCAATCAAAACATTATATAGAGTTATTGTGGGATACACTAATCTATTTCACCTCAAAACTGGTACCACTTTCTTATGGTCAACCTATAGTACAGTGAGAAACTTAGATATTAGTTTCCCTTTGTAAACATTATATTATATGCTGAACTAGTTAACTTACATTATGTAAATCACATTTTCCAAGTGGATGAATTGAATGGGGTTTTATTATTATCATACAAGAACTGTAATAAAATGAAAAAATCTATTGTTCGCACTGCTTTATTGTTGTAGGTTAAATATTCTAAGTATTGGCAGATTCCATGTTTAATGTACCTACATTATTTCTCAATTGTTATACAAATTAAATATTTGATGCCGAAACTATTAGAAAAAATTATAGGTTAAATCATAAATGAATATCACACGATAAATAAATAACAATGTAAACATACTCAGCTATTCTTAATCTATTCAAGTCAAGCCACAGTCACTTAGCGCTAATGAGTTTGTGTATAGATGTAATTCGCAACAATCAGTTAAAAAGTGTTATCACCTACGGTATTTGCTCAAGGTCAGTCAAGTATAGAAGTTACAATGTTACCTAGGTATTTCCTTTTCAGTCTGATTAATTGAAATTGAATATTAATTTACTTTACTGAGAAAAAACATGATGAAACATAGTCTAATTGTTAATATGATTCATGTTAACTTATTGTTAACGGAAAAACCAAATAAATTCTGTCTTAGTACTATGTAAGAACTGATGTAACACTGAATGATGAAGGTATCATGTCTATTGGGGTATCAAATTCCATCCAACTTCTAAAGTTCCATAGCGAGTTCTTCGGTCTATGTTATGAAATAAAAACAATTTAGTTATGGGCAGGGACCTATTCCAATTATTTACTTCTATTAGAGTGATATAGGTGTTGCTATGTACATAAAATATTTTATTACAAACAGGAGCCAGAATGGCCAAGACCTTACATGGAGGACAGGCAATATTAATATCTGTGCATTTGTCACTTTGCTAAATAAATAACACCAATTACTTTAACACAACACTTAAACCTAATAAATTACCCTACCCTGTTAAGAGAGGCTAAGCACCTGCGTCAAAGTAAATAGGCAAATACATAATTATTGTGACAAAAAGCGTCCTTCGTAAATAAAATGTGGGCGTCATCTACCCATGCAGTTTACTAATGATTCATTGTATGACGCTTGTTGCAAAGGAAAAGTAAGGAAGAGTTCACCATTCGTGTTCGACACTAATAAAACAACATGTTGTTTTGGTCATTCATCATCCAGATTGGCTCGAATTATATAACTTTAATTGGTATCACGTGGATTACGAGCAATTAACAAATATTTTCTCGGAACGAAACGCAACGGGCTGAGAAAGCATTGACGGTTTGATCAATAAATAAAATGACTGAGATTTATCCATGTTCCGTCTTACAACACAGTATTCTACTACTAAGCAATTATAGTTGGGATTTATAAGTCAATAAATACGATTGGAGTGTAATGTAAGCAGCAATAGTGATTTGTATCCAAATGAAATCTTTTCACTGTCATAATGTAGTCGTCAGGACTTCTACTTAGACGTTTAGTTGCATAAAAAGCGATCCCGAGTGGGGGGGACATTCCGCGCGAGAGAGCCGCCTGCTGGGCCTTCGAAACAGAAACCTGGTTGCTGTCGCAGTCCGGGGAAAGTGAGTCTGCACGCGACCGCCCCGGAGCGGCGACATGAGCGATTAGCATGCCCGCACCTAATATATTCACAATTACATGCTGAAATAGAGGAATTTCACTCGCGACCATATGTGATGGAACATTCATAAATTAAATGACCGTTCGTGTGTGACGGCGGCTTTAAAAAGTTCCAAGAGACTGCTAACTGTGCTAATGGTGGATATTCATGAAAATACAACATCGTAACTGCATCGTATGCGATACACTAATACTTTATGAGATACTGTTGAAGATTATTGGATAAAAACAATCTTATCTCCGATACGAAAAAACGGTTTTATTTTGCAAAAACAAGCCGGTAGGTAGGTTGGTGGTTTCCCTAATGAATAAATCTCGAATATTTCGTTCAAGAAAACAGATTCATTAATCTTGGTAAAAGGCAAGCAGAAGCCAGTTAAGGCTAACCAGACCGTTCTAAAAGTGAGTTTTATAAGCACGCTTTTACCTTAAGTAGGAGTATCAAATTACATTTGTTCTTGAAAACGTTCAATGTCAATATGACGGCTGAACTCTCTCTTCTGATTGGACACGCCAACGGCTCGTTACCAGCTATTCAACTCTGCAAATATATTGTTACGCATGCATTATTAGGTGCATTTTATGATGGCGCTGTTAAATACGGCTTTCATTCCTTTTAGATTACTCGGAATCGACACAAATATGGAGGATGTATGTACAATTAAGTATTTAGTAATCAGTACGTCAATTGATAAGTTGATAGTGGAGCCAGATAGAGACGCCGATAAACATGCGAGACAAAAACATTATCTTGAATTACGTAATAATTGGTATAGGTGAGCTTTATTTAATGCCGCGGTTTGTTAGTCAAGAAATACTTATAGAATTTGTTTCGTAGGCGAGAAGCAACAAGAAATAGTAGAAATACGAGACCGCAAAGTTCCTTAAAACTGATCCGCCCACATACGAGTCATAGGTACGCTGCCAATCACAATCAAGCTAGTACTTACCTATCTAAGAATCGTAGAAACAACGATTCGCTTAGGTGGTTTCTCCTTGACATTGAGTTCCAACGTGCTGGACCGTTGCGTGCAAAACCACTCTACCACTATGTTTATGTTTGATCTTGAAATCAATATTTTCCTGCACCCAAATATGATATTACATTTAGAGGTCCCCGAAAGTCCGGTGATGATGACAAGGCTACTCCAAGCCATCATCGTAGTCAGGAACAAAATGATATTGAATTGTCATCCCCAATTAATGTGATCTGGATAGTAGAGTAGTTTTTCAAGTTTTCTTGCAGTCTGCAAAATAACTCATTAAGTAGTTAGGTGTGAGAGCCACCCGCTCCCCCGCAAGTCCGGTGGTGATGACGAAGCTAGTCCAAGCCATCATCGTATGTCAGTTAGGGAAAAAAAACTCAATAAGTCGCTAGAATGAAAACTCAGTAAAAATTAAAGGTGCGACAAGTTAGACTAGGTGCATTATTTTTCTTCCACTCATGTGCCAAAGTGTGTTAGGCCGTCCTACCAACAGTTGTGAAGGACAAACCGCGCCTTGCGAGACGTGCGCTTGCGCAACCATTAACCCGATACTTTGTGAGAATAAGTACAGTGCGTGCGGCAAATCACTACGTGTGCACTTGTGATATTAACGGTCTCATCATCCAGTATAGCTACTCACCAACGAAACGTTGTAAAATTATTATAAAGACAGAAACGTTTTAAAAATAAAGACATCGGTTGTCTACGGAATTATCGCAAGATATTTCAAGTCATTCATTGATTGTAACTCCCGATATGATCCAGATACTTGTTAGGTTTCAAATTGTTCAATCAATAACAGAGAAAATGTATTTATTGCTGCGCTAATAAAAAAAAGATAAAGTAACAGCGACGTGTCGAATTCTGTTGACATAAATTGGTGAGATTGGATACCGACGACTCTAACTATAGTCAGACAATCATTTGGACATGACAAGATTTTTCAGAAGTAATCATTTAATCGAACAAATTCGTCAATTACAGCATGTACGCTTTTTGCAGCTGCATTCTTGACTGGTATCGCTCGCCTCGTGATTTTGGCTACATGCGCCGTGACTACGACCAATTATCGAGTTAGCTTCGAGAGTATTCTCCGCTACCCGATTGATATGTTATTCGTAGTTACTAAAATCCTCTGCACGTTTCGTTTGTTTACTGTTTTCGATATCGCTTATGTTATAATTAAGCGCTATGTTGTTGCACGCGAAGCTGTTAATTTCATTTTATTGACTTACTGTCAAACTGTATGGGCAATTATACTTCTTTATATTTTCATTCATTTGATTTTATCTTTCAAAAGAAGTCTTTATTGGCAAAGTTTTGAAATTGTGATCGAAAGTATATTACTTACTCGTTATGATTAAGTACTGAATTGTACATTTTATTTTATTCTGTTTGTTTTAAGTGTAAGGTGCACTATTACTACTAAAATAAATGTTAATTAATTTTAACTGAAGTTGCTATAATACTTATTTTATGAAATCGATGCGTCAAAAACAAAAAATATACCGAATTACCAGGTGGGAGACATTTTGTCGACCGGTTGCTGTTACCACCATACAGTTGTGTAAAACCCGCCAAGTGACTCTGACCTCTCTTGGTCAGGTCGCGTTCCAGGTCCAGCACTGTACGAACCGGAGCCAGGGGGGACCATTGTTGCGGCAAACGCCGGACCAGTGGAGTCTTAGCGGCGGTATTGTGCGGGCGGAGCGGGTCAGCCCGCCGGCCAGGGAGACACGTAGAAACGGGGGCCCTTCCGTCCGGCGGACTGGCCAACTCCGACCCGCACAGCTCAATACCAATGCGAGACTCCACGCCTTGTCTCGTTGTTGCCGCAGCTGTGGTCTCCTTTTTCACGGCTTTCAGGGTGAGTGCGACAGGCTCAATATGGTCTATTGTGCCTGTCGACCTCATATTTGGATCTCACTACCGCTTACCATCAGGTGGAGTGAGGTCATCTTGTTAGCCTCTTTATAAAAAAAAAAAAAAAATTAGATAATACAACTATTTGTTCTTTTAAGTCCAAACTAATTGATTAGGGGTTTTGTTAAATCACTATACGTAATATTACAAATACTACACACTAAGCTACAGTTTAAGGTGGCACCGTTCACTATTTTCCGTGAACTGATAACCTCCATATTGTTATGAATTATTCATGCCTGTGATTTCATCATAGCGGAGACATCTCTTAGCGATTTGTAAAACAAATAACCGACTTTAGGTCGTCACTCCTCCAACTGGTTACGAATAGGAAGTTTGACATTTTGGTTTGACAGCTAAAAACAGTTTAAAATCCTAACTATTCGATCCTGCTTAAAGATACAAGTTTATGAAGAACCTAATTCAAAATAATGTTTGGAGTTGATATGAGAGTAAGTTAAAATTGCAGCAATTACCCTTTACTTTATATTTCTCATAAACAATACCTAATTAAATTGTAGTACATACTTTGCAGCTATTTAAATTTACTTTTATCTGGTTAAAACATTTTAGGACTTGAATCTATTAGTTTGCAAATATTTTTTGCTAGACGTTGTCAAGACTTTGTGACATGCTTTATGTGCGTAATAACAACTTTTTAAATTAAATTGTGCCTTTGGCAAGTCGCAGCAATTTAAAATTTATTTATAACACCTGCTTCTGACTATAGTACACGTTCGTAGTTTACCTGTACATATAATTTCTACTTGACAATACATAATTTTATTGGCAATCACTTAGAAGTTTTCATTACGCAATTGTAGCTCGTAAAACTACCATACAGTGAAGATAGAGTTTGAAGAAAATAACACTTTTAGGTACCTATATTTGCAAAAATCTTTTTGTTGTTCCGTTCAGGATTATTAATGCTTGTCAGACTATTTTATCTAAAGTCACTACCTTTTTTTTTTCAGTAATCCCCTTCTACCATAAATCATTAAAAAAACTGTAAAGGTTGTTTCTTGATTGCTATCAATTTTACATTTAAGTTATATTCTATTGTATATAATTGCGCGAAAAGTAGCTATGAAAGTGAGAGGATTCGATTTCATGCCATTACTGTCGAATTGATGTTCACGGTCGTCGATAAGCGTTGAGAGTATCGAGAATTCGAGTCAGACGAGTTGCGCCGTGATCTTTCGAAATCGATTCCATCACGAACAAGATTTGCATAGAACGCAACAGGACCGATACGATTACTAAGTGAAACTCGAATGATATTACAGTTTAATTGTTATTGATTAAATAAAACGTTGGACCAAAAATGGCGAGAGATGGTGATGTTACATTACCCGTACGTATAGTAGGTATAGTAATGAACATTTATGTTTCTTAACAGTAGTATGCTCATTGCTAAAATAAAACTTATTTCTTCCTAAATTAGTTGATGATGATAGAAGGATTGTTTAATTTAGAGTTACAAATATTTATTAGGTCGATGAAGATAGCTGGAAGAGACCGGCAAAGCCAGATGTTGCTCGATTTCTCGTGATGTAAACTTCTAGAGACACAAATATTTCGGGAGTATATGACTATTATTATATGATTAAACAGCTTGGAAAATCTAAGAGATTTTCCATACACACGGCGTAACTGTAAAGTCATTTAGCGCAGCATTTTATTTTCAATACATCCTATTAATACGAATAATCACTCAATTTAATCATATTCCAGCTATAGATATTTTTACACCTATTAATAAGATAATATCACCATATTATCGATACGAGTTAACTAAGCCCAGTTATTCTAATTTATTTTATAAGCTTTTGTAGTTATAATATATAAGAAATAAAACATTATGCCCTTATCAAGTGTCATTTAAAAAAACAAGACTACTACTAGGTACATACTTTGTGTATAGGTATTGTAATTCTGTTAATTCTCCAAATGAGTAGTTTACCTGAATGTGTATTTCTTCAAATTTTATGTTATATTCCCACATAGGGTAAAGTCGCAATTTTTTTATAATTTAACTTCTACAAACCCATCCACTGCATCCATCTCAATAGCTGGACCTGACCATCACCTTTTCTTAGGCTTTCCTCTTCGGCGGAAACCGTCTTTAGCTTCCCATTAGATGACGATTATGGCCCAATCCTTACTTCCTTACTAAGATTATAAATCCGAAAGTAACTCAGTCTGTCTGTCTGATTTAAATGAAATTTGGTACAGATATAGTTGCCTAGGAAAGGTTATCTAGGCTACTCTCGGGCGGAAAGCTAGTAAACTATAATTAATAATTATTTTCAGTCAGAGGATACCAGTCACAACTATCTGTCAGGTGGTTAGTGAACGGTATAGGGGTAAGCGACCCTGGCTCCTCTAGCTACTATCAACTCAGTCCAAATCATCCGAGGCGACAGTATTCTTCCTCCTTTTTTCCTTCCCCCGTCATATATCCTTGCTACTCGTGGGAACGCTATGACCTTGTTAAAACATGGCACGCGGCAGTGTGGCGGCGACGTGGTCCTCTACCCGTCTCGTCACGTTTTCTACAGAGGTGAAAAGTGGATCGCCGGAAGTGATCTCTGCCTACCCTCTGGGAAAAAGGCGTGATTGTATGTATGTATGTAATAATTATTTTATAGTTCTCACTTTGCCGAAGTCCCGAAGTTAAAAGTTGTACAACACTTTCTAGCGAGTTTCCTTTAGTAACGGCAGCTAAATGGACAGAGGTGCTAAATACGTTGGCACTCGAGGTGTCTACTACCATTCTTCACCAATCCGTGGCACTTGTAAATGGTGTTTAATTACTCATATTCTACTGTAACGACGCAGCTGCCGCGCTGCCCGATAATTTTTCACCAATGGCGTTGATTGTTATTATCACTTTCATTGAAAACGTTTTATTCGTTTCGCGAACAGCAATAAACATCAGACAGTTACAGCTATTAAATTAGCTATCGAGGTTTTTTCGAAACGATAACTTACATTTGTTATTATGACGGAACGGAGGTGCATCCTCTCTATAGAAATGAATAGTGGGTGTTATTTACTATCACACACAATTGACGGCATGATGCCAAAAGATAATAAAAATTTATGGTAAACAAACAATCATCGATCGTAAATCTATTTATCCTAGAAAATGTTAGGGACCTCTTTATGATTACTACCGATATTAATTTAATTCTACTCCGAATAATAGAGCAGCTGCTTTACCTAGTCTAGTCTAGATGTTTGGCTTTGCAATATGTATACTCCATAAGTCTTTTAGGTGAAGAAAAAGAACCCAACATTTTTTGAAGACGCTATGCATAAAGGGACAGGACCTCTTACGATGTTCTGCTAACACTTTTTTTTGCATAATCATCCATCATGTCAGTCGAAAGTCATCCACTGGTTGCCAGAGGCTCTCACTCAATGATAGTGAAGAATGTATCAGTGTACCACTGTCCCCTTACCACCAGCGGTAAGCAGGAAGATCCAGAGGATTTTAGCCGGTAAAATTATAACCACAGCGTTTCCCCGGCGCTGTGGTATCTATGAGGACTTCCCCCGGATGAAAAAAAGTAGCTTCTCTCAATGAGCTCCACAGCGATGGGTCCAGACTCCTGCGCCGATCTTATCCATGAGTCCTCGCGGTTTTGATCAGATCTTCGATCCAGCGGGCCTTGGTAGGCTGCCACTTACAATCCATTATAGTCATTAGCATCATCATTTTACCCAACGTAAGCTGTTAAATTTCATAACCGGGTTTTGAATGAGACCACGCCACTATTACGGGTATTATGATATTTTGAAACATAGCTTTTTCTATTTTTAAACACGACTGAGCATTTTTAATTACATATTTTATATAATGAGCTCAATTAATGGTGCAACTATTAACGTTCAGACGAGTTGTTATTTTTTGCTTTTAAGTGCCTTTGCATGTTTAGTAATATGATTAAAAATTGACTTGTACAGTTTCTGCGAATTAGTTATGGTATTGGTGTACAGGGATAGAGCTATATTAGAAGGTCGTTTATGAGCATTAAAATTGAAATTTAAAAGTGGCGTGAAGTACTATAATTTGATAAGAAGTATTATAATTTGTACTCTACCCGTTCACGAGAAATAGATAATAGCGGCAGCAGACAGATGGACGAACCAACAGACAGACGGACCGATGGACAGACAACAAAGGGGTTCCAATCAGTTCCATTCATGCTTCCAAAGTCCGAAACCATAAAGTCTCACATTTTCTCATAATTTGGACATACCACCCAAGCAACCTCGAAGCCAACTAATATTTCTACCGTTGCCCGTTGGAAGGTTCTATTTTCCACAGGCGTTGGTTGATTACGCTCTGTTAAGTTGTTCAAGTGACAGGTGCTCGCAGGGCAGCGCGTGCGCAGGTTAGTGGGGGGAGGGACTCGGGCGCACTTTTTTATTCAACTCGCCTACACTACGTACGAGCGATTTATGTTGATTGCTAACCCATTATTTACTTATCTAAATAAGTAACAAGCCTGTTGAGTTGAATTGTTTGTTGATTAATCGCGCACCTTTTACAATGTCTAGGTGTTCTGTTCCGACGCTATTTATTTAGTATTCGCATGCTATGTGCTTGATGTGGAATAAATAGTTAAATCATACCTACATGTTCAGTTAAGACGTGATATTTCTCGTATTGCATGTTGCTTTGTGTAGAAAATATAGTTGAATTCATTTGTACCTACTGCCCAATGTTATTGTCCTATCTTCCCTAAACAACAACACCTCTTTTGTTATTCTGTATATCTGGTTAAGTCAGAAAATGTTTCGAAAAAGCCTTTCCAGCTGGCCTTATCCAATTCTAATTTATTTAGCCCATATCAATACAATAACATGACTCCTTTATGATGACTAGCTGTCCACTATGTTCATAAAAAAGCGTAGTAACATAATAAACAAACATCAGGTGTAAGTGGTTATAACCAAATGCGATTGCTAATTGTTAGATGCAAAAGTGCAGATATCGCTATCCAGGATCGGTGTGCAAATCATGTACAAAGTGGAATAATTCTTAGGTAATAATTACTAAGGCAGACGGTCTGATACAATGTTTTAACACAACTGTCAGTTTGTATCGTCGGCATCTACAGAGGGTATTAAGGCCTAGTCACGCTATGAGCTAAGCTAACTTAGCGAAGGGAAGCTTAGATTTTCAACGGTGGCAGTGGCAAAAAATAAAGTAAATTTAACATTGGAGTTAAGGGGCATAAATGAACAAGTGCGCGAGGAAATTGAAATCAATGGGTCCTTGCACCGGGAATAGCGGTCCTATTTGGTCGTACATTTTGAAGAATGTTATCAATGGTGCAACCCACGAAGATGCACTATCAATTAAAGTATTTAGTGTGTGACCCAATGTTAATTAATAAACAAAATGGTGGAAGGGTGGCACATCTTTGTGGGTTGAACTATCAATACACGAACATCGAACAGTCTTCGAAATGACGTCTAAATATGATACAGCCATCAAAATGAACTTGACTGCACGGTAGTTCAATATCTATAGTAAGGGAGGTCCCAGTCGCCCTCAATTTAGTAATACATTTTGAAGGTTGTTACTTGTTAGCTTAGCTCGCCGTGTGTCCCGCCCGATGCGCACGCGCATATGGCGCTCGCCAGCTGCCGGCCGTTACAGCGACTGACGGTTTCCATTCAAATTTTGACGTGTTTTTAACGTTTTATCGTGCTCTTATTAAATTAATATTTCGAGTTTTACAACTTCATGCAAGTACTACAATAATTATTATTCTGTGTTAGTTACTGAAACTTTTAATATTTTCCTTATAGGGTTTAACTCGAAATTATTAAATTACCTACTACCACTTACTATTCCGACAACCAGATGTCGATAAAGCCAGGTTTATGATAGTAATTTTTGTAGTACTTAATAGAATTTTACTTTTCACTGTGTGTACACTCATAAATATGTTAGTATGTCTAGGTGAAGAGCTAATAAGTGTTATCGACTGGACATGCGTGTCCCCTACTCAGACCTGTGTGTCCAGTTGGACAAAAATGCCCTTTCACAAGATATCTCGTAAATATCCATTATAAATTAGATTACAACGATTTCAGATAATTTAATTGCTTAACTAAACTACCTAACTATCAAGTTGACCTTAAATTTAAATTCAGTTAGTCATTTCTATTTTGCCTTAATGTGATAAATATTCTTTAATGCCAAAGGAAAACACAAATTATAGAATTGACATAAAGGACACTATAAGTATAAATTAGGGTACAACATTTCCTTACACGTTTTTAATTACATTTTTTTTTTCAGTATACTTTCAGATAGTATTTTTCTAAGTGCTTAAAGACACCTGTTTGATCCGCGTAATTAGTAATGGAAAAAGTTGATAACATTATGACCATTTGGAGCTAAAAGGATGATCTTAATTATAGTTTTTGTGACGTCTCAACCGCGTGCATGATATGGGTTGAATTTAATTTAAGCCGTAATACCCACTTGATATATATAAGTGTGTATTGTGTTGTAACACCTTTGCTGGGTAATTCTTCATTATAGATCCGTGAGATCTTAATTGAAGAATTGCGTGATAGTTGGGTATTCTTAAATCCATTTGTTTGTGCTCGGTTACTTTAAATACATTGTTTTACTTACACCTATATTCAGAAGTGAATTGTTGCGAATGGAAATATTATACTGTAATTTGTAGTTTCTTTTAAAGACTTGCGGTGATGCCTCTGTGTGACTAGGTAGAATAATTCATACATCGGTGCTAATATGCAAATGCAAAAACTACTTCATCTCTATAACTCTGCACGCTCCACCGTCACGACCAAATTTGGGATGATAGATAGATGACATGCAGAGATCAGAAATGAGATAAAACCGAGGTAATTTTTACCGTTATAATCTTTTTTATATATTTTACTCCAGTAGATACAACGCATCAAGCTTATTAGAGAAGCTAGTTATTATTATGAATGATTCTGAACTTCACTTTTGAATTGTTAAAATCTTCTTTCTCGAACTGGGCATTCATAAATTATATAATGGTCATTATGTCCTCTGTTGTTAGATTTGGTTGATAAAACATTGTAGATAGTGTATAAATTGAACATATACATTAAGCAGACATGTGTCATATTAGCGCATACCGATCTGATCGTATGTCTGTCATGTTTGACAATCGATATAGCTAAAGACTTTTGCTTGCGAGCTACATTCATTTTGTAGATTTCAGAATTTCTTCATCACAGAAATTGTGATTGCTCTCAATAAAGCCAAACATTTACAGTTCCTATTTTTATGTGTCTTATCGTATCGTATCGTTTAATTTATGAAACGTAGAGCTTATCCCGAATAAGCGAAATAAACCTTTTAAAATGCAATCAGTTAAGAGGCGTCCATTTCGGCAGACTTTTAATTATTTTATTTTACCACATACCACAAATGACGAAAAAATGAAATTCTCATATAAATCCCAAATGCCTTTTATTTTCTCTACGATGATTACTAACCAAATAGATAGCCAATAATAGCCACGATAATTCTTCTGAGCATGATTTGCCAACAAGCGAACATGCTGAGGCAGAACCTTTTGATCATAAATATCATCATCATCATCAGCCCATTTTTTTTTCTTATATGATCAATAAATGTTTTCTTTCTTTCTTTCTTTCTAATCGACTGACATTCCTTCTGACCTCACCGTTGAGAGACGTCAAACGTCACTCGTTGTTTGAAGCTCGCTGGGATGTTACACTCTTACAATAGTTACAAGTTGTTCGAAGTTTGACGAATACGGCACTTCGGCTTACCTCGCCAAACTTTACTTCGCCTCGGGCTACTTATGTTGTCGGGTTTTGCGCCCGAGTCAAAGAGCTCAAAGGGGTTCAGTTGCATTTGGTCCAATCTAAAAGATGGTTGTTAATTCAGCGTTTATTTGATAGAAAACTCAAATCAATCAAATCCGACATTAAATTTTCGTGCAGACTTACTGAAAATTGGACGTAATTTCTGACATTGGTCCAAATACGACTGAACCCTCAAAGGCACATCGGGAAGTTGAATGAGTGTGTAGTGCCGCACGGGGTCTTTTAGAGTACATAATTCGTAGTGTAGAGGAGGCATAAGAAATGCTAAAACACGCCGGCATAGAACATTCGGCTAGCGTTGAGAGGTCGCGGAGAGGTCGCGCGTGACTCATCGCAAACCGGATCCACAACCAGTACCGACTCTGAGTCGAAGCTCCGAGTAGCGGAGCGAGGGTGCGAAACTATACAGCAATAAATAATAAATAAATACACAATACCACATACATTGATCAGCAGCGCTACCATGAGTTTAAAAGTGACAGACACGATATCGCCTACGTAAATAACGTCTATGAATAAATGTACGCTAAGAACTAAAATCTAACTAAACTAAAATGAAAAATAAAACAATTTGATAGGTTTTTAACGTATATAAGTTTTCGATAGCTTACTCATTGTAGCACTGCTGATCCGTGGTAATGAAATGAAATGAAATGGAATAATTTATTCTGCAAATAGATTTACATGAAATACTTATGCACGTCAAGTGGTTAATAAATTAATCACATATGACATAAAAAGTCACCAGCTCCATAATTCATTGATGTCCAAGCGAGCAGCTCATCATGTCCATGGATTTTTATCATTTAAGTAGTCTTCTTCGTTATAATATGCTTTTTTCACAAGACACGACTTAATAAAAAGTTTGAAATTATAAAAAGGTAATTCAATAACATAGCTACAACGTAAGTAGCTTAAGCACGGACTTACGGATATCAGAATCAACAGTGGTACACAAATATAGGTACTTAAATATATTTAATAACGCACCGAAACACGGAACTTACATCGATACTCGTCACACAATTATTTGTCACGGGTGCGAATCGAACCTACGACTCTCGGACCCGCAGATAGTGTGCCTTGTTCACTAACCACAGTTGCACCGAGCCGGTCAAAAGTAATACCTATGAGTATATTATGATGTCTTTGCAACAAAATGATTTTAACGCAGGAAGGAAATTTAGATACATAAAACGTTTTCCTTGAATCTATGAGATTTTAATTTTGAATTGAAGATTATTTTTTCCTAACATGTTGCGAGAGAATGGGTTCGGTCACAGTTGATTCGACGTCAAGATAAGATGTAGGTAGGTAAACTCAGTTCCATATTAACGTCAACATCAGACCGTGTGTGGCAAATCATTGACCGAATCAACTGATTTGCTATTGTGTGTCTTCTGTGCACTCGTTTATGTTTCTAATTTCCATAGTATTGTGTGTTAGGTCAGTAAAGTCTTACTGTGATTAACTTACCATTTGGACTTCAATACAATAGTATGAAAGAATATTGAGGGAAACGGAAATTATGGTAGTGATGTCTTCTTACAACATTGCGAAAATCTTCATGCTTACCACTGCACCAGCTTAAGTGCCGTGTTATGTAACAAATACCAATATGTGATGTTAAACGGTTGATGAATAAGACAAGTTGGTTATTTTTTTAGACAATCGCAATTTGAGTGTTCTTTTGCTGTCATCTCATACATATCTCTGATTACATTATACGCTCTTTGATACCGACAATAACAAACTTGCATAACTTTGCTAAGCGCATTTTTTTTCTTTTATAATGTAATTTTAAACGTCAGAATTTTAACTGGTCTCTATTTTGTAATAGTTTATTTGAGCAAGTATACACGAGATACAGTATAGTAGTGAGTTGCTAATTACTGCATTGAAATTATTTTCAGTAATTACTTGAACTAAATTCCACTGTTTGTTTGTTCTGAGATATGAAGTTTTACCGTACATTTTTGTATTCGAAATATTTTCGAACGTTTTCATATTTATTACATAACATCATGATTAATCTAAATTAATAGATAACAATACTGTGATATATAAAAAATATCTACACCCAGCATATAATCCTTCTAAGGTAGTCATTCAATAACTTATATTGTAATAACACTGGTAGTAGTAACACACAGTTGCATTTGCATATTAATTGTGAGGAAGTCAACTGAAGCCCTGCAGTTCAAAGGTTAAGTAATTAGTACCATGATGATTGTAATATTTAAAAAGATAACTGACTTAATAACTATCGTAATAATATTAAGCACACGTGCAATAACGTAGAGAAAATTCCAATTAGGTACGAGTATTTCAAATGAAGTGATTACGATAGTGTTTTTATTTTTTTACTAAATTCTTGTCAGTATTTTGTTACTGTTACCCTTATTCATTGTATCGTCACTAATGATCAAAAGTGAAACAGTGAATTTCACCACAAAATACTTAGCGGTCGCAGATAGGCGCGGCATTTGCGGTTGAGTACTTAGAACGTTGAGACTGGTTGCCCATCGACTTCTACATATTTGTCGTGTTACTTTTATTCTTCACAATTCACAATTGGACCCGGCCGTTGCCCCGGAGCTAATTGCTGGACATCAACTAAAGTGGTTCGCGGCCATGATGGGATCATCTTGGACGGACCTTGGACACGGAAATAATTTAACGTAGAAGTAAAAACTTTTTAATCAGAGATGGAAATCTCGAAAATAGTAACGATATTTTTTTTGTTTTGTAATATGATAAGAAAAAAGTTAACCCTTATAGCATCACTTTCTTACCCTACTGTTAAGGCCCTTAAATTCAGGAACGAGTAAATATCAATTGATATGAAATTAACATCAAGTATGTACCTTTGAAACTTATTTATGTGAAATTATGTAGTAAACATATACCTAATTCAATTGTTTGCTTGTAGTTTAACCTTTAACTAGTAAAGTTCTCTACGTATATGTGTTTCTATTACTAACTATTGCTGCCAGTTATGGTAGCATTATAACCATAACTCATGCTGTCCATACACGGTTATACTCCATTATGTACAAGAAGGTCCTTCTCAAGTGCTCTATGATTTATGGTAATAATGTTTGCGTCATTGACATTAAGTAGATAGTATAACTGTAACGACACTTGTAAGTAGCTGATTCTGAATCATTCTATCCATCTCGCAACACCCACATTGTATAATCTTGTAAAGCGTGTTAGACGTAAAGTTCCCGAAATACCTACGTAAAAACTTGCATATAGGTGTCGCTGTGTGTAGCAACTAGTTAGTAAGTTACGTAAATATCTAGGTCTCTCTCGATTGTTGCCATTGCTCCAGTTTCTTTGTGCAATGTATCTCGGTGTCAACATGTTTAGCGGTATCATTTCTTCAACTTTTCGGATCGTCTTTTCAAGCACATTTCCCAAGTTAACGACTCGATTTGATGTTCATACAGTTGCAATTAAAACTAGCTTATTATCAACTCTATAATATTAACAATAGGAATAACAATTAGTTCTTTTACCTATTGTTATTATAGGGATATAATATATCGTTAGCTATAGAGATAGCGTCTATGTTTCATTTAGGATTTAATATTCATAATGATTGCTTATTGCAAATTTAATTTACTCTATTTACTTAAACTTAATTACATAGTTTGCTCACATTTAGTTGCAAATTGCATGTTACATTGTTTCCAAGCGGTCACAAAACGACATTGTATAAAAATATATGCAGTAAAAAGCATCTTATGCACGGAAACAATTGTAAAATTGTCATGTTAAGAAATTGCTAAGGTTGCGCTTAGTATGTATGTTCAAGCTACTGGATAATAAATGTGTACTATCGTTGGATGGTAATAGGTCTTCAAAGTCATTTCTATTATCACAATGGCGCACGTCCACACCAAATGCTAACTTAACCACGTAAGTTGTGTGAATAATATCTTTATGGATGACGAAGACGTTTCTATGATAAGTATGATAACTGCCGGTTAGTTACGTTTGTAAAATTGTATGAAAAACCACCTCTCCGCCCTAGACTCCGTCCGCGTAAAATATTTCATCGTTTAAAACCTTATAGCATACCTAGTCGGTTAAAAGTACCATAGGTTCATTCTTTCACTACTGTGCTGTTTCAAACTGCCAAATTTCATTTAAATCGGTCCAGTATTAGCGTGAAACAGCACACAAGTTACTTTCGCAGTTATATTAGATATAAAGTAAGGATTTTCCTGCATTGTGGTTAAGTTAAATACAATACAACCACATGGCAATCATAATGACATCATTCAACGTCAGAGTCCGTGGATGACCTACAAACTTCAACTCGTAACCTTGAATTAATTTTAGCCGATAGGGCATTCGCGATATGCCCGAAAGGGTTAGCGAATTGGCAACTGTATCCGAATTGGCGGTTAGGATGACATCATCTCATCTCCAGATGTGGCTTCCAACTTCAACACATACCTATAAGTTTATAGGCTAGTTATACATTATATCGGCATTCATTTTGGCAATACAACTGTCGAAAACGTCTTTTTCAGTAGCTTTGTCAAGGTCAGCTTTTCCTAACAGAAGCAACTGCCTTGAATGAATCGGGGTATTTATTTAATCATTGTCCTGTAGTCTTTCCCGTTACCAAGTGTCCAATAATTTGATTGGCTAGATTACCTACAGACAGCATTAAAGTATTACATAAACTTATCAGATTACTGCATAGGTCTTCTTGATTGGTTGTCATGCGGCTTAGTAACAAACTTTGCGCCGTCTACATTATAATCAGCCCATATACGTGTTGGGGCTTACCCCAAACTAGGGCGAATAGGCCTTAGTTAACCACCCTGGCCAAGTGCGACTTGGTTGACTACACAACCTTAAAATTTATTCGTAGATGTGCAGGTTTCCTCACGTTTTCCTTCACCGTTAAAACGTCGAATAATCACATATGAATTGATGATTCATATGAGATTATTCGACGTTTGCTCTTTCACTACTGTGTATTACAAACCTATGTTACTTTGATTGAAAAAAAATTAAAATATATATAACACAGTAGTACTTGGCGGGGTTTTAACCGGCGACCTTTCGCATGGCAAGCAACGACGTAAACCATTCGGCTGTCGACGTTTTTCGTCTACATTAGCTACAGACTTAATACACGAAGGATTAAAAGGTCGCGTTCAATTGTTTTCCTGAAGACATTGAGAATTGCAAATAGCAATATCCAAAATGTCGGTTTGTGAGATGTATGTGTGCGAATGTCGGTTGGTATGACGTCACCTCGTCTCAGCGGTCGAGGACAACCGGCCTCAGATAAGCGTGTGTGCGGATTGTTTACATGCATTGCTATTTTTATGCCCACTGTAGTTAGTGTTAGCTTCTATTTTTATTGTCATACTAATTGATTTTGATGTAACTACTAACTAACTATGTTGTTTTTAAGATCAGGGCGATGGCTATTAGCGCACTCATCAGGGTGCTGTCAAGTGACTGAGTTTACAGACAGATGATAATAAGAATCTTTCTGTCAGTGTTGTAGTCAATCAAAGATCATTTGAACTTGACTTACATATAGGTAATCACTTTTTCTGACGTGATTAGTCACGAGACTTAATACACTTTCAATCGCTTTAAAGTGTAAAGTATGAATATAAAACAACTATGGTTATGTTACGTATTTACAGGACATCATGTTCTTAAGATTAAATATTTTAATAATAGCTACAGTTGAAATGGCTGAATATAATTAAGGAAACATACCAAAGAAATTATTGGAATATGCAATTATTTTCATTTTGATTGCATTTTTTAATTTCATTTGCCTATTTCATTGGAAGCACACACTAAACTTATTTAATATTATGAAATCAATAAGTAAGCCGCCGGTTTTATCATTCGGAACGTGATGATAGTTTAATTGCTTTTATTATTTATTGTAGACTTTTTCTTTGTGGTTTTCATTTAACTTACTTCATTAGTACAATAACAGTTGTACGTCGAAATGCGTTAAGTAACCCCAGTACCGGTCCTACTCTATTACTTTTTTACGGTTTTGTAATTGCGTTATTGTAATGTAATTTTGAATGAAATAAAACAACAATATTTTATAGCCAAAAGCAGGGATTATGAATATGTACGTTAGTTATAATGCAGTATATGTACGTTTTGAGAAATCCAACAAAATTTAGAATGTTACCAATATATACGTACGTCTTTCAGTCAGAGTGCATCTGCAATCGGGCACCATTTGCAACGATACAACGTTAAAGGTAGATGATACCGTCTAACACTTAAAGATTCGATAGAATGTTTTCGTAATCCCAAACTCTTAGCGAGCTCCTCGATTGGTTGGTAGTCTGCGGCCACAATGGGGAAAGTGATGGTAATTGGACAGCCTCACGGTCCATCGCCCCATCCACCGCTGGCGAAAGTCGCCGATTGGATACGGCCTCAAATTAGCACGGTGACGAACGAAAATTGATATTCTTTTTGTTTTTTTTCTCTCACAGTAATCTTGTGCAAAGTAATTGATTTATGGTTTTTTTTTTGTTTTGACGCCGTAATGTATCTTTGGGAGTCAAGATGATTGTCAAAATTGTTTAAACTGTAAGATCCAAAGATCATTCATACAATTTAATTGGAATAGAAATAGACAACTATTTGTTAATTACCGCTTCTTGTAAATCTAAGTTAAATACTGAATTCAGAATGAGTATGCGTGAAAAAATGTAAGCGATATGAACTGATGATGCAAATAAATAAATTAATCATCCAAAGTGTCCATTACGAAGCCTGAGATAATGAACTAAGTTAGTATGAATTTAATTAGTCATATTGTAACTATAAGTATCAAACGTAGTAAAGTAACGTTTTTGATATCTTTTTGATATCTCGATTTATACTTTTGCTTCTGATATCCGTAACACAAGAGCATTTGTTAATCTCGGACTTTTTTTCCTTACTGACATACGATGATGGCTTGGAGTAGCCTCGTCATCATCGCCGGACTTGCGGAGGAGCGGATTGCTCTTAATGATGGGCCAACTCGGGAAAAACAGAACTCGAGTTAACTCGGGTTAAAATCCACTTAACTCGGGTTGAACTCGAGTTAACTGGCCATCCAGTCAATAAAAAAACATTTACTTGCCCATACAAGTAAATGGTTTTTTTTTTGTTTATAGCCAATTATTCCCTAAGCTTTTCAAATTTTTATCTGTTTCAATTCCTATGTATTGGGAGAGTTATACCGACTAACTAAAGAAGCAAAAAAGTTATTTTTTGAAATCGTATCATTTTTGACTCGAATTTTATAAAAAATAATACATATTTACTATCAACTAAATTAAAATAGCAGTATTTTCAAAATCAGACTTACATTATGATGCAAGTATGTACATTTACGAGACCATAATTGTTTTGTAATCAGTATCAGTAATCACAAAATTTTCAAGAAAATTACATAATTAGTATTTTTGAAAATTATACAATTAGTTGTTTGTTATGAACGAATGAATATAGTGACTATATCATTTCATTCGTTCATAACAGACTATATTAAATTCATAAATGATCGGCAAACATAGCTTCATGCCGGTGTTCTATTCGGTTTTCGGACTCGAGTTAGAGAGAATTCAACTCGAGTGGATTCGAGTTACGCACAACTCGAGTTAACTCGAGTTAGGTACTTGAGTTGACCATCACTAATAGCTCTCACCCCTATGGATGGCTCTCAACGATGTATCTGATTTTGTGAGATATTTTATATTTGTAGGTGTGTTTATCTACGTAAAGTATATGTGGGTACCAATGTTAGTTTTGTTATTCGAACTTAAGTACTTGATCAACACAGCACGGAATCAAATCAATGTACGGCTATTGGATTATTTATTTTATAAATGTTATGATATCTCAGCGAAAATTATTGCAAATATTTGTTACCAGTTCTGACAAGTTTATGAGTGCCAGTTCGTATTTACCACATTTAATGTATTGAACATAAAATTTTATCGCAAAACTATTGTGACTGTTGAAATCCATTGCGTCTGGTTTCCAGGCCGTTTCGTTCGACTTCTACTAACCAATTTAAGAGAATCTATACTACAATATTGTTTATTATTTATTTATTTAATATTATAAAGCTGAAGAGTACTTTGTTTGAACCCGATAACCTCAGGAACTACTCGAATTGAAAAATCTTATATTTTTCAATTCGAACCAGTAGTTCCTAAGATTATTGGGTTTTTGTGTTGGATAGACCATTTATCGAGATTTTGGGCTATATACCATCACGTTGCGACCAATAGGAGCAATGGAAAATGTGTCAAAAAACGGAGGAAAACGCGGACGAAGTCGCTGTCACAGCTAGTAATAAATATATGGACAAATATATATCGGTGATCTATAGACGTTGCCTGTACTGAGACCAATGTAATTACTATTATTAAGTAATCCTATTAAACGATGTATCACTTTTACAATATCACTTTTACTGAACTGGTCAGAACTATCATCGCCATTTTAATAATTTGTTACAGTCTCTAAAGGACGCCTAGATTTAGTGAAGTATTAATGGTTTTTATTTTTTTGTTGCAGGTAAATTTCAAATCCACATTCGAAGAGAGTATTAACGCTATCAACACCAAAGTGTGGTACTCTGAAGTACAACGCTTACACCACGGTAACTAATAATAAATTATTTAGTGATAATAATCCTATCGCACGATAAGAGCTTAGTACCTATAGTTACCTTTAGCAAGTCACTGAACAATAGTTAATCTTAAAGGTTATTCTCCATCGACGCAGCTTTTTTAAATCTATCTACCAATTTAGTGCTTAGTTTCTCTGGACTCTGCCAGCACCTTTAATTCCTTGTACGTCATGACATTACCTTTTTCTTTACAAATGTCAATTTAAAAATGTTCACAGCAAATATGGAATCGATTGGCCCCACAGTCAATTGATACTAGAGAGTCCAAAATATATTTATTTTAGACTATGTTGGAATAATTGACGTTCAATGGAAAAATTTGATCTACTACCGATTAAAAAGTGAATGTGAACATTCGATTTAATAATATTTAATATGGGTCTTCACATGATAAAATACTACTGCTACTGTTTTTATCGTGTGACGACCCATATTAAATATTATTAGATGTAATGGTCGTATAGATCTTTGGCACGGCGCGGTGCGCGGGCGCCGCTAATGTCAACGGTGCAACTGCACTTAATTACAATGTAATTATTGTAATTCTACAATGTAATTGTTGTAATTAACCGACGTGGCGCGAACCGCGGATACGATTACACTATCACAGTTCTACACTATGTAGAAAATAATGCTAGAAAGTCGTTTTGTTTCAAAGCTGTTTTTAACTGTACTGAATGGAATTGTTGGAGGTATGAATAAGAATTGTTGTGTATGAAAACAATACTACATTCAGAGAGAGCGAAGTGAAACACGATTATATGGATAGGTGTAAGCATTTATTTTAATAATCAAATTATAAATACTACTCATAGGCAAACAAAAAGGAGTTACTGCAAAACGCATCCTTATCAAAGGAAAGATAAAAAAGCATGACTAAAGAACTTAAGTGCAAATGAATTATTAGAACTCTAGTAATAGTTAGCAAAATTAGATATAAATAAATTATTGCAACTTTATACTGTATGGAATTATTTTCACCTGAAAAACTATGAGTTAGACATGTAAGCGCTATCTCTGGCTCTGTAAATATAGCTAGCTGCATAATATTTATGTCAGTTTGTGCACTCCTTCACCTGCGTAGGTTACTTTAGTTGATAAGTGCATTACGAAATAAAAAGTATGATAGGGTCACATCTCACGTGCCTATTAATAAGACTGTCTGAGTGCTCGTGGGCATAATTTTTAATTAGCTGTGAAATGTTCAATTCAACAAGTTATTTTTTACTTTGTTAAATAACTGTTGGATAAAATGTTTCATCGACAAAGTAAAAAGGTTGATTTCGTGTTGTCTTAGCTGATCTGATGTCTATAATTACTTTTTTTACCCGTCTTTATAAATGGACAAGATCAACTGAATAGACCCCGTATAATATTTTTATTTGTAAATAGACATGCGAAATCCCTAATCGTATATCCAGTTTCGGTTCACTCTGCAGCAACGATTTCTTATTTTAACTAGGTTATAATAAGTATTGTAACCTTCCTAGTTAGTGAATGTTTAGTGGTTACTCAGTAACTTGAAATCATTTCTCCACAAAACAGTCTATGGACAAATCATCTTCATCATCATCATTTCCGCCCCATTTCAGTCCACTCCTGGACATAGGCCTCTCCAAATGCTCACCACTTCTGTCTATCTTCGATTACTCGCATCCAGCCCCTATCAGCCGTCCTGCGCAAACCGTCACTCCACCTGGCCTGCGGGCGTCCTACACTACGTTAGCCTATGGACAAATGCTATAATTAATTTAGCTGTTTGTTTACAATTCATACACAGAACTTAAATAACTTCAATAATTCATAATGTTTATTCAAAACTTTATGGTAATGTGCTCGTCGTTACGTAAACGCGTCTGACAGTTGACACCGTGCCCCTAGGATAGCAATGAACATTAAATGTTATGAAAATTCTAGTTAGTATCGTTCGAACGTAACTAGCGGTAATTATGCAGAACGCATTCTATGGTTAACCATCTTTACGGCTGCTGGCCCTAGGTATAGTTTAGGGGTCCTTAGGCCATACCTAAACAAAATTGGTAACTAAACAAAATGTTAACAGGGTTTGGCTATGACATTTCGAATTTGTGAAAGGATACCATACAGGAACAGTATTTGTGTGAAACACAATAACGATTTTATATTTATTGATATAATACTGAACATTAAGAATGACAACATTTTCATGATTAACCAAGGTTGTAGCGTAAACTATCATTTATAGTCTAACTACTATTATAAACGTTAGAAAGAAAACTACAAACACAAAGGAGATTCGGGTACAATTGCAGCGCTATACCAGTACGGAATCATCAATACAAGTACCGCTCGCACTTGGCCGTTTTTATTTTTATTTAGCGTTGTTTACGGGATACCTATCATTAACCCCACAGTATTACATATTGGCGGATTCTTTGAACGCACCTGCATTAAAATATATATAATTTTAATGCCAAAGAGTACTGTCGGAACACTTTATACTTGATGAGTTTCCATCTATTATGTATGTAAAAGTAGCAATACTATGCAATTTAACTTCTTATTATACTAATTAGATTTGAAAAAGCCACACTTAAACTTAAAGAAAATAAACGCTCGTTATGTAACTTTTTGTAAGCTTATTCATAAGTATTTAATTAACATTTAAATAGAGTTGAGATTTCTGTATACATACTTATATTGCGTTAACTGCATCCTTTGATCGTTAGCAAGTTAGCGGGTGGAAAAATTTACTGATTGGTCATTCCGGAATTGTAAAGGGAACAAACTTTTTTGACTGACTGGCTCGGTGGAACAGTGGTTAGTGACCCTGACTGGCGGTTCCAAGAGTCGTGGGTTCGATTCCCACTCGGGACAAATATTTGTGTGATGAACATCGGTGTTTTTCCTTGCACCTAATAACACCTAATAACACACTCAGTGTGTTATTAAATATATTTCAGTTTATTTGTAAGTATATCCACTGTCGTTTCTGATATCCGTAACACAATTGCTTAAGCTACTTACCACGTGATCAGATCGATGTACGTGATGTTGTGAAATATATATTTATAATTAAACTAATTTGTTATTGTTAATATAGCGATTTAGAGTAACTTAAGTATATCCGTGTACAAAATCCTTGAGGCTGGAGCCTGGTCATCTGTCTAGGGGTGTGAGCCTTCCGCTCCCCGCCAGCCCGGTGAAGTTGTAGAAGCCGTCAGAGGCTAACAGCTTAGTCCTTTCGAAACAAAAAAACCTGGTAATCTGTAAGACAGGTTTTTCCTACTACAGATACCAGTCTCTCACAATGTATGCTGATGACATTATACTTCATTATATGTACCCAAAAAAAAAAAATCACAAATGCACCGCTTACTACTTTTACCTCGCCCGGACCAA
This sequence comes from Maruca vitrata, assembly GCA_039566165.1. Lineage (NCBI taxonomy): Eukaryota > Metazoa > Arthropoda > Insecta > Lepidoptera > Crambidae > Maruca > Maruca vitrata. The sequence continues at coordinate 3,358,562 of CM076925.1, read as the reverse complement.
CCTTATAGACCGGACCAGCTTTGTCTTCGTATCATGGTGACGCGTCAAGCCAACTCTGAAGTGCATTTCAGATGGGATACCGTTTGTTCAAGTAATCTTGGCCCGTTTAGAACCGGCTACACGAATTGCAGTCTTAACCCTTCGAGATTAGATCGAGCATCGTCTGGTGCAGCGGTTGCAGTCCTTTCTCCGAACGATCAGCTGTGCTGGTTTGCGGTCGATTACGTGAGGTCACACTCCTTTCTATTCCTAAATATCTAGCACGAATTTGTACTGTTGGCGTTTTGACTAGTCCCCGTGAAATTGGATAGTACCTATTTATAAGAAGGCATCACTGTCGTACATGAGCAACACATTTTTCCCCTATATATCCTCAAAAGAAATAGGAAACATTCATATTTTTCCTAAATCTTTCATGACTCGTATAACACGAGTATTGCGTAGGTGTTACGACAGATATGCATTATTCATCTATTTGTTCCGTAAAACAAGTGGTGACAAACTTTTAAAACTGTTAACCCTCAAACGGGCACAGCATGTTAGATGTTTCGCTGTTTTTGGACCTGATTTTAGGTGAATAAAGTTCAAAATGTGGTGTCAATAAATAAACAGTGCCCTATAGAGGGTTCAAATTTAATGTGTAAGTAAATTGAACACATTTCAAGCAATTATTTCGATATGTACTTGACCCTTTCAGCACAACCAATAAATCTTACCTCACGTTCACTTGATGTAATACCATGATGTGATGACTAAACTTGACTTTTTTCCGCAACATATCATCATGAACGCTAATGACTAATTGTCTATAGTCCCGAACTTTAAATCATGAAGCTCGCCAAGGCAAGGCCGTGATGTCATTGTCATCGCTGATCTACTGTACACAGCCATACCTATTTACAAAGCAGTGAGATCATCATAATTTTATACACGGGGAGTATCATTGAGGAAACATCAAGACTATGAATAAAGCATGAAGGATTCTTCAAACGTTGCGTCATTTGGGACCCACTTACCTAATTTACGTTTGCTTAAGGCACAGCAAAAATGGTTATAGTTTTTTTTTTTCAAGGCAACCACCTATCTAAAGAGTTTGTTTGTATTATTAAACATTTTCGGAGCTGACAATTTTTTGTCCACTATTAAAAGCAAACAATTCTGAAACATGAGTTAGAATGTTTGCGTATTCCTTATATAAAGTAATTACTGTTGGATAACGACTTCTGGAAAGATCGGAGAGAAAACATCTTTATCTGCACTCCTTAGATGTGTGCCGTAAAAGGAGACAAGTCTGATGGACGGTTCTGCTAAGGTTATGAAGCTATTGTGAATTCCTGTGGGTCTTGGAAATAAACGCGGAGACTACACTGAGGAATCTTTGTATAAGGCGGGGCTACACCGAGTTAAGGCGATGCCATATCGTCTGCCCATCGCCGGAAGAGTGATTACCCCACTTTTCCGATCGTCGCTTAAACTTTATCTTTACTAGCGTAACTTCCTCGCAAAGTGTTTAATTAAAAAACTCATCGTGCCCGTTCATTGTTATTAATTCAAAAATGCAAATGCCCACTTAACACGTTGCTCCTGATCGTTTATCATATGTTTTTCATATATTTTTTTTAATTGAATTAATATGGTGAATGGAAATCATTTGATGAAATATTTATGTCTAGGCTTCTAAGTGGGCTTAAAAATTGTAAATTATTTTACTTTTTTATTACAACCCAAGTAGATTAGCAATCCGCCGTCCGTCAGTAGCCGACATTCTTTCTCAGACTATCTCTATACCAAATTCCATTAAAATCGGTTCAGTAATTTTGGCGAAAAAGTGGCATTATCTTCGCATGTATAGTAGTAATTAAATATTTATTAAGGCCTCCATTATATTGTAGGCTAGCATTGTATCTGATCATCCACAACTGGCCGTTTCATCTGAATTGTAGTAAATGCGTGGTTCTTCAGAGTCGTTGGTGTATGACACACCGTTACACAAGAAACGCCATACTGCGCCCGCGCACGAGTAGAATCTAAACTGCCCCATTCATTGCTTATTCTACGCGAATCTGTCTTAATTAGATTGTTCCCTGGAAATGGAGAATCGTTGTTAGTAAATTGGTCTCGATTTGTACTCTTTTTTTTTAGCAAACAAGGCGGGTACAATTGTAAATGATTTCTTGTAATATTTACGGCTTTCTGTAGTCATCTATGGTTTATTAATCTAACTAAGCTTGGATGTCCTGGCTCTTAATCCCGGGTCTTTCGGTCGGATCTGATGAACTCGGATGACATTTTTTCTGTTATGATTGAGATGTCCTTAAATCAAAATCTGATAATAATTGTGATCCAATAATTATCTGATTTTCCTTGGATTTAAATGTTAAAATAAATCTGCCTTTTTAATGTTTTATAGTGATAAGATTTTTTGTAAAGTATATCTTATTGGTTGTCCTAATAAATATAATAATAAAAAAAATCTAGATCTATTAAGCAAATGGACGATAAGCCGTAATTGTTCGATAAACTATATAAGTGCGTATTAGCATGGTAGAGTTGAGTTTTTCGTAACTAACTTACGATGATGGCTTGGAGTAGCCTTGTCATCATCCCCGGACTCGCGGGGAAGCGGATGGCTCTCACCCTTAAAGGTAGAGTTGAGTATTAGCCCTTAACTTAAGCAGGTCACGCTCAGTCATAAAACCTGGTGCTGAACTAAAAACGATCAATGTTTGTGTACAGTACCTTCCATCAGTGCATACATACATACATAAAATCACGCTTTTTTCCCAGAGGGCTATACAGAGATCACTTCCCGCCATGTGCTACAGTCCTGGCACACCACTTTCGCTTCATCCACATCCATTAACCTATTCATGCATGCTCGTCGATTATGGGTACTTTTGTGCATGTGCCCCTTATTGTGTGATCGAGCAGTTATCAGCCTCAGTGGTCGCATATGAATGGCGGCGCAGACTTTATGGTTCATTTCGAATGTGATCCCGCGCATTGTGTGGCGGTGCACCGGACTATGGTGGATTGTGAAAACCGCCGCGCCCCCTCATATCCGGAGTGGCACCTTTCTGCCCCCATTACCACGGAAAGAAGTCACAATGTACTTGTAGTTACGGAGTTAAAAGTGACTAGTGCCGTTAAGGTATTAAGTACCTCAACAGAAGGTAAGGCAAACAGCTAAATGTCACTTTTTTTAGGCATAAACAACCCATGTCTTTGAAACGTTATAAACGTTACGTAACGATAATTTAAATAAAAATAACGTTATGATAGTTTACCTTTGTATGTGTTGAACTTAATATTTTCGCTTTTAAGGTTATAATTACAATATTACACACTAATTAATTTAATTAAAGCCAATACAACATAATTGTGTTTCTCGTTGATGAAGTAAAAATAAATAGCCCGATTTTCACTATATTATTCCTAATTAATAATTACGCGTGTCATTTTAATTTCTAATCGAATTTAACACGAAAAATTTTGGTCACAAATTCTGTTTTCATAACAACATCCAAGAAACTAAGTACAGGTGGTATGAATATTTCAAAGAACTACAGAAAGGCTTGAGTCACATACTGAAACATAATGATTATGCTTAATTACCACACCTATAATGACGAACCATATTTTTCTACGCGAGATCATGTAAGCCTAATATGACATTAGTATCTTATCATATTCTAATCGTTGTTCATTGGTCACGATTAAAACTCCCATATTGAGCAATATACCGCAACTCGAATTCATCATGAGTTTTCAGTTTGGTTTATCATATTAAGCTAATGCCACAATAGTTCTAACTTTTACCGGTATCTCCGGGTTACGTACGACAATCAATTAAGTACTGTACTGTATAGTATATTGCATGCACCTAATATGGTTTACCGTCCCGAGGTGCATTCTAATTTCCTTCACTTTCCCTAGCCCCATTAGCGTAAAGAAGCTCTAGTGCGCACTTGTATTTATGCAAATACTTTTGCACTATAATGTTGTATCATTGATTGATATGATAACCCATACGTCCCGCTTTCAGGTAGTTTGTCCCGCGTCACAAAAATGACTGATTTTGTCCCGATATTTTGAAACAAATTTGTAACGCCACTACTGGCGCTTAATTAGCCTATTGTGTAACATGTTGTGGTCAAATATTTAATTCCGCATATGTCCCACTTTGATAAAATAGTCACTTTAGTCATTGACTAATTAACGATTGACTTCAGTCATTTGTTTTCACTAAACTATGTCCGCCTCTTGTACAGCAAAGATGAAGGAACTTGAGTAGTTTATTTAGAGATGCAATCGTGCCAATAGGTTGAGTGAGTTATCGTCAAACTGTCAATGAAAACTGCGGAAGCGCACTTTGTGATGCAAGAACGGTTGAGGTATTGAGTAGTTACACGAAATAGTCTATAAAATAGAGTTAGTTTCAATTTAAATGTGTTATTTTTCCTGTTGATAGCCATTAATAAAAATAAAGTACATAACTACTTTACGACTAAAAATATTGCTTTATTTTAATACTTTTCGATTTAGAGTTCATTAAATGCGCATGTTGATAAATATTTTTGTAGAACAAACAGTTATCAGATCCTTTTTTAGAACTAGGTATGTTAAAATTTTCTTTATTTAGGTACCTATTTGAGTATGTTCCGAATGGCACAGGACAAATTATCATTATAACGAACTGCCTCGTTGGTCTATTGGTAGCAAGTCCTGCGTCCGAGAGGTCCCCGGTTCGAATCCGGGGTCGGGCAAAATTTGTGTGAGTTTTTCTGTAATGAAATTACTCAGCCCGGAGTTAGGAAGTTGGCGGTTGAACGCCCGTGGCTCGGAAAGCACGTTAAGCCGGTGGTCCTGCGCCCGATCTCTCATCGGTCATGTCGGATTGCCGTCTCACCGAATTATGAGAGTAAGGGAATAGAGAGTGCACTTGTGTTTGCGCGCACACTTGTGCACTATAATATATCCTGCGCTGGCTGATCTCAATTGAGATCGGCCGCCATGGCTGAAATCGGTCGGACGACTTTTATTTCATTATAACGATCTATATTCACCACTAAAGAACAGGGTAAACTACGTATGTACATTTAGATATTTGTATGTGACATAGTGTGTTATGTATGAGTCATAGGGGCTGATTTTATTGATGATCGTAAAATTTACATATTTTATTGTTATAGCCACAATTGCTTCTGAGTAATACGGATTAAAAAAGAAATGGGATAGACTTTAAGATGATTATACTTTCCAGAAATAGTTTTTAAGAAACCGTAAGCTTATTGAACGAGTTGGCGTTTGATCTTGTGCGGATACCTGTCCAGTTTCACTGTCGATGATTCTAAGGTGGGAGCTTCCCGTCTTGTCCGGTGAAGCTATGAAAGCCTCGCAGGCTAACAACAAAGTCAGATCGAACAAATAAACCGCGTTAAACGCGGTTCTTTCAATAAAATTAAGTCAGTGTCATTATGTGTCATGATGTCATGTAAAGCCCTTCTAACTCTTGTGTTTCCTATCCTTCTTGTTCCGAATCCTTCAGGCGGTGCGTGAATGTGCATCTTCGCAGGCTTTTAGGGTGACATAATAGGTTCTATTGTGCCTGTCCACCTCATATGTGGACTTCACGGCCGCTTACTATCAGTTGGAGAGAGGTGGACGCCATGTATAACAAAAAAACACATTCGATGGAAACACAAGAGCCGTCTACGCATGCCTTTAGAGTGTGGGCAACATAATAGGGTCTTTTTACCCGACTACGGCAAAGCAAAAGGAGGGTTATGATTTTGACAGGCTATGTATGTATGTATGTATGTATGTATGTTTGTTCATCTGTTTCCACATAACTTCTAAATTGCTTGTCAGAATTCGACAAATGACATATCATTAGAAGCGTCTTAATTGTCCGCTGGTTATAGGCTATATAGGGTTTCACAAAATCTAATGTGGCGCCCACTAGCGGACAAAACATACAGAGTAAAAAAATAAAGTTAAGATAAATACGCCGTGTTTGGTATCATTAGAAAGCGCTTTACTTGTACATTTTAAATATATATATATTACTAGCATTTGCATGTGACTTTACGTATATTCATGGACTGATTGCATATAGTTCACATCTTTTCGTTCATAGCTTCTTTAACATGTTGGTTCATCAATTTAACTTTTGATAATATTATGCGCCACAAATACACTTTAACACCAAAATAGTACAAATAATAAAAAGTTAAAAACTAAAACCCAACTACGACAAAAAACGACGCTGAAAAAGTATAAAACAAGACTTTTAGAACACTGAACTGAACAAAGTTGCTTATGTAGTTCCAAGTAAATGGACACAGTAGACTCTACCAAAATGCTTATGTTGAAAATTGACAATAATGTCATACAATACTATTTTGAAGTATGCAATATTTACTATGTAGAGATAAGTTTTCATGTTTGGAAAGGCGTAGTCACACGTTCCATACACAAGTACCTACCTACCGTAGCACTTTGACAACGTGTGACTGCGGTTTTCCAAACATGAAAACCTATCTCTACATAGTAAATATTGCATACTTCAAAATAGTATTGTATGACATTATTGTCAATTTTCAACATAAGCATTTTGGTAGAGTCTACTGTGTCCATTTACTTGGAACTACATAAGCAACTTTGTTCAGTTCAGTGTTCTAAAAGTCTTGTTTTATACTTTTTTTTGTGTCCTTATATGTGGACCTCACGGCTGCTTACAATCAGGTGGAGTGAGGCGGACGCCATTTAGAACGAAAAAAATTACTGATTCTATGGAAACACAAGAGCCGTCTACCCAGGCCTTTAGGGTGAGGGCAACACCATAGGGTCCATTGTGTCTATCAACCTCATATCCATCAGGTGGAGTAAGGTGGACGCCATTTTGTAACAAAAAATATAACAGATTCGATGGAAACACAAGAGCCGTGTAAGGCCGGGTCGGTAATTAGAGAGGTGGGCACTTTCGCGGTGCGCCGGCGCCGGTCAGGTGCTGAGCCGCTGCATTTCTCTGTTGCGGGTCACTGACTGCTCTTCAGTGTTGCCACACTTACCCACATTCAGTACACACCCGTTGGGAATGGAAAACTTAGTGAGATTCTTCTAATTCGGTACACTTGTCAGTGGTCGAGGTCATTGTATAGGGTTTGGAGTGACCCGCTTTACTACGGCGCATTGCGATTATAGTGGGAATTGACACCAGTTACCAGGGGGTGCCCTGTAAATTTTAGTAGGAGTTGACTTATTAAGATTGTATTTATACGTAGAGTATGGTTCATAAAAAATCCAAAAGTTTTATCGATACGTAAGACATCTAAATATTTGCTCAACAGTTTACATTTATATCTGTACATTCCACCCTTTCAGCGAATCTACGAAATATAAGTACATGCACATAATATAAACCAAGGAGCCACGATTTAAATTCCAAAGAATTTTCTACAAACTAAGTGAGAACTTGAAGGATTGAATCTGCAATCTCTAGACGTGCACGATGGATGCACCATTCATTCCGCTTATGGCTGTCACGGTAACTCTGACTTGCACCTTCTAACTTTTACTTTACCGATGATGTACGATAGATTTCGAACCGTTAACTTGCGAGCCATACTTCAGTTTCAAGAACGAAAATAAATACTGTTTTCAAGTCACTTTTACTGTTCATGTTAGTATAATGCTTCTATATAATATTAATTGGGCATTTATTGCTCGCGTTATGAAAGTGACGAGTCAATGGATCGTTCAACGACGTCTACCGCAGTGGGTAGGTACTTCCGATAAAACGTTTTTTTTTTTTAATTGTGGTTGTCAAGACGTGTCCAATAGACGAAGACGAAGTAAATGTCATGCCACACACAAAATTTATGTTTCTTTTGCTTCAAAAGCGCTTCCGCCATTCTTACTATTGCATTGCATCGGTGCATTCTGTGACACATATGTTCTGCTAGAATGATATTAATTTTGCTCTCGGCTTGTAAATTGATATTGATGGCGTCGTTATCGGTGATAAATATCTTTCCTATAAACACAGTACAATACTTCGCGAATGTAGGTTGCCATGTAGCAAAAAAAACAAACGACAAAGTTTTATAGCATTTAAATATTCATCACAACGTTCAGTCGGTTAATTATCCGGGACCGGTTAATGTTGTATCATAAATCGTCTGAGTGCGAGCGAGGAGCGCGCAACGTTGCATTCTCCAGCGTTATTGACAAATTGGGTGGCCGCTGGATGCGCCGGCGCACGATGCGTGACGGATTATAAACTTTTTTCGACGCCATCTTGGCTAAAATGGCGCGTCTTGCACCGCGCGGGAGATGTATGTGCCGCTTTCGATTTCACGAAACCGAAAGTGCCTATATGTTCGGGTGATGTCGTTGACTCTGATGTTTGTTTGTCACGGTTGGTTGGCCCTTCAACGTGCGCTCCGAGCTATCCTCTCGTGTTGAGGTGGAATGCTGTAATTTGGCATTGCTATTTATATTGTTTTTAACCTGTCTTTGCGAAGTGACGCGTCACGCGTCGCCGGCCACCGTGACTACTCTTTCGTTTTACAGTTTCTTGTTGACTTCTTCGTGAATAATTTTATCTGCAGCGCGTTACACACTCGCAAACGTCGTCGTTTCTTTTCATTTAGTATTCTTTATCGCATTCATCCGCAATTCTCGGAAAGAAATGCGATCTGTCTCGTGTATCCTATCTATGCCTTTATAAATAAAAGTTACTTAATGTTCGGTAACAGTGCGTCAAATTTACTGTATGTTTTCTGGGCTATGAAGTGATTATGCAATGTTTATTTTAATTTGGGTGCGTATGTTGGTGTAGTACCAAACTGATGTATTATGCATTAGCTAGCGCTGTGCATAGCGTACCTTCTTCCGCCACTTGACCAAGCTGAAGAGAGGTTATTACTTTATTATTGTAATTGTTTATCTCGTTATTTATTGATCTATGTTTTAATGCGTGACGTTAACACGTCAAGTGGAACAGACACACATTGTATCATCTTTTAATCGTGTAAATAGTTGTGCCAGTTTAGTTGCTTTATGGTATTTAGATGCAATGATAAACAAAAAAGTGACTGACTAATGTTTAACATTAGCATTAAAACCGAGGGGTTCTTAATTCACACTTATTACATGTAGGCACCTACAACGATATGCATCTCATGCAAGTTTTATAATATTATCTTTTAATAGTAAGTATGATGAAGTCGTGCATATTTGATTTTGAGGTGTACGTGCGTTTGATGTAGTGCCTTGTCGTACCCTAATACCTTTTTGACACTTTGATGATGACACTTCAATGATGTCAACACTGAAGTCGTACCTGCCACAAAGTCCCCAAACATCTTTACATACACGTTGAAATAGCAGTTAAGTTTGACGTTTCTCGAAGTAGTTTTGAGCGCGGTGCGGAGTGGCGGTCTCTGGCCATCATGATGTGCACAGTCCATGGATGGCGTCACGCACCATTGCACCAGGTTTCTATTCCACTTGGCATTGGCAGCGGCCAATAGTGACACTGTAATGTTTCTGATGATATCACCGCTTCTTTGACATAACACTGACCGAATTCTGTACCATGCGCTTGACATACTCAAGCTATCAATTCGAGTTATCAGTCGAAGGGAAGGCAGTAATTGTACTGCATCATTAAATTAATTAGTCATCGATTCGGAGAAACCTTAATTCTTTGTTTCTATTGAATGTGTGTTTAGTAAAAGATGTTGTTATCGGTATACACATAAAGCTGGTAATTAATTGTAATGAATGGCAACTCTATTTCAATACATAAGTTGAAAACCAATGTTCCATTGTATCTTTGCATTGTACCTATAGTTTCCCTACTTCGCTTGAAAGAAAGTAAGGTAAAAAAATACAATAATGAACTTTAACACAGTTTATATCCTTGTTTAGGGTTTTGAAATTCCGTGTTTTATTTGCACGAGCTTCAGGTCATATGGTCACGTACATTGTACATAATACATATGTAGTATTGAAGTCAAAGTGATCACTTCAGATTCTTCGAAAACAAATACATTGTTTTAGATAAAGCTCATAAGTTCAATCATCATATTCCTGGCAGCCGGATGTCATCCAAATGTGGCTTTTGTGTTTGTAACCTAAATCTCTGTGGCTTGTAATAGTACTTACCTGAGACACCGACAGTGTGAAATATGTACATTGCCGTAACGTAATTTCGCACTCTGCTATTGCCAAACATTTGCACATCACAGAAAAAGTATAGCATTCCTTCTGAATGTGGATAATACAAACAAACACTATGATCTGTTTGGAAATTTGCATTCCGAAAATGTTAGTAAAACATTTCGTTTTCACAACATATTAGATTTTAAAGAGGCGTGCAAATTGTTTGTGGACAAATGGATTCAACTGAATTCCACCATATTATTATCTTGTTTGACAGAAACTGGTTTGATCATGCATATTATTTCTGAATTTAATCATGCTTTATCCTGAAAATATAACGTAGGTACTGTTAGATTTAAATACGTTATAGATAGTTCAATTGTGTTATCAAATTAGTTACCTAGTCTCTATCTTTATCATTTGATACATTCGCTCAAACAATTGATGAAAATATCGGTTATAAAGACACATTTTCATGTAATTACGAGAAGTAATCGCTTGACCGTGACGACGTTGGTCCGATTAGAAAATGATATGAGAACATCTGAACCATATAATTTATATTACGATACCAAGAAACTGTGAATAGAAATCGTGACGTGCCAGGCAATTCTCTTAAACGATAGCATTCATGTCGTTTTTCTAACAAATACAGTAGGATGTGATTGAGAAAGGCTATCAATTACAACTACCTATTTAAACTTGAAGGATTCTGTTAACCCTTAATCAAATACAGCATATAGAATTTTTTCATTGGTTTTCGCCGGTATTACAACTCGATAAGGTTCAAAATCTGGTGGGAACTATTTCTCCTGTGTCTTATTAGGGGTTAAAATAAGTACTCTTGTAATTTTGTTCTCTACCCTACGACACTTAGTAATTATCCTCATTAGGTTCGATTTGACATTATAAAATATCACATTGACATCATAAATTATTTTGAGCTCTCTGAGAACGATGAATCGGTGATTTATAGTATAAACTATCATAGTTTAATAAAATTTAAGAAACCTTTGTTTTCCTCTTTCACTTGCACTAAGAAAAAACGTGGATTCGATTTCTAGAGTCACGCAGAGAGTGAATGTCTATAACATAACGACCAAAATAATTAACTAACATAAAATGATTAGAAATTATCTATGCATAGCAATAAACACATCGTGATAACGATGATTTCTCGATATCTTAGATAGTGATCGATTCTATCAAGGTGATAAAAATTTAGGTTACCTATTTGGTATGATAATATGACATGGAAAGAATTTCAGTGAAGTAAAGTTACTTGTAGTAACTTGCTCCACTGAAATTACCTTACTAGCTGATAATCTGGACCGTTTGGAACATAGCCCATTCCCGTATACAAATTAAGATCAGTGACGGCAAAAACAAAGGAAAGGTAATCGCCAGTTGTACATACCACTTACAGTCTATACTTGCATGTTAATGTGCAGAAAGTTTGACTAAGCAGCTGTCACGTCATTGTTGCTCAACAGCAAAGCCCTCTGACCTCGAACGCAGACAATGTTCGTGCTCTGAGTCACGCTGACAAAGCTTTCGACATGCGCACGCGCAAGCGAATGTGGAGCGGACATATGCCGCGATAGATCGGCGGACGCTGAGGAGTTCATTCAGGCTTGAATAAAAGGTTACGATGAATATTCGCCACTCATCATTCTCCTGCCCTTGTCCCACGCTAAGTGGGGTCGGCGCGACATGTTTATATCTTCCACTCGGGCCTGTCATTCGTCGGCTCTGCGTCAACTCCTTTCATTCCCATATCATCTCTCACGCGATCCATACATGTCTTCTTCGGTCTTCCTCTACTGTTACTTCTATTGACATTCATACTCATAACTCTTTTAGTCGCATGGCTTTCTTCCCTCCTTATTACATGCCCGTACCAAGCTAACCTTGCACTTCTTACTTTTTCTAACCTCTAAATTAGTGCAACATCGTCAGCTCATATTAATTTCAGATTTATAAACACAGTGGTACGTGGCGGGGTTTGGACTGGCGACCTCGCATGGCAAGTATCGACCTTACCCACTCGGCCATCGACGCTTTTCTAATTCGACACTATCATGGTCTTTAAGACGTAGACTGGAGACAAATATTAAATTACCCCAAATATTAAATGTTGGCGTGATCACGATAATGTAACCACGGCATTAGAGTGCAATAGAGTCGTTCGGGCTGGAGTATGTTCCAAAACTAACAAAAGCAGAATTAGCTCTCATTCTTCTGTTTATTTCAGTAATTTCTTTCCATTCCTTCTATTGTATAACGAAGCCTAAAACTTTTGAAATGTAGTACAGTCTAAGCTCCAACATAATAAAACGTTTACAGTGAAGCAATGAAAAGACATTGAATTGTTACAAATTTTGGTCCTTATCTTGAGTTTCACAGCATTTCAAAGGTCTAATTTGACGAACAACAAATCGCAATTGTTAAGTACTCGCTCTTAACTAAGTTCTTACAGAGTGTTTTACCACAAAATGCACATTGTTCAAATAGCGACCTCCGCAAATTATTTTAACATACTGACCTTGCTAATATTTGACAATGGGCATACGGCATTGTTCCCCTACACTTCTCTAGACAATAGTCTACAGACATGAAACTGAAATCCTAAACCGCTAACGTTATGACGAAACACCAGTCCGTTTCATTCCTGTTATCTGCACTGAGTTGCACACATATAGCAACACTTCTTATCTGTTTATTTACCTACCTAGTTCGATGTACCAGCTAGAGGATAGCCCCTCCCGAGTCCACGATAAGGTTTCAAAGTAATTCATAAAACGTTCGCCATAATTTTTCGAGGAAAAACACGTGTAAAATGTAAGTACAGCTGGTAAAGACTTGTTGAATCAGATTGCAATTTGCACTCAAAGTACAAAATCGTTTAACAAGCATCGCCAAAAATATAGATATGGAAAGCCAATTCTCTCCTACAGTACGTAGTCGTGATTAAGTAATTATATCCTGTCAATTTGTACTGGGACATTCAGGGAAATATGAAAGAAATGTATTTCATGCCCATCAAGTCTTCGTCTCCCGGTAGAATCAACACTCCGAAGTCCGAACCAGTGTGGTAGAATCACTATTACTTATTTTTTTACTGAACCTACGATTTATAAGTGCGTGCGTAAGTAAAGGGATTTTGACTTATGGTGGGCTTCAATTTCAAATACCCACTCTCTTGACTATCATCACTTGTCACGTCATTAAAACCAGTACATACTGTCAATTAAATTTCTACAAAAGCTCAACATGTATAATGCTCATCAGCACTAGATATCGCAATGTTAATTATACATAGAAGTTACAACGTAACATTCACAAAAAGGGGTATTGTAAGATGACAATGTGTCGGCCGGTCTCCAAGCAAAACACAAGTGAATTACCACTTTGAATATTCATAAGAGCTATTGTCGTAGTTGCCACGGCCGATTGTCTGTCTGTTTGTACAACTCTCGTTTTCAACAAGGACAACTGTTTACGATTGTGGATCTTTAGTATCACTCACATATTACGGAATTGTCATCCAATATGACCATTCATGCTGGTTTTATACAAAATTTTGCAGAAGAGTAGAAATTACAAGGACTTAACATGTTTGAGCAAAATGTATTTGACGTACATGTATCCTTTTAAACGTGGCTTTTATTCAAATAAATATAATGCCTTTTGTTCAAAATTATAGACGAATTATGTACGTACAAATCTATGAGGTCACTTTAGTTAACTGCTACTAAGGTTAAGTGAGATTTATGTGAACATTGACAGAATTCAACTATGTAATGATTAACGATAGAAGATTTTAAGTTCACATATCAAATCAATTTACCATGATAAATGTCTCCTTAACGATGTAAAAACCCAGCCATTCGTTATAGACTTTCTCGAGACGCGATTAGGTTTTAATACTGAACTAATGCTGACATGGTTAGTTCAATAAATGATTTATCGCATACAAGTTAATGGGTTATTTTCTCAACGAAACCACTAAATTACCAAATTTGCGATTCTTGAACTGTCAACATCATTAGGTCCACGATAGAATCAATTTGGTGATGCTTACTCAAAAACCGGTACACCTATTTGATACTGCAGCTTAACATAACAACAGTTACGAAAAATCTCCACTTGTGTCATTAATCATTGTATTCTTATGAGTTTCCTGATTTCTAATTATAAAGTGGTTTTGTGTATTATGTTATGTGTATACGGTAACAGGCAATGCGGGTCAAATATTACATTACTCTCGTTTCTATTTCTTAACGTACGGAAACTTGCTCCTAATTAACAAGTATAATTAAACGGACCAGGCCACATTGTTTTGTATGAGGATACACTGGCGGACAGATAAATGTGTCAAGAATTTCAAAGTTTTAATCATCTATACTAATATTATAAAGCTGAAGAGTTTTTGTTTGTTTGTTTGAACGCGCTAATCTCAAGAACTACTGGTTCAAATCGAAAAAATATTTTTGTGTTGGATGGACCATTAATTGAGGAAGGCTATAACATCACGGAACTACCAATAGGAGCAAAGGTACAATGGGAAATGTGTAAAAAACGGGGAAACGCGAACGAAGTCGCTGGCACAGCTAGTCTTTAATAAGCGTTCCAGGAGGATGACAATTATTTTTAACTAGAATGCGTGATAATCGCAGTCTTTAGCAGATTTAAGATTTTATGAATTAGTTCCGTACGTAGTCATTTATAGAAAAAAAATCAATGTGTCGATGATTATGATTACTATTACGTTTATCTGGGCCTTTATCATTATTTCCCAATAAACAAACAAGACGGTAATAGGTAAGACTTTGGAGGTAAACTTATTCACTAATGCTTTTAACCTTTGGAAGTAATCTATTATAAGTATTGATAAAATGCTATCCATTTTAGTATACTGAATGTTGTTATATTTATAATATTTAGGTTCACCCCTTGCACTGAAGTGTAGACACTAAAAAAAAAGTGCAGACACCGAGTAAATGTTCAATCTCGTAAAACTAAATGGAATTCCAAAACGGTATATTAAAAATGTTAATATAAAGTCGTTTCCGTCGTCTGTGTGCATAATTTTGCATCATTCCACTATATTTCTTCTCGAATACATAATTGTGTGTTTTTATGAATCAACTCTTGCGCATGAGTGTATTGTATATTAATTTATTCGTGTAGTAGTACCTTGTGCCTTTATGGTTATGACGTCATAAGGTATTAATAGTACAATACCGTATAGTTAGTTATTATTATGTACTTTGGTGGTAAACGCTGCATAAAGATGGACCCCGGTTTATTGCTCTGGTGGGTTAAAAATGTCAACTATTTTTCCACTTCACCTTTGTGGTTCATCATTTTAGGGTTGGCCCTAAAAGGCAGCGTTAGGGTGCAGTTTCATTGAGGCGGAGCGGAGAAGAGCTGTGCCGCGATTCACCAATCACATGGCTTGAAATAGAAGAGATGTGGATTTGGAAATGGAACTTTTTATATTATTGACCCTTCACGGAGATTTTGATATGAAACCACTCCCGCGTTCGTGTGACGGAGCGTATGTCCTAAGAGTACCAAAGATGAGAACGAAAAGTGGACAAATTATTTGAAGAATTACCTATAATACTAAAAAGTTTGAGACTCGACGGCTTCTCATACACCAATTGTAAGAAATAATTAAATGCACTGAAGTCACCTAGATCGGTTCGGAATAGTGCTGCCAATAATTAAGAGGTTTTAATATCAATGTTTCATCATTCAGGTTGATGTCTCGACTATTCGTTCATGTTACTAATCGATTATTTCATCTCTTTTCAGGCATCGACGATCGATGGGCGACGGAAGGGCGCGTGTCTGTTCTGCCAAGAGTACTTCATGGACCTGTACCTATTAGCTGAACTGAAGACCATCAGCTTAAAGGTTAGTTGGATACTTGTAGCGGGTAAGATAATTTGAGGTCGATGCTCAGACCATGCCATAACCATAGAAAGTTAATGGCTTAAGCTTAAATAATAACTCGTACATTAGTAGTCTACATCCATAGAGTGTCTATGTTGTGTTAAGTAGACGCGGCATTTGGTTCAAACAAATTCAGGAATGGGTAAATTTTGTACGACCCCGCTCCACCCGCCCGCGTAACGCAACGTTGGCCCTAAGTAGTCATCATCATTATCATCAGCCTATATACGTCCCCACTACTGGCCTTAGGCCTTAAGGCCTTAGTCAACCACGCTGGCCCAGTGAGGGTTGTTGTTATAGAGTGTTTCACCGATAAAGTAGTAGTCATAAGTAGTAGTTGGCGCTTATTTGTAGAAACCAAAATGTACGCTCCGATTGTTAAGCATAGGTCACCTTTTGATTGTTCATTGACCTTACATGAAGTATAGACGGTGCGTTATAAAAAAAAAAAAGTGTTGTGTCAAAAAGGATATTTAAAAGACTAGCTACTTGGTTTGCCAACTTGGACAGAACAGACGAATAACCATTTAAATCTCTATTTAATGTTGCCCCAATATTCATGAGTTAGTAAACCAATTGAGAATTAATAACAGTCTAAACAACATCACATAAATGACAAAAATCAGTCATACCCAAACTTTATAATAAGATGCAAAACCCTTCAATGAGGGTATTCGAATCGAACCAAACACGAAATGCTATGGACCACCTAAACTGCTAATTGTCAATTCTAACAAGAAACGTCAAACTGTAATCATGGGCAGCAAGCAAACTCTTGGAAACTGTCGTGGGTTCGATTCCCATCCGGGACAAATATTTGAGGGACGAACATCGGTGTTTGTTCCGTGTCTGGGTGTGTTTTTAAATAATATTTACGTATATTTGTGTATCCACTCTTGATTCTGATATCCGTAACGCAAGTGCTCAACCTACTTACCACGGGAGCAGATCAATGGATGTTGTGAAATATTGATTATTTATTTATTTATATATTCTTACAAACTGTGGATGGATCGATAACAGCAATTCATCCTCCTGGAACAGAACAATCTAATGGCGATTTCAAATTGGCTCCGACATTCGCCGTTTCGCGGTGGGCAGCGGTATCTAATCTAGTTACTATCATTCGCAACCACTTCCTTCCTCGCGATAAGGCTAACAATTCAATGGTGCCTTTGTAGGCACAGCAGTTGTGCAAGTTTGCATTGGAGTCAACTTAGTAAAGCTACGGTTACCTCATCTGGAACTATGCTCGAGCTAATATTTGGAGTCTTCCACACATGCTAATCTAGGAGTAACTTCCTGGATTGTTAATGTTTCTTCCGTTACTTATTATTTATATTTAATTATAGTTTTTTTTTAGTTATTAATTTAAGGATAGCAAATCGAACCATCCTTTAGATAGATAAATAAAAAGTTAAAAACTAAAACCCAACTACGACAAAAAACGACGCTGAAAAAGTATAAAACAAGACTTTTAGAACATACAATACTATTTTGAAGTATGCAATATTTACTATGTAGAGATAAGTTTTCATGTTTGGAAAACCGCAGTCACACGTTGTCAAAGTGCTACGGTAGGTAGGTACTTGTGTATGGAACGTGTGACTACGCCTTTCCAAACATGAAAACTTATCTCTACATAGTAAATATTGCATACTTCAAAATAGTATTGTATGTTCTAAAAGTCTTGTTTTATACTTTTTCAGCGTCGTTTTTTGTCGTAGTTGGGTTTTAGTTTTTAACTTTTTATTATTTGTACTATTTTGGTGTTAGTAAGTAGTAAAGAAGCTATGAACGAAAATATGTGAACTATATGCAATCAGTCCATGAATATACGTAAAGTCACATGCAAATGCTAGTAATATATATATATTTAAAATGTACAAGTAAAGCGCTTTCCAATGATACCAAACACGGCGTATTTATCTTAACTTTATTTTTTTACTCTGTATGTTTTGTCCGCTAGTGGGCGCCACATTAGATTTTGTGAAACCCTATATAGCCTATAACCAGCGGACAATTAAGACGCTTCTAATGATATGTCATTTGTCGAATTCTGACAAGCAATTTAGAAGTTATGTGGAAACAGATGAACATACATACATACATACATACATACAAACATACATACATACATACATACATACATACATACATACATACATAGCCTGTCAAAATCATAACCCTCCTTTTGCTTTGCCGTAGTCGGGTAAATATGTACGTATAACATATATGTATTGTTCCTTATTTATCATCGTATTGAGATGTGTGATCCAGTAGCGATACCATGAGTCTGAACTGCTATCCTAGTATATCGTTAATATAGTTATAGCGGTTGGTTCAATTAAAATATAAAATGTCCAATGAATTCGGTGTCTTTTATTCTGCATCAATATGCAATATATGTTGCTCAAAGGTTTTATAATTCGCGTGAAGAAACCAAATTGAAAACATTTCACAACATCTCCCGCGCCGGTTATGTCGGTCGGTACATATTTGGAAATAGATTAATTTAGATTGCTAGATTTGTGAGTTTAATAACTAGCCATAATTAGTGCGTCAATTAAAATGGATCAATTAAAATTAATCTGTCTTCTATCGTACCGAATTTTGTACATGTAGCAAAAGATTGCAAATTGGAATTGCACTCGGTACAAAACTTCGTGTGAATATCGGTTCTTTTGAATTTGATACTGAAAACTGTTGTGTCTGATATCCGTCTCACAAGTGCTCAAGCTTCTTACCACGGCATCGGTTCTTCAACTTATCAGTTTGATTCTGATATCCGTCATACAAGTGCTCGAGCTTCTTACCACGGCATCGGTTCTTCAACGTATCAATTTGTGTTATATTTATGGCGCCCGTATTGCCACCATAATATAAACCTTATTCCTTCAAGATAAGGAGGTCCAATAACTTTAAAAGGTTAAACATCAACTGATGACCGATTCCAGGTGACAACAGTGGACATGCAGAAGCCGCCGCCGGACTTCCGCACCAACTTCGAGGCGACGCACCCGCCCATCCTGATCGACAACGGGCTCGCGATCCTGGAGAACGAGAAGATCGAGCGGCACATCATGAAGTCCGTGCCTGGGGGACACAATCTGTTCGTACAGGTGAGCTGCCGAGAGGAGAATCGGGGGTTTAATTCTATTTCGTCACTCTGTTCTGTCTACTCATGAAGACTTAATACCATACTGTCCACGAGGGCAGTGCCGGATTAAGCCAGCGCGGCGCTCGTAGCAAATGAAGTCAAGGGGCCCTTAAAATCTTAAAATTGTAACCCCGCCCCCTTTTAAGCGTAGTCTACCCCGTATGCGGCATGCAAGATTTTTTCACGCTCTTATATAAATTAATGATGGGCCAACTCGGGAAAAACAGAACTCGAGTTAACTCGGGTTAAAATCCACTTAACTCGGGTTGAACTCGAGTTACGTAACTCGAGTTAACTGGCCATCCAGTCAGTAAAAAAACATTTACTTGTCCATACAAGTAAATGTTTTTTTTTTGAGTTTATAGCCAATTATTCGCTAAGCTTTTCAAATTTTTATCTGTTTCAAGGCCTATGTATTGGGAGAGTTATACCTACTAACTAAAGAAGCAAAAAAAGTTATTTTTTTAAATCGAATCATTTTTGGCTCGAATTTTATAAAAAATAATACCTACATAATTTACTATCAACTAAATTAAAATAGCAGTATTTTCAAAATCAGACTTACATTATGATGCAAGTATGTACATTTACAAGAGCATAATTGTTTTGTAATCAGTATCAGAAATCACAAAATTTTCAAGAAAATTACATAATTAGTATTTTTGAAAATTATACAATTAGTTGTTTGTTATGAACGAATGAATATAGTGACTATATCATTTCATTCGTTCATAACAGACTATATTAAATTCATAAATGATCTGCAAACTTCGCTTCATGCCGGCGTTCTATTCGGTTTTCGAACTCGAGTTAGAGAGAATTCAACTCGAGTGGATTCGAGTTACGCCCAACTCGAGTTAACTCGAGTTAGGTACTCGAGTTGACCATCACTAATCTAAATTGATGTTTTAAAATTGCTGCTGAAAAAAATCTGTCGGAGCGCGGGGCCCGTAGCATTTCCTATTCTTGCAATATGGCTAATCCGGCACTGCATGAGGGGACAGATCAGAGTGACGTAAAAGAATAAACTGAATCGGGGATGATTGAGGTGCTGCAAAGGGGGAGATCATGCATCTCCTCCTGCGATATCCCTATCAAAACGAGAGAGATGGGTATGTGCATGCAAATCTCCGGAAATATGGATTGCCATCTAGTTCAGTTGTCCATTTCTATAATTTTATTGTCATTTATAACATCGAGCTGGGCTTTGTCTCCTTTATTTAGTGATTTGTATCTCACTTAAACATTTGGCATGAGCTAAATGAAATCACCATGAGTTGTATGAGGATTAACCGGCCGTGTGTACCATAGTCTTTTTTTTTAAATTTGGTTTTTAAACTTTCGTCATAAGGTCCAAAAGCAATAAAAGAATCCTTACACTTGTGCAATATGACCACAAGACTGTTCAGAAAGATACTTAATATTGTTGTTGTCTAAAAGTCGGTGAAGGTCCGGCACAATCACTCTCTCTCGGCTCTTACTAGGGTCGGGTTTAGTTCAGAAGTTGTCATGTTACCCAGTGGCGTAACTACAGGGTGGCAAGTCGGCAAAATGCCACGGGCCCCCACCCGGTAGGGGGCCCCAGCCGAAAGAGGTCCTCGGTCATAGGAGAATCTCATCTGCCAACCTACATCCACATTAAGATAAAAAAAAGAACGGGGGGTGCACGGGGCCCCAACGGATGAATTTTGCCACGGACTTCAACGGGTATAGTTACGCCACTGCATGTACCGTTACCGTACATTTTTAGTTTTTATTTATTTTTTGTTTTGTTACCATTCCTAGTTTTTAAGATAAAATATTAATTGTGATTGTTTCTCCAATTATATAAATTGTAAATATTCTAGTAGCCCCTTCACTTACGACTCTCCTCTCGCCTAACATCTAGAGAGATGAAGGAATGACTGAAAATCAGCGCTTCGCAGGATATCTGTTCTGCGTGAGCACAAGCTGAGTCATGTCCTTTTGCTCATATGATTTTGTTTTTTTTTCTCTAAATTGTTTGCAAATTGTCTCTTTTTTTATATTAATTGTATTTTTTTGTTTTTTTTTCTGTAATTTGCAAATTTTTTTTATATTCCTAGAGCAATAAACAGATTTTTTTTTTTTTATTTATTTTACCGTATTGTAATAAGGTTGTATCACCCAGGACAAGGAAGTGGCGTCGCTGATCGAGAACCTGTACTCGAAGCTGAAGCTGGTGCTGGTGCGCAAGGACGAGCAGAAGTCGGCGGCGCTGCGCGCGCACCTCGCGCGCATCGACGCGCTGCTCGACCGCCGGGGGACCAGGTGCGGAGGAAACTTTTTTATTATTCATCATCAGCCCATATACGTCCCCACTGCTGGGGCACGAGCCTACCTACCCTAAACTAGGGCGATAAGGCCTTAGTCGACCACGCTGGCCAAGTGCGGGTTGGTCGACTACACAACCTAAGAATTTCTTCTTAGGTGTGCAGGTTTCCTCACGATGTTTTCCTTCACCGTTAAAGCGTCGAATAATGGTACATATGAATTTCAAATTTGAAAAACACATTGGTACCTGGCGGGGTTTGAACTGGCGACCTCTCGCATGGCAAGCAACGACCTTAACCACTCGGCCATCGACGCTTTTTTATTACAAGCTTTTATTAGACTCACTCTGTTAGTTTTTCTGTATGGGTGGATTTTTGTAATCGATTTTTCGACCACTTCCTATTATCCGATCGAACTGAAATTTTGTATGCACGTTCAGTTCGGATGACAATGCATGATAGAATACTAAAAAGTAAAAAATAAAATTAAAAGTAAAAAAAACTTTTTAAAAACAAGCTTTTATTTAAATGCTCTAAAAAGAAAAAAATAAACTTTTACACTAAAACTTTTGCTGTTAACTTATAAAGTCAATTCAAATTGAACACATTTGACACAATTTATATAATATAAAAGCTTGTCGCGATATTTAAGTAGGTACTCGTATTTCCTCAGTTAGAAAATTTTAATAGGCAGCAAATAAATACGAGTACTTGAATATCGCGACAAGCTTTTATATTATATAAATTGTGTCAAATGTGTTCAATTTGAATTGACTTTATAAGTTAACAGCAAAAGTTTTAGTGTAAAAGTTTATTTTTTTCTTTTTATTTTTTCGTCATTTTATGCAGGCCGGCGCCGCATATGAGCGGGATTGTAATCACCGTGGACGGTCGCTTTAAATGTCTCATCGGCCGCGGATTGCGTTCCGATTGTTGCAATGTCTGTCTATATGTCACCTATCAAGGACAACATTTTATTAATCAATAGATAAATGAATATCTGGGACGTTTCCACACACGGTCACCTGACCCCGAACTAAGCAGAGCTTGTACTATGGGCGTCAGAGACCGATATACATACATAGATATTTAAATACATAATCACACCCAGACACGGAACAAACACCGATGTTCATTACACAAATATTTGTCCCGAGTGGGAATCGAACCCACGACTCTCGGATTATATTCTTTTATCGACGCACTGCTCGACCGCCGGGGGACCAGGTGCGGAGGAAACTTTACTATATTCCTTTATTGAAAGACAGAAAAAAAACGTTGATGGCCGAGTGGTTAAGGCCGTTGCTTGCCATGCGAGAGGTCGCCAGTCCAAACCCCGCCAGGTACCATGTACCATCATTCGACGCTTTAACGGTGAAGTCGACCAACTCTCACTTGGTCAGCGTAGTCTACTTAAGCCTTATCGCCCTAGTTGAGGGTAGGCCCGTGCCCCAGCAGTGGGGACGTATATAAAAAAGGTGGTGTAACGATCTGGTCCAAGTATCAAAGAAGAAACCATGATACGTCCTAGCATTGGATAAGCATTAGGTATCATTACCAAAAGTAACGATGGCCGAGTGTTAAAGGTCGCAGCTTGCCATCGCCAGTTCAAACCCCGACACGTACCACTGTGGTGATCAAATTTTAAATTCATATTGTGAGGAAACTTGCACACCTACGAAAAAAGTCTTAGGTGGTGTAGTTAACCAACCCGCACTTGTCCAGCGTGGTTGACTAAGGCCTTATCGCCGTGGTTTAGGGTAGGCCCGTGCCCCAGCAGTGGGGACGTGTATGGGCTGATGATGATGATGATGAGAGTTGGGGGTGTGAGCCATTCGCTCCCCCGCAAGTCCGGTGATGATGACAAGGCTACTCCAAGCCATCATCGTTAGTCAGTTAGGAAAAGAAAAAGAGGCATTTCAACATGCGTTTAGCTTGCAGCTTAAGGGGCGGTTGTATTTACCCAGCTGTGTGTTTGCAGGTTCCTGACGGGCGACACGATGTGTTGTTTCGACTGCGAGTTGATGCCGCGGCTGCAGCACATCCGCGTCGCCGGCAAGTACTTCGTTGACTTCGAGATTCCGGTCAGTATCCTAATTACCTATTTGGCTCATGCAGTATTAAAATTCTCACTATATATTTCATCATTCTCCTGCCATTGTCCCACGCTAAGTGGGGTCGGCAACATGTATACTTCATCCACTCGGGCCTTACATTCGTCAGCACCGTGTAAGGCCCGAGCTACTCCTTTCACGATATATTGATTCGTCTTATTTTTAACAAAATCACTTACGGTACGACGATATACGATACGATCAAAAAGTTCATAAACCTATCGATCGGTGGTCGATCTGGTCTAGTTGCTTCCCATTTAGCGTTTAACTAACTTTTGCATAGAATCATAAAATTTTACAAAAAGTAAGATTATTATTATATAGCACAAGTAGGAAAGAAAAATGTGCCTTTTCAGTTTTCGCCATTCTGTAACAACAGGTTTGCGACTGCCCATATCCACTTCATATGTAGTGATTTGTAACTTAAACCTTTGGCATAAAAGGTCTAAATCACCTTGAAGTGATTGAAGAATAACCGGCCGTGTGTGCCATAGTCTTTTGCTACCCCAATTTGGTTCTTAAACTATAATCATAAGGTACAAAATAAAAGAATCCTCACACATTATGTTGCAGACGTCGTTCCGCGCGCTCTGGCGCTACATGCACCACATGTACCAACTGGACGCGTTCACGCAGAGCTGCCCCGCCGACCAGGACATCATCAACCACTACAAACTCCAACAGGTAACGGGGAATGTTCATTCATTCACTCACTCACTCATTCGTTCACTCGCGCTGAAAATTGCGTCGAGTTGACGAAGTCATCGATTTGTCTGAGAGCCATCCGCTCCCCCGCAAGTCCGGTGATGATGACAAGGCTACAAGCCATCATTGTATGTCAGTTAGGAATAAAAATCTGCGTAAATTAATCAATTTAACTCCTACCCAGGCACAGCATGATGAAATTTTTCATTGGTTTGAACCTTATGTGGGGTGAGTAAGGTTCAAAGTGATGTGGTCTCTAATGTGCCACGCCTGGTTAAGGATAAAAAAGTCTCGCCAACATATTGGCCATATCGATATGTCTTAAGAAATATTTCTACCTAAATAATATTATTTATTATGAAGTTCATACAAAATCGTACCAATCGAATATTATTATTAGATTATGTAGGTTTTAGGGAGTATCCCACTTGATAAACTAAAATATTGTAGTTTAGCAATGATATTTATTAAAGTACACTTTAATAATTTATTGTTGTAAGTATATTTTTATCTTCTACCTTAAACATCACTATATTGTTCTTTCCAGTTTCCCTATCTGTTTACAAGTGCTATGTATGTGTGTACGATTTCACTGTGTATCTTATTCTATATTATACCTTCTGCTTATGACAATACGTGTTACTATCGCCTGCAGTTGTCAGCGAAGGGTCTGGGTCTGTCGCCAACGCCGACGCGGCAACAAAAAGAACCTGAATCGGTACGTGGCGATGTCGCCTCGCCTCATTAACCGTAGATACGGCATTCTCATCCTTATTTGTGATGTCATTAAGACGATTCTCGCACAAGCATTAATCCATTATGGTGCCATCAGTATGTGGAGTTTGGTTTTTGTTGTGTTAATGTAAATTAAGGACTAATACTAATTGTAAATATGCGAATGTACATTGTAAAGACGATCTACCTTACACTTTGCTTTGGTAAATTACAGCTCAACCATTGAATTGTTTTTGGTAGTGCATTTTATTTTCATAAAGTTTACCATATGACATTTAAAACATTTTTCATTAACAATTTATTATAATTTTAATGACAAAAACTTTGGCGCACGTCGTCAAACTTAAAGATAGACTAGAGATCATCATCATCATCATCATCAGCTCGTATACATCCCCAATGCTGGGGCTCGGGTCTCCCTAAACTAGGGTGATGAGGCATTAGTCAACCACGCTGGGCAAGTGCGGGTTGGTGGACTACACAACCTTAGAATAATTAGACTAGCAAGACCTCTTCCCTCTCAAAATTACTACTTAAAAGCAAATTTTCAAGGTATATTCATATCGCATAAACAACGACAGGAAAAAAAGCATTTACGCGTGAAACTGATAAATACTGACCTCGCTTAGACGCTCATGAAATAAGTATAAAGTTCGACTCCATATTATCGACTAAAAATACCATACAGGGTAACATTATCATAGATGCATTTTCATGCTAAGTAACGGGTAATTTAGCTTTAATACTTACGAAGTTAGCCATCACAATACCATTATGTAGATTTCGACATTTTTTTTTGTAAATTTCAGCTTGATTAAGAGGGCTAATAGTTTGCTGCAAGCTTATAGTTAAAAACTGGGAGATAACTGATACATTACATCATTTGAAATAATATTAAATGCTTTATTTCAACTCGAAACAATATAAAATACCTCAATGTATTATACTATGAGATCGTGGCTTACGGGTAAAAACACGAAATTCAACTAACTGCCTTGGTAGTTTAAGGGTGCGATCCCATTGGGCGAACAGTGTACACACAGTAATGTGTATTCTTTTTGTCAATTTTAATATTATTTTATATATTCAATATTTATTTATATTCAGGTACTTTATATTTTGACCTACGTAATATATAGAGTTTATTTTGGATACCGATAGTTTGTAGGCGCTTACTTATTCACTTTAATAAATTACCTAAAGTTTCTTCCTTTAAGTGTGTGTATGTTTATGTTTTGTTGTATTTGTCGTTTTTCTTTTTTCTTTACATTGACTTCTGACCTCCAAATCGAATTGCTGTCTTATTTCAAATGAAAAACTATCTGGAAATTAATACATTATCTTTCTTAGTTGCCGAAACAAATGTTGCCCTCTAAAAAAATACTAATGGTGTACCATTTCTCCTAATACAAGTTTTATACTTAACAGGAGAACCCATTCCACTATGTAATATTTACTTGTTATTAATAAAGACATTATGGGTCTACCTACACACGCTTTAATAGGAGAGGCAAATACATGATACTTATCCTAATATTCAATGTAATGGAACACGAAAGTCTAAAATCATACTCCAAAAACATATTATTCCATGCTTAGCAGCGGTCGAGGTCTCCATTGCAGAATCATAAAACATTCATAGAGCTCTTAATTGTCAATTATTTTTGGGAACTATTTTATCGGGATCGCAAACCTTCAAAGCAGGCCCGGTAGACAAAGTAACAATATCGAAACGATAACGACGTTCGAAAGGAATAAAATGTATGGGATTGACATTAGACGCGATAAATCACGTGGTCAATCCCATGCGTTTTGTTCTTTTCGAACTTCGTTATCGTTTCGATGTTGTTACTTTGTCTAAGCCCCGGTACCCTGAAACATTTGTTCATCCCATTCCAGGCGCTGAAAATGAAGAAACACGAAGAATTGGAAACGCCGACGTTCACAACATCGATCCCCGTCGACGTGAACGACTCACGCGCCGAGTAGCCGAGCGACTACGAACCTTGGTACAATGGATGTAAGGCGGGAAATCGAAGGACCACCGTTATTAGCACGTATCGAATAGCCGTAGTAGCGTTGCATTTTTAAACCCACTTTCAAGGAGGAGGTCGTGTGTTCCGACCTTCTTAGTTGTTTTTTTTTCTACAAGTCTTTTTGTCTGAGAATACGGTACGGAGGTTATACATATTTAGGTGTCCGACTACGGGACTGGGTAGACTTTTATAGGTCCATAGTATAGCAAATCGTTGCAATAATACACCGTCCATATTTTTAACGATACCAGAAAAATATGGCCACTGAACTTTTCTGTGCCAAATTGTACTTACATTTTTTGCAAAATAAGGATGGCAAAGTAATTCACGTTAGAAATTTTGTAAGGCTTATTTTAAAACACGTCTTTCCTTTATAAACGTGTGCTCTTTAGTTCCCCCGCATTTTTGAGCATTTGATAGCCCCATTTTACAATCGAATAAAAGTAGGGTTCTGTCCGTATACAATTACTATAAAAAAAAATGCAACGCTACCTTCCGCTAAAATGCTCTTTCTTTGCATATCTTGATTTGCCAGCAACTTTTTGCCCCCCAGTCTTAAAAATAAAGGCGCGAAATTGGCTCCGGAAATATGCATACGAAGATATACCTTTACAATATTTATGTAAGCGCAACATTTATGCATATTTTTGATGCTAATTTGTTTACAGCTGACTCGAATATTACAGACGAACCTTAATTCGTGATCTAGGTAATAATTTCTAGATATCATCTTTTTTGTTGTATCCACCTGTATGTACTCATAACAATCATTGGTAAGAGATGTACTGCAGACATTGTACAATAGAAAGCCTCGAAAAATTTTCTCTCAAGGCTTTAACAATATTCTGAATTAGGGATACAGTAATGTACTACGCGCATATATCGTGGCCGGTCTGCAATTTTAGTAGGAGTCGCTCACTCATAGAACTGAGTGGCGCCACCTGTCTCATTCGTTCAATAAACATGCGCAATTTCAGTGTCGAATCAACGCCAAAATAACATTCGATCTACCGATCTATTCGGTCAACCTGGACATAACATTCGAATGCCTACAAGCCAGATGCTAGTAAAATTTACACTTTAACCCTAAAAAGCATGTATTAATTGGTTTTCAATTCTATCTCAAGGAATTAGGGTTTAAAGTGATATGTGTCACATCTATCACAGATTCACAGTATGCTGTGTAGGGTTAAATCTTACCGCGGCCATCTTAATTTTCGCTTTCTACCTATATTAGATTGTCTGTTCTATTCGAGTCGAGTGCATAAATCAGATCAGCCCCAAATTGTACCGAGGGTCCCTTCCCCAGGCTCCGCGATCTCCCGCGCCGCGCCAACACGCCCACATAAAGAGACAGTAATATATTTTTGTAAATTTGTAGTCTTTTTTATGTTGGTATTAGATCGAAGTGATGTGAATGTATGGTTCGGTGCAATTGATTTGTTTACATAGAAATGACGTCAGATGTTGCGGGTAGGCGACTTAATTTCGGCATTATCGAGTTGTACCGACAGTGGGAAATATTTTGTATTGCAATGATTAGATGTTTCAAATGTTTCGTTTTTCTAACGGTTCGTGTAGTTTCTTTCGACTGAAGCTATAATATAATCTGTCCATAATATTTCCGACTGTCGACGTAGCGATATAAAAAGTTAATTAATTTATAATACCCTCTCTTTTTACATCCAAATCGTTTCAGCAATGAATGTCAATTTGAAGGCAATTGTGAGAGGTGACTGTGGCCATTAGCGGTTGGAGGCGGTTTCGAAAACCGCCCAATATTTATGTTTTTATTTGGATATTACAGTATTTAGCGCGGCAGAGGTGCTGAACAAATTACGTGAAGTTCACAATATCATGATTTCTGAAAAATGTTTGTTATGTAGCTGAGTGTACCTTTGTCAGATTTAAAACTTTTTGGCACATCTTCAAAATACGGAATAACATTAGTTGATAATAGTTTCCAGTGTTCAAACACAACGAATAGACAATCAGTTATATTGTATTGTATTATATTCACAGTAGATTTAAGATTGGTTTACAGTATTCATTATTATTTTATTTGTTCTTTTTTGGACTCCCCTAGTTTAGTGTTAAGTTAGAAGTAGAAACAATTTCACCGCCATTTTGTTTTAAATGCCTCTGCCTTTATTTTGTATTCCGTGTCAATGCTAAATTTTATAATTTAATTTGTTTTTATACCATTAATAGCATTTTGTGAGTGCTCTTGCCTGCCTCAAGGTTACCTTTTAAAGGTAGATTTAACTTGTAAGTACTTATTTTTCACTAATTTTTTAATGCAAATATTCATTATTTATGTTTTTTTTATGCGTGAGGATTACAATAGAATGTTACGATGTGAGGCTTTAAGTTGGACCACCTATTTAAATAGTAGACATTTTGGAATATCTCATGGGAAATATTTTTCATATGATTTTAATATGTGAAATAATATTTTGTCAAAAATAATTTAGTACAGCATTAGACAAGGGCGAGAGACGATCAACGTGTCAATTGGACGATGTATAAAATATTAACTAGATTATAATGTAAATGTTAAGGAATAAACCTGGATAAATATTATTATTTTTTGTTTGCGTTTTATTTTATTTGCCTTTTTTTTCGTTTCTGCTTATTCTTTTTTAGTTTCATTAACTGGTCACTGGCTAGAACTACATATCAAATATCAGGGAAAATGGAAATAAACAATTTGTACAAAAAATACTAAAAGCGTCTGTTTTCAGAGGCTTCATATTCTGATGAAAGAAGACTCAACTACTTACTTATAATATATAGGATAATCTCGTGTTTGCCAACAGCTTTTGTGCCTTGCTTTGTGCTATGGTTGTTTATATTCGAATAGTGACTGCGTATGTGACGCACTACGCACGCGTATGTGATATCGTAGCTTTTTATACCAATAAAACAGTTTTTTAGAAGATGGTTTTTATTAATTTATATTGTAAGACCCTACCAATAAATAAAAATCAGTTGAATGTGATGGAATAGTTATATACTATTTAACTACACACACATAGCGAACATTTAGTTCCAACGCTACGTTACGCGCAGTGGTAATTTTGTATGAGCCCTGGTAAGTAATTCCGCGTTGGCCTTAGTGTCGCACAAGGCAAGGTGCACTTTGCCCCGCCAAGTCGCTCCACTGAAAGAAAAAGACAATCTTTTCCCCTTCAGTGGAGCGGCTAGGTGAGGCAAAGTAGAATAACCCTCACACAAGGACCCATATTAATCAGGATTTTGTATGTCGATCTTCTTTCGCACCCATTCGTTTTGGTACACGTTTTTGGATAGACTGCAGGACAGGAAAGCGTGGGTGATATAGGCGGTGATGCCCCAGATCTTGTAGTCCTCAGCTATGAACACAGGTAATATGTACCCGTTGCTAAACTGGGTGTAGAACTGGTTTTTTGGATCGCATAAATGTTGTATGGGGACCGTGAAGGCTTCCGCGACCTCGTTGATGTTAATGGTCAAGTCGGTCGGTCTGAGGTCCGGTATGGCGCCTATGACGGGTGAGATCATGAAGTCGGTGTTATGTCCGGGAATCGGCGGCCCCTGGCCCCAGATGTTAATCTTCTCTGAGGAGAGTCCTAGTTCCTCCTTGGTTTCCCTGAGTGCGGTTTGGACGGCGGTCTCGTTAGCGTCGCTCTTCCCGCCGGGGAAGGAGACTTGGCCGCTGTTCAGGCGTAGGTTGGTGGAGCGCACGGTGTACAGTAGCGAAGGCACGCCCTCGACCCGGCACAGCGGGACCAGCACTGCCGCCGTACCGCTACTGCCCTTCCCGTGCGACGGCAATGGTATCAACGTCCGCATCTTCGCTATACACCGATCGCGACAGGCAATAGAAAATATATTTTGTATTGTAAAAGCCATCTTCAGCATTGTTTTTGCGATTCAAAAGTAACTTGATAATTTCATACTCTGCGATACCAATAATACAAGTCTACAGTATTTTCATTTTAAAAATAGGTGTTGTTGACCGTTGTCCTCTGTGACATTGTCAGAAGATTTTTGTCATATTTGGCATAACTATCTTCTGAGTAAGATGCACAAAGAGTTTTAGTTCAATCAACGAAAGAACCTGAGAAATAAAGCTAAATCCTACTTAGTTGCTTGTTAGTCTTCCTCGAATTTTTATAAAAATAGGTTTATGTTACTATATAAAGAATAATTAATCAATAATTGACTAAAAAAAATAATAAGGCTACTGAATAGGAAAGCTGCAGCTTCTTTAGTTTCAATTTACCACAGATCATAGAGCCAGGAGACTAATTTAAAAAAAAGAATGTCTACCACGATTTAAAAAACATACACATATGATTTTGACAGATATGTCAGGCGCAAAACTGAATGACGTATGTACCGAGTTTTTTATTTCGTGGACTACAAAGTCCGAAAATTGTATGAATACAATGTATTATAATTAAATCAATGTGATGCCTATCAACAGTGGCGGAAAGAAAGTCTGAAGAATTGAATTACGCTTAGTAAATATGTCTCTAACCCCGCAAGCCTTATTGTCTAGCATAGCTAGAGAGCAATGCGTATCAAATTTGAAGAAACTGCCTCATATCATTTCCAAAAAGGTACAAAACAAACCGGAAGCGTCTGTGTTAGTGCCACTCTGCGTGCAGAACGGCGAAGTGTGTTTGTTGTATACGCTGAGGTCGTCCAACCTGAAGAACCATAGCGGGCAAGTGTCTTTCCCTGGCGGGAAGATGGATAAAGGGGAGACGGTAGTTGATACGGCGCTGCGAGAGACTGAGGAGGAGATCGGGGTCCCGCGAGGAAGCGTAGACGTGTGGGGCCAGATGCCCCCCATGCTGGGTCGCCAGAAGGAAATAACAATCACCCCCGTCGTAGGACTCTTAACTAACTTCGACGCCAACCAGCTCAAGCGGAACGCAGACGAGGTAGAGGAAATATTCACAGTGCCCATGAAAGTGCTGTGCGACACCCAAAACCATGCACATTACCAATTCAAAAAGTTAATGTTACCAGTGTATCTTACAGAAAAACATAAAATATGGGGCATAACAGGAATGATAACTCACTTCTTCCTGCAAACGTTTTTGCCGGAAAGCTTGTACAAAGTAGAATTTGAAAAGAAGCAGTTTCAATTGGATGAACTAATGCCATCAAAATTATAGAATTAGTTGAATGTAGATTTAAAATTTTTAGTAAATGGGTATGTAACAAATATCTGACAACATAAGTACAATGATCTAATTTCTAGATGTATTTCAGTTGTTCATCATGACCAACAGCAGAATCAAAGATGTACCTAGTACCTTGTTTGATGATATTGATGTATAAGTTTTATAATCATCTGAAATCAATAAGTCCTGACTTAAGATACAGGCATTATTTCTTGTGCTGTTGAGCCTTTCAATAAAAGTTATTTATTTTAATAACTCTGCAGCTCTTAGTAATAATAAGGCATCCAACTAATTTCAGCTATAGCAGCCGATCTCAATAATTGAGGTCAACCATGGGTGCAGGACAAATTATAGGTATGAGTGTTCAACCGCCAATTTATTTCAGTACAGAAAACCTCACACAAATTTAGCCTGACCCCGGACTCGAACCAGGTACCTTTGGTCTTTATGCACTGCTTTCTACCAATAAACCGACAAGTCAGTTTTTATTTTATAAACTTATAAGAAACCTTAATTCTTGAAACTTAAAACAAAAGTTAAAATTAATAAGAAAAAAAAATATTTACACACTTTTCATTAAACAAGATTCCACTACAAGGTAATTTTTCTGATTTATGCAAATGGATTGATTTATTTTGTTATATTTTTTTTCTCAATGTATAGTCAGCAAAATTATCTCATCAGTATATAATGGTACCTTGAGTTGGCTATTGAAAACTTATGTACGTTAAAAACCTATCGAGTTGTTTTTTTTCATACGACCGATTTTAGTTCTTAGTGTTACCACCAGGGGCGCTGTACAAGTTTTTCATAGATATATTTACGTAGGCGATATCGATTCCGTAACTTTTAAACTCATGGTAGCGCTACAAAATACCTATTTCCCTTCTGGCTAAATTCTTTGAACGTCAGATATTGAACAAACACAAGTATTATTAAATGAATAAAAATGTTAACTGTGTTAAATTGTTATCTTTTTTACAAAATATTGTTTAATTTTATTTTTAGTAATTAGTTTAAACATGTATTACAAAACAGGTTTGTACAAAAATTATAAATTTTAGATGTATGAATGTACATACATACCTATATAATTTATCAGATGTAAATATGTACTTGTTTTTACCTAATTTCTTATACACCGTGAAATTGTAGTGGTTGTTTTCCCGTGGCAGAAAGATTTGCCTTTAGTAATACTATCGAATCATGTAAATTATTCCTCGAAAAAAAAATTTTTTTTTTTTTATAAGCTATTGTTGTTTTTGAAGATGTGACGTATTCAGGTAGTGCTTGCCGCACGAAATCGATGCTTAAAGCTAAAGAAGCTCTACACTCTAAGTCATAAAGCGGTTCGAACGTGCTTTCGAGTTACGGTTAAACCTTTCGTAAAACCGGCATTTATTCCATCATCATCTTCGCGATTTCCCGGTTGCATCCTTGCGGAGCCCGGGGTCCGCTTTCCTACTCCTAGCTCTCCACTTCGCACGGTCTTCGGCATCCTTTACGGAGAGTTCAAGCCAGGCCTTCTTGGGCCTTCCCCTTCTGCCGGGACCCGGCGGTAGCGACATGGCTAGACACTTGTTCCCTACGTAGTTTGCCGGTTTCCGTAAAACATGACCGTACCAACGTAGGCGGCACTCTTGCAGTTTATCAGCGATGTCTCGGACATGAAGGCTGCCGCGAATACGGGAGTTCTTTACGCGATCAGCTCGCGTAACTCCCGACATCCAGCGCAGCATCTTCATCTCCGTGACCCGCAGTTCCTGCTTGTGCCGCTCAAGTAATGGCCATGCTTCACTACCATATAAGAGAACAGGCCTAATGATGGATTTATAGACCTGTCCCTTCAGTTTAACCGGCATTTTAGGGTCGCAAGTGACGCCGCTCACCTCCCGCCATTTATCCCAAGCAGCAGAAATGCGTGCCTTGACGTCGGAGTCGATGTCGCCGTTCGCGTGGAGTACAGATCCCAGATACTTGAACCGGTCCGTGCGCTCGACCGTGTCTTCGCCTATGCGGACGGACATGGGATCTGTAGTGTTGCAGGCCAAGTACTCTGTCTTCGCCACGTTGAGTTTCAGACCCCGTTCTCAAGCGATTCCTTCCATGTGTTAACACGTCTCACCAGCCGTCCCCTGTCCGAGTCCACCAGCGCGATATCGTCAGCATACATAAGTAGCCATGGTGGCTGCTCATGGTGGTCTCTGATGCTGTCTGACAATACGTCTAATATCAGGCTGAAGAGGAACGGACTCAGGACGGAGCCTTGGTGTACTCCGACGGTTATACGGAAGGGCAAAGTGTCGCCAACAGCGGTCCTAACTACAGAATCGGAATCACAGTACATGTCTCTAATGATATCAACATACGTTTCTGGCTCTCCTTCGGAGCTCAGGGCCCACCAAATCATCGCACGCGGAACACAGTCGAAGGCCTTCTCCATGTCCAGAAATAGGAAGTGGAGAGGCGTGTTCTTCGTCCTGTATTTCTCCATGATGATTCTTAGGGCAAAAACGGGGTCCATAGTCCCGTGACCGGGGCGGAAACCATATTGACATCCAGAGACAGTGCACTCCTGACGGATTCGAGAGTCTACTATCCGCTCGAATAGTTTCATGGTGTGGGACATGACCTTTATACCGCGATAACTACCGCACTCTTGCACTGATCCCTTGCCCTTGAAGACCGGGGTGATAACACTCAGTCTCCATTGGCGAGGAATCCTGCCGGTGCTGAGTATGCGGTTATAAAGGTCAGTTAGGATGCCCACACCACGACCACCCATTGCCTTCCAGGCTTCGATGGGGACTCCATCGGCTCCGACAGCTTTCCGATTATTCATGCGGCGAAGAGCGTTCTCTACTTCTTCAGGCGTTACCGGTGGCACAAGTCCAAGATTCGGAGGGAGGTCCGGTGGCTGCACTTCTCTATGCTGTTTATTTAACAGCTCGTGGAAGTAAGAGCGCCATCTCTCCTTCACCGCGAGGTCCTCGCATAGTAGGTCACCGTGAGGGTCTTTAACACAGCGGCACTTGGAGATATCCTGTGCCGCTTTGACCCTAGAACGTGCCAATCTATAGATAAGCTTCTGCCCCTCAGACGATTCCAGCCTATCGTAGAGCGGCTGTAGGTGGGCTCGCCTGGCTCTGGCAACAGCTTTCTTTGTTGCACGTTTTGCGGACCTGTATGCGTCGCGATCTTCGGGAGAGTTGGACGCTTGCCACTTTTTAAAGAAGGCTTTCTTCACCCTAGTCTCCCTCTGGACTGCGTCGTTCCACCACCAAGTCTCCTTGTCAAATTTGCGTCCACCCTTAGACGTGCCAAGCACTGACTTCGCCGCTTCGGTTATGGTTGCCTGAATCCTGTCCCAGTGGTTCTGAACTGATTCGCTCTCAGCCTCAGCGCACTTGTCGCCGATAGCTGAGACGAACACCTGGGATTTGTCTTCGTCAAGCCGCCACCACCTTATTTGACGCCGACAGCGCTCAAAGCTTTTGGCTTTGGGCTTCACGCAGAGATCCATGACAAGTAGACGGTGTTGTGCAGTGAGACTCTCTCCGGGTATGACCTTGCAGTTGACTACTTTGCCGATGTGGTGCCTCCTAGTGAGTAGGAAGTCGATCTGGGTAGCGTGCCGCCCACTCCTGTAGGTGATTAAATGTTCAGGCCTCTTCTGGAAAAACGTGTTCACAATAGCCAGGTCGGCAGCCGAACACAACTGGAGGATGTTCTCCCCTTCAGTGTTGCGTCTGCCGAACCCATAGCCACCATGTACACGCTCGAACTCCTCAGGCTCCTCACCCACATGACCGTTCAGATCGCCCCCAGAACGACTTCCTGAGATGGTGAGATTCCCCGCAGCACCTCTCCAAGTCTATTCCAGAATGAAGTCTTTTCGGTGTCGCTGCAACCAGCCTGTGGAGCGTATGCGCTTATCAAGTGGGTCGTAACCCCTTCGATAAGCACCGTTACGTCCATTAAGCGGTCGCTGTAGCGTTTCACCTCCAACACGTCATCCTGCAACTCCCCGGACACAACTACCGCAACCCCGTTCTCTCCACTAGGTGCTCCTGTGTAGATCAGCTTGTAGTCATTCCCAATGGCCCGGGATCTGCTGCCTTTCCACCGAGTCTCCTGCAGGAACGCCACTGCCACCCTCCGCCTGGTGAGTACGTCGGCCAGCTCTCTCGCGCGGCCGGTAAGCGTGCCCACGTTCCACGTCGCGAAGCGGAGTTTCCGTGGGGTTGGGGCTAACTTCTTTAGCCGCGTCCGTCCCCAACGCGGTAGCCCTCGCCCACTTGCCACAGGAGTCGGGCGAAACTCCTGCGCGCCGTTTTGCGGCGGCGCCCTATTCCTGGCACTTTTCTTGATATTTCCTTCCATTTAAAGTGGCGTGTTTCACTTTTACGGGAGCGACTGCCGTCCGACCACCCAACCCCGGAGGGAAAGCTGGTGCCAGGGCCTCGTTCGTTGGTCAGCAGGGGTACGTACTTGCACGTGAGGTTGGCTTGGGCCCAAAGATCTTGGTAGGGCCCCATTCCCCCCAAAAAAAAAAAGTAAAACCGGCATTTATTGATTTTACCAAAAGAACTGCACACATCTTTTGTACTACTAAGATAGAATCATTTTACTGCGGGAAAACAACCACTTAAATTTCACGGTGTATATACGTTCTTTACAGTATAAATGACGTAATATACAAAATAATATATTGATAAGTAGGTAATTTATTTGGATGATTGACTTGACATGTATTAAACAAATAATATATATTCGATAAATAAAACCTATTATTTTATGATACAAGACATACCTACTTTTATTTTATATTTGACCTAAATAATGATATAATAAATAATGGTCTTTGGTAGCTTGAAGGCAGAGTGTAGGAAGTTACAGCATAAAGAAAAACCTGCGGAAAGCGTCGGATACCTCATTTACACCTCTCATTCAGCTTATTATCTTTGCGATAATGTAATCTACAATATTACCTAGCTATCATTCACTATTAAATGCGAAGTGGCAATCGCCACGTTTCACGTTGCAAAGTCCCTTATTCACGAAAGAGCGCTCAAATAAGGACGACGTAAAGTTCCAAAGGTCTAGAGTGCATGTAGGGCATACTGTCTTAGTTGTAATAATTGTTTTGTAAATACATAGGTATCATATAATACATAGGTAGTTGTTGCATTACTTTATGTACAAAATTTTATATTTTATTCTATTCAGTAGCTGTTTGTTCGTCCTCAACCTCAACGACCCAGATTCTTATCTAAACAGTTCCTGAAAAGCGTCAAATTAATAAATTACTTATATTTATACAATCGGAGAATAGTACATACCTACTTGTGAAGAATAATTCATACTTTACCTTACTTTTATGTAACTAAAGGTATAATCAATAGGTTTACCTATTTATCATCTAGGTACTCGTACTTACCGTAAAGTGGTTAACGATAAACACTTGATACAAGGTGATTACTCATAGTGGAGAAGTTTGTACCTAATAGATAATGAATGCAAATAAAATATGTACTTGATTTACTTACCTGCCAGTTCTTAACAAGTGTAAGTATTCCCGAGACTTTATCAAATCAATGTCTAACCAATGTTCACCTTCAATTTAGGTATAGTATGATTGTCTTTATTAGGTAAATTATTTTTAAGTTGACTCCGTAGGTTTTAAAAAGAACAAATTTTTTCGATATTATTAAAAGCAGATAATTTGTATTTCAGCTTATTAACTATGTACTTTACCCTCTAAATTGGAACATAAGAACCATTGAAAATATTTTTATTAACGGTGCCATTTATACGTATACAGTAACTTGTTTTTAACTTAATTTTACAATTTTGCTGGAATCAGTTCGTCCATATCAAACTTCCTCCTGTGAAACTCGACTTTGTACACATTTGCCGGTAAAAAGCTTTCCAAAAAGAAATGAGTGATCCATGCTGTGATGCCCCATATTTTGTGGTTTCCAGCGAGGAACACGGGCGCCATGTAATTGTCAAATAGGCAGTGTGCATGGTTCTCTGTTTTGCATAGGAGTCTTATGGGAATTGTGAATACTTTGTCTACTTCGTAAGTGTTCGGCTTCAAAAGAGTAGCGTCGAAGTTTGTCAAGAGTCCGACTATTGGGGTGACCAGGATTTGCTTCCTTCGGTACTGCGTGGCAGGCATGGAGCCCCACACGTCCACGCTCTCTCGGGAGATTCCTATCTCCTCCTCTGTCTCTCTTAACGCTGTGTCGCACGCTGTCTCGTTCTTATCCCTCTTGCCGCCAGGGAAACACACTTCCCCACCATGATCCTTCAAATTAAAAGACCTTACAGTGTACAGCAGACACACTTCACCATTCTCCACGCATAGCGGCACCAACACGGCGCCTTCTTCATTGTTATCTATTTTCTGAAGAAAGATACCAGGCACTTCTTTTAACTTCGAAATGCACTGCGCCCGAGCCGCGCTAGACAATAATGCTTGCGGGGTCAGATACATATTTAATGAGTGTTCAGTTTTAGCTCTGAGCTAAAACCTAAAAACACACACACATAAAGACAATGCATTATGTACCTATTCTCCCAACTTTTTTGTAGTATCTGTTGTTTACCTACGAAACAGTCGGTAAGGTATTGTATTGTGCACCTTTAAATACAGTATTGCACTTGCAGTAAGAACTAAAATGACCTGCTTCAGATTAAAAAGTGCAAATAGGTACTCACCTTTGAAGAGGAGACATTTAGGTAGTTACTGTTCACTTTGACTTACGACTACCTTTCCAACAAGAAAATAAATCAATAACAAATTTAACACATAATTTATTGGTAAAAGTAGGTAATAATTCTATATCTATTTGAGAAATATCTAGCACACTTATACCTAATGGCCATATAGGCTAATTTAAAATAAGTAAATAAATAAAATCTTAGTAGGTACCTATTCCTATTGCTACATATTTGGTCCCGCATGAAATGGCACAATTTAAATAAACTAGCAATCTATTCCTATAAAAAGTTAAACAATATCAGTCCGGTGATGATGGCAAGACTACACCAAGACCAAGCCATCATCGTAGGCGAATAACACATGGTACCACGCACCGCCGCGGTTGGTGGTTAAATGGATCTCAAGTTGCATTATTTATTTATTTATTATTAAAACAGAATGAGTTACAGACATCTAATATGTTACATTCTGACCCACAAGACCGTTTACACCGTCTGACTGCGGGACTGGTCGAATTGATTCTATGCAATAAAAATAAATATGAAGCGCTAATAGTAAGGTTAAAAATTAATAAGGTGAGATTTAATGTGGTTTGCTTAGGCTATTGTTTCGAAAAGGTATTTTCTTAGCTTTTTTTAACAAACACACGACGCCAACCGCAGCGGTGCACGGTTCCGTGTGTTAATCGCCTTACGGCCTCCGCCCAATGCGAGCGAGTAGTGTGTTAATCGCCCTAAATAGCAACACTTAGTCGCATCTGTCTTCCCTCACGATGCGAAGGTGGACACCATGTCTCCCCATCTCCTCAGCTCGGCAGCGGAACTCACAGCGATTGCTGTAAGTGCGTCCGTCTGACGCGCAGACCGGCTGGTAGATGCGTGCGCAGGCGCATCCACGGCCCGGCTCGCTAGCTGCACTGACCAGCACCAGACAGGCCACGAATACTGCGGGATAATTAAACTTATATAAGTCTATATGCCATATTTTTTTCGAGTGGTGGTCTAATATATCTAATTAGTTAACTGCGAATATTGCATGTGTCATTATTATGTGAATATCATTATGTAACTATTGATAGAAAGTTAGTTTAATCAAGGTGTGTGTGCTACCCATGGATTGCCATCTTGTTTACCTGTTCTGTTATGTTATTGTGTTTTTGTAATTATTGCAATCTGTAAGTATACCATTTGTAAATAAATAATTTTGCTGTTAGCCTGACGGCTTTTGCAGCTTAACTGGACTGCGGGAAACGCAAAGCTCTCACTACCAAACATTTAAGGAACGATGGCGTGAGGGCGCCTCCTGACAGGGCTCGAACCTTGACTTAGGGCGTTGCTGGGACGGTTCCTAATGAGAACGTAGGTTTGAGGGGAAAAACTACCTGGAACGCGTGAAGTGAAGATAGTGTAAAGAGACGCGGAAACTGAGGAGAGGTTTGGCAACGTTACGACCCCACCGGCGGGGACCATTTAATGTCTTGACCAGAAACTTATTTGTTGAGTTACTTAATTAGGCTATCTGTCTACCGGTACGGACCGAGACAGCGGAGCGAAAAAAGTAGAAACTTTAACCAATAGGGTTTAACCAAATCTTGGTTCCTGGTATTCTATTGGTCATTATTTCTTAATCATTCGTTTCAAATATAATATTCGTCATTTTGTCATCGGAATAGGACCATTAATACTTACTAATATTATAAATGCGAAAGTAACTTTGTCTGTCTGTCTGTTACGCTTTTACGCATAGAGTACTGAACCGATTTAAACGAAATTTGGTACAGATATAGTCCAGAGCCTAGAAAAGGATATAGGCTACTTTTAACCGACTGAGCTGTAAAGAAGTAATGTTTTACTCGTTAAACATCTCTACGCGGACGGAGTCGCGGGCGGAAAGCTAGTTTATTAGGTATAAGTATGAAAAGGTAATCGCAATCAAAACAATGAATAATTTGAAACATACCAGTGGAAAACCCGACGTCTTAATAACTTGTAAAGTACTTACAGATTTTGTAATCCATTTCCTCTTAGGAAAAACGTCTTCTCAATGATAACTTAAATATTCCTTTGTACTGTACACCTTCGTTCTAGATGCGAGTCCGATCGGTACCATATTGGTACGAGTCACGGGTGGTTTTATACGCAGTTATTGTATTGTAAACCTGGTTATCATTTCGATTGGAGGGCCTCGCAAACACTTAAACCGCATTCATACTTTGATAAACGTCTAGGTAAGTACTACATAGGTAGTATGTTTATAGGTAACTAGCGTTCCGCCCGCGACTTCGTCCGCGTAGAGACGTATAACGGGTAAAGCATTACTTAAATATTAGTCCTTATGGGTCTACACGCGATATTAGGAGTAGCAATTACATAGCTACTTACTGCCCGACGTTTCGACTGGGTTACTCCAATCATGGTCGCGAGCGAACATAACTTCTTACTAAAACATAATTTCAAACAAACAACATTTCTTTCTAAAACATTACTTCTTTATAGCGCAGTCAGTTAAAATTAAAAAGTAGCTCTGGACTATATCTGTACCAAATTTCATTTAAATAGGTTCAGTACTCTATGCGTGAAAGCGTAACAGACAGACAGACAGAGTTACTTTTGGATTTATAATATCAGTACCTAAGGATAGTAAGGATGTAGATAACCCCTGATGAAAGCTTGCAACATATTGTGTTAAGAGATTAAGGGCTAACTTGATTGAAATCCAAACAAAAATGTAGATAATGACAACTTCTGACCCCATAAAAGATGTCTGTGTGATACGTAGTTGATTCTTTATGAAGTTGGTGAATTGACCTACATATGAAATTAGATGTGAAAACACATGAAAAAAATGTAGACCAAAGGTGTATTAGTAACTCAAGTAATGAACACAAGCAGGGGCTTTCATTATAATCGCCATGGCAAACGACATGGAATATGCCATCGCACCAGAGCTTGATCAAAAAGTTAAAATAATTTACACATTTTGGAGGACTATAATAATTATATTCGTATAATTCTGCTTTCATTTAGTTTCACCTAAATATTGCGAGAACCTACCGGCTACCGGGCTACAGATTGAGCTGAAATTTTGCATTGCTTTTGAAGCTGGTCTATTGATGTAGGATGAAGATGACCAATAGCAGTACCATGAGTTGGCTATCGAAAACGTACGTTAAAAACCTATAGAGTTGTTTTTTTCATACGACCGATTTAACTACTTAGATTCTACTACAGTAGCGCTACCGTGAGTTTAAAAGTTACGGACTCGATATCGCCTACGTAAATATGTCTATAAAAAACTTGTACAGCGCACCTGGTAACTGTCTAACTGGTAACTAACCTGGCGCAACTAAAATCGGTCCTATTAAAAAAATAACTCGATAGGTTTTTAACGTACTATCGGCAACGCTGGCGGTCGACCACCTATAAGGTGAAAATCGCTTGGCGCTTACGCGTCTGTCAGAACAAGCCCCGCCCAAATTGTGGTCAAATAAGATCGTGGAGTGAATTAAAGGTATTTGAGGCAAGCTGAAAACTTATCCTGTACCTCTTCTATTATATCCCAGTACGAAACTGCAGACCTGGCTGGTGAGTAGCGGGGCTAAAGCAAACCCCCAAAAATATTTTTCATCTTTTTATTTATAACTAAAAAATAAGACTCACTAAGACAAATCATTTCGATGGAACTTCTACCTGTTAGATGAGCTGACAAATTATATTTTTTTGGATTATAAAATATATTTTTAAATAAACTACTCTGGGGGTTTGGTTTGGCCCCGCTACTTAGCCAGGTCTGCGGTTTTGTGTTGGGTTATAATATTAAAGGTATAGGACAAGTTTTCAGCTTGCCTCATATACCTACCGAAAAATTCTTGCAGGCTCTCGGACCACAATTTGGGCGGGGCTTGCTCTGACAGACGCGTAAGCGCCAAGCGATTTTCACCTTATAGGTGGTCGACCGCCAGCGTTGCTGATAGTACGTAAGTTTTCGATAGCCAACTCATGGTACCGCTACAGGACCACGAAACGATACCGTCCAGTTTGGGCTCGTTTGATTCGTCGTTTTAGGTACTTAGGTGCTAGATCAGAGAGATGAGATGAGAGAACAGATGGGCAGATGATCATATCCACTGAGGGATTCGCGCATTTCGTACAATTTTTAGGAAGGCCCGCCCTCCCGCATTAATGACTCGTTGGGGCACATTTGCCGTGCGGGTTTGGGAATTTACCGAAATAGCTTCGATACAGAAATTCGATACAGAAATATATTACCAACAACAGAATCTTTGAAACGCAAAAATACTAAAATAATAATGACGTACGGATATTAAAGATAATCAGAGATGTTATCGTTACAGTAGTAGGTATCATCAATCACCATTATTTTAACCCTAATGGATCTTCGATGGCATAATCGTAGAGTACATGACTAATTATCTCAACCTTGACAAAGAAAAATT
The DNA here is from genome assembly GCA_039566165.1 of Maruca vitrata. NCBI lineage: Eukaryota > Metazoa > Arthropoda > Insecta > Lepidoptera > Crambidae > Maruca > Maruca vitrata. Next base: position 3,315,018 of record CM076925.1, on the reverse strand, counting down.
AACAGTTGATCAGATTTAAAAGTATATCTCAGTATGTAGGTACTTAAAGGTAGGTAAGTACTAACACCGGACCGATTTTTTTCAGAGGTCGTGGGTTCGAGTCCTCGGTCATGTAAATTGAGTGTCTTTAACCGACTCCAAAACGGAGGAGCTTATCAATTCGTCTGTATGTTAGCATGTCATGGTCCGATGATGGAATCCCCAGAAAAATCGAGGTCAACCCTGACACATGTAAAGTTTTTTTGTGTATTTTTCAAAGGAACATTACATTTACACTTGGTAATAATAATTTTATGAGACTGAGCTGATGATGGAAGGTCAACTCCTTAGTTAGGAGTTAAAGGATAATTCTTTAAATAAGTACGTATGCACATTCAGGCTACTAGTTATAATATCAGTAATATTTCGGATGACCTGATGAAGGAAGGTCGTGGCCCTTATAAGTCAGGAGTTAGGATTTAATTGTATTTAACCATAAGATCGTTGCGTTTTTGGGTTATTTGGTGATTGTATCATAATTTATAGCTACACCAGTATTTACATCCGATTGTAATAATTTAATGTGGCTTAGCTGATAAATAAAAGGTCACCTCCTTAATGGGCTGACGATGAAAGACCTGGGGGCCTTTGAGAAATATCAAAACTATAACGAAGTTCGAAAATAATTAAATGTACTATGGAATTGACATTTGATTGACCACGTGATATATCGCGTCTTATGTTACTTTGTCTACGGCACCAGAAATAAGTTACAAAATCAGTAAAATAGAAAAAAAATAAGACCAAAAAATTTAGGGTGCAAAAATTTACCACTAAATAAAAAGTATGAATTAAAAACTTGAAAAAATCGCATTCAAGACCAAAAAAATATGGTTAGTGGAAGTTTTTAGTTACGAACAAAAGTTAGAGGTGAGAGCCATTCGCTCCCCCGCAAGCCCGGTGATGATCACGAGGCTACACATAGCCATCGTCGTATGTCTGTTAGCAAAAAAATACGCACAAAAGTTTTAAAATAACTCATAGAGTTTATTACAGCATCCCCATGGTATGTATGACACTGCTGTAATTACCCTGAGCTTGCCTACGTAAAGAAAATAACCTAGTACGCTTTTTGCAACATAAAAGGGAAATCACAAACATTGTTTCCTTAGTCAACAGTCAGAAACAAAGTAGCAAAGACTTCAGTTATGGTGTCTGTTGTCGGTGAGTTTATATTGTTCTTATAACATTTTAATCCTTGGATGTCAATCAACATAACTTACCTACCAAATAACACAAACAAGTGAAAACAAAATTAACTCTCTGCTTTATGTTCGTGTGTACTTGTTAGAGTAAATAAATAAACGGCATGACCTAATCCTAAAGTTCAAACCCTCATAGGGTTAATTTACCTACATACCTATCTAACCTTGGACTTTTTAGTGAGCACTGAGCAGCGATTGAAAAATTAAAATTGTAATAGACAATGAAAGAATAGTATTGTTTTCCCATGACTACAAGCCCGTAAGGAGCTCAAAAAATGGGATCTTGACATAATCATGTTTTTACGCGAGTTTAAACCTTAAAATTGTTATATTTTATTTCAACGAAAGTATTTTTTTATATATGTACGCATAAACAAGTATGTTCTAAATTAAAATGTTTTCTACATTTAAATTGTCTATATTTTTTGTGGTCCGTTCAATTGGGATTCAGCATTTATTTATTCAGCCTACGATATTAAATAACTTGTTACTGACCTAATAAGTCATACGTAACGTAATACATTGACGGTTTAAATTGCCTTTTCATCTGTTTCCTTAGTAGTGGAACACAAATAGCAGAATACTGAAAACACTATAAGATAGGTACTTAGGGGCGAGAGCCACCCGGCCCGCAAGTCCAGTGATAGGGCTACTCCAAGCCATCATCGTAAGTCAGTTAGAAAAAATAACTATAAGATACTTTAACCGACGGGTTAAATTGGGACCTACTTAACTACCGAATCTCCTCCCAAAGACCTACTTTGTTTCAGTACTCGGCCACAAAGCAAGGAAAAGTTTGTTACTAATAGATTTACACAACTATTTAATTAACTACCTATAAAGATAGATACTCATTTGACTATCTAAGACTACTTGCGTTTTCGTTAAGGAATATTATGCTGGTAGTAGGTAAGTTACGATTTACACTTGTTATTTCTCTCATCGCTGCAGAAACATCTGTTGAGTATAGTCGGTACCTACCTAATTGAGTAAACGCATGCATCGTGTAATAAAATATTTGGGAAATAGACGGATAAAAACAAAAACAATGACGGCCGTACGCAACCAACTAAATTAACATAATTATCTTTGCCGTGAGTTTTAAAACGACACGTAATCAGGCAAACTAATATAGGAATTCATAGTGTTTATTAATTGCTTTCGGGTTACGTACTTCCCTCAGACAGCAAGCGTTTTGAAAAACATGCAAAATGACGCATTTTCGAGCACAATAAATAATCCAGAGCATATTATGCTAATGCCCGAGCTAGGAATTTAGGTGATTCACTTAAACCGCTACGGGTTTAGTCTATTTTCTAAACTAAACACTATTGAATGGCTCGGTGGCGCAGTGGTTAGTGCTAATGTCTCTCGCGGTAGGAGTCGCCGGTTCGATTCCCAGTCGTGACAAATATTTGTGTGAGTGATGCACATAGGTGTTAGTAGGTACTGTAGACAGAGTATTTATTTTGGTACATATTTAAGTTTGTTGTTTCTGATAGCCGTGTTATCCGTCTAACATCCCTCAGTTATCAGTCCACAAGTGCTAATGCAACTTACTTAGGTATTTTTAAATAGACTACAGGCCCGTGTTGAAAAAAATTTGGGTCATTTGAACCACCAGATGATCTATGTACATACAATCTACAACTTGCGCCTTGCGGTGTATGAATACCATATACCTACAAATAACTTCTTATTGCAGGTGTCCTTGCGTGCTTCGCGCTCCTCGCATCAGCCTCCAGGCAGGACTGCCAGTGTCCCACAGACGGTTCCCCCGTCTGCGGCTCCGATGGCCTAAACTATGACAACGAGTGCATTTTCAGCTGTGCACAAAACACTAACTCTAACCTAACCTTAACACACACAGGAGAGTGTCAAAATCACCGCCAGACAAGGGCTGCCAAATATCCATGCGCTTGCAAAAGAGACTACCGCCCCGTGTGTGGATCGGACGGAATTACGTACGGCAACGAGTGCACCTTTTATTGTGAAAAAAATACCAAGCCGAATTTGACCTTAAAACATAAGGGAGAATGTAAAGGCCGCCGCCAGCCCAGGGCTGCCGCAAACCCCATATGCCCTTGTACAAGGGAACGCAATCCTACCTGTGGCAGTAATGGAGTCACGTATAGCAACCCGTGCCTGCTGAAATGTGCCGCCAAAAGCATCCCCGGACTCCGGAAGGCCCACTCTGGGCCGTGTATTAAGGATTTGATAAAGAATGTCGGATATTAGAGAACTGAAAATATCCGGGATAAATATCATGTTGTTTAGTTTTACTGAAAGGTATGTAGAGTGTTGCGTTTGACTGGCTCGGTGGAACAGTGGTTAGTGACTCGAGGTCACTACCTACGGTTTCAAGAGTCGTGGGTTCGAGTCCCACCCGGAACAAATATTTGTGTGACGAACATCAGTGTTTGTTTCGTGTCTGGGTGCGTTATTAAATATATTTAAGTATATTTGTGTATCCACTGTTGATTCTAATGCCTGCTAATGAGCTTAAGCTTAGCTACTTACCACGGGATCAAATCAATTTATGTGATGTTGTGTAATGAAAATATATATTGTTTATGTATTAAGATTTGAGAAGTGCTTTTAGAATCTTCAGTAGGTGTTGATTAGGTATTTGTAGGATTTCAGTACATTTATATTTCATACCTACATAATACATAATAAAAAATATTGTTGAATTGTTTTACGCCAAATTTCAATGATTAGTAAAAAATAAATAAACTCTGTAGCAAAATAATAGAGTTGTATGAACAGCTGTTAACTGAATAGTTGCTTGGTGATATAATCATCTGTCTGGTGAGTGTCAAGGTGCCTAATTTACAAAATATTTTTTGAAGGCAGAATTCAACAATTGAATATTGATGATCCATCGTATAACATCAATTTGGATATTATTTTATTGATGATAAAATAATATCCAAATTGATGTTATACGATGGCAGAGCGGCTATTGTAGCGCTACTGCTCTTATCTTCATTGGATTTTCGACTATTCATTATTTTCATTACTTATATTATTCTGATTGCGTAATAATAATCTTGTAATTCCCTTCAAATGTTTTGCATTTGGAACAAACGAATAACTTAATTATTTAATTATCGGTTCAGTAACATCATATTCGGATGTAAGTGACATCATAAAAATACCCCAGAGTTTCTATAACAAACATATAGTGTTAACGGTTAACTAAGTCAGCATTAAAGAAGCGGCATATATTTTGTCTTTATTATATTTTATTTGCTACATAATATACAGTAAACTTCATCTGATAAACCATGTTTATTATGTATGATTGACGGCAATATGTTTTATGTATTTATGTTACTATTTTTGTTTATATTAGGTACTACAATTGTTTTGTTAGTCACAGTATTATGTTTATTTTGTTTGATAGCATTAAGTTTTATGGTTTTTGTTAAATAAAACTGTTTTCATAAATACTTTCATTTAATAAAATCGACTCCAGCATAGACTAGGTACCCATTTATGTGTCGTAAGTTTGAACAAGGCGAAGAAAATGTGCCCTGTTATTTCTGTCAAGAAATTTCACAGTAACACCATATCAGGGTCTGGTGCTGACACAGTGAATTTCCCAGTCGGTCAAAAAAACCTTTTAAATTATATAATAACCGAATTTAAATATAATGTAAGATTATTAATATCGAAACTGGCGCTACTGTATCAGAAATGTAACTTTATACACTTTAGTATTTGTGTTATCTGTGGTCCCCGCGTATAGGAATAGAAACCAACACAAAACGATTCCTTTAGATGTTGATTCACATCACTAACTCAGAATCCAATTTCCTTAAAGCTGCACTTAAATAATACCTACATTTATGAAGTAACGTGTACAGGTTGATGTTATAGCATCTAAAAATTGCATACAATTTATTTTAATCAATGCCTACCAATCCCCTAACTGGTGAAAAAGATGTTCTATTTTTGGTACGGTTTGCAAAAAAAGTAGCCGCGCCCTAATCGAACTTTATGGAATAAAATCAAAATATAGACTTGGATTAAAGATCCTTGCAACGAGGTCAAACACTTCAATTAATAAATTGTGGATTTAATTTACTTTTGTTTTATTTCATTTAAAAACAAAATGGACCCATGACTTGTCAAAGGCATAAAGCTATCGTTTTTTTTTATTATACCTAAGTAGTCAATAAACAGAAGCAAAGACGTAAAATCTCCTTTAATCTCTTAGTAAATGTTTGTTTCTTGATAATTATCGTGCTTTTGTTTGTAACCTGAGCGCGCCATTTTCCACACGCGATCAGATCAGTGAAATAAATAATGACAGATTAATGTCAATCGGCCGATAATAACCTCAATAATTGAGCAATCATTTTTTTCATGTCATTTTGTGTACCAAATCCATTATCTCATTTGTCTATTGATGTTGGGCGCCGAGTACCTATGATGTGTGTTGTGTAGTTTGGGTTCGGTTCCCGGGTGTGGCCAAAACTTGTTCTTCCTGCCACACTTATTTTATTTTATTATTTCAGGTCAGAATTTTTGAATCCATTCCTTTGCAGTGTCCTGTTAGAGCTCCCATGAGTAAACCTCTAATTACTATGAAGTCTGCTTCCATTCAACCATCATAGTTTTGTAACATTCTTTTGGATTGTCGCCGATAAAGCTCTCGGAGTGAACCATCATACCTGGTTTATTCTTCCAATGCTTCCAACCCTCGTTATCAACATGTTGCCTTAGATACCATGTTGCATGTTGCCATGCAACAATAACACATCATAGCTTTAAAGCTAGCCCAACAAATGGCTCTGGTCCCATATGATTTGTTTCTGAGGCTCTTCTCGCTAGTTCACCTTTTCATTTCTCTTATACCCTTCATGGCCTGGTATCCATATTAACTTCACCTGTGCCTCTAAGGACTCTTCTCTAAGTAGAGAGACTAAGGACGAAAAGGGCATCAGAGACAGAAAAAATAGAAGTCTTAACCTAAGATATATCTGCTATGTTATAGTATGTTATTGTGTTGTGAATATGTAATATATATGTTGTTGGTGTGCCTAAATAAAATAAATAAACCTAAGATTTCTCAGTTTTTGTGGTGCCTGCCAACAATAGACCAACAAATTATCTCATGAGACTGTTATAGATATTTAGAATAACACAACACAAACTGATTATTGTTGTCATACTCTGAAGCGCGGATAAATCTTAACGTTCGTTCCAGGAAAATTGTGTAAGTAACAAATATTGTTTTTTAGTTAAAACCCAAACGGTTTGTTTTCGCGCAAAACTTATGCGCAATGTTTGACGAACAAATCGCACGCTTAATATTATAGTGACCGAACTCAAAATTTACGTAAAATGAGTTAATGCACCTGGCGTGACTACAACAACGCCATCTATGAAATAGCTCTAAGAAACTCTTCAATACGTTGTGTTTTCCTACTCTTACAATCTTTGCTGTCTCTTTCATTTTCGCGACTTTTGTGACGTTGATTGACATAACACAGACTCATTCAGTGTTCGTTCAACCGTTACAACAAAAACAGTTTGTGCATTTAATTTTAAAGTGACCTATTAGTGTTTGAGGCGTTTTCATAGTGAAATAAAAGGTAAGTTTTATGTATATTTTTAGTATTATTTTGACTCTTTCCGCAATGAGCCTTTTTAATTCTAAAATGTTGTTACGTGCAACCGGCGTATTCGGTTTTAGGTCTATTTAAAACTAAAAAACAATAACAGTTTGTGATCACATTAATATTTAAGTCAGTTTAATAGTAAAAATGTTGTCAAATTAGTTTTTGCTACAGTCATAGTCTAGTGTTACGTCTGTTTAATACTAATATTGATAACTTGCTCATGGTCACATAAAGTAATGGGTCTGTGCTTTATCAAAAATAATGCATATTTTTGTGGTCAAAATTGACAATGTGTCCGTATTCAGTAATAAGTTTTATTCAAATTAAAATAGTAGAAAAAATTTATGCTTTTATTTATGATTTTACTTTCTAGAATGGCTTCTGCACGATCAAGGAAAATTCTTGATTTAATTGATAATAAAGGCAGTCCTCATTACCAAGAACACGACCAGGTAAGTAATAAGAAAATTGAAGGTACTTTAATTCCCTGCAATTCCCTGGCGTTTTCACTTAATTGTAACCATTTTTGTTTGCAGGCAAATACTGTGCCTAATGAACTGATACAAAATAGCGAAATTCTCTCAGATAGAAGTATTGATGTCCAGGTAACCAAATAAAACATATTTTTCCATTTTTTTTTATTATTGAGGGTAATTTCAATACATTCATTTTTGTGTTTACTTGCAGGTGCTACATGATGTTAGAAATAAACCGGAAAATTGTACATTTTTGAATGCACAAGAGTATTTTAATGACACTGAACATCAAGATAGTCCTACCCCAAAACTAGATGATCAGGTATTGTAATTATTAAATTGAAAGTACATTAGTTACATTAGTTTATTCAAAGTTATTAGTATATTTTGATCCTAACTTAATGACATTGTTTTAATTTGACTTTCATGTTTACTTTGTCTTATAGATTTTGCGTGATGTTGAAAATGAACCTGAGAATGCTACCCGCATAAGAACACCTTTAAATTATCTTATTTCGCCTATAAATTCCGAAGAAAGTGACGCAGATTTAAGTGACGGTGATCCTACATTCCAAGTAGAAAAGGAAAAAAGGGTTAATAATTTGCTAACTCGACCTATCCACCGCTCTAGTTCTAGCAGTAGTAGCTCTTCTTCATCAAGCTCATCTTCGTCATCATCTGATTCTGATAGTTCTAGTGGAGAATCTGCAGAAAGAAACCCTGATAATAATAAAGAAAATACAACTCTGGAGCCGTCAAGATCACCTCAACGAGAACAGGAGTCCACTTCAGATTCAAAATCTGTTTTGATGATGTTAATTTTTTAGCTTATTTACTAAGATTGTAATGAGAACAAAATGGCTGATTGATAATAACTTTTGAAGTTCTATTTTTGTTTTGTTAATCATTTTATTTACTAGTTATTTTTATAAACCTCTAGTTACTATACTATAGTAACTTTCTCTATCTTTCTTTTAGTTCCTATACATGCAGCTACGATTAAGATAAGTAGAAGTGTAAGTTTAGAATCTATCTTGTACCTGTCTACTAAGATTTCATAAGAAATAAGACTGATTATAATTTTTATTTTGCTATTTTATATTGATTAAAAAGACTGAACCCAACAATATCGTTTTATTTTTTATTAATAAATGAACCCTAAATAAAATGCACAACGTAATTAGTATATTTTTATAGTATTAGAATGACTTAACATCATTAAAAAAGACCGAAATCAAAAATGACATAATTATTTTAGTGATAAATAGACTTAAACCTAAGACGTACAGTCAAGTTGTATATGTTTTTACTATTAGAAAGACTTAAAATAAATTAGGTCTAAATACTTTTTGGCAAATTTACCATTACTAAGTATTAAAAAGACCTAAAACTACAAAAACAATTTTAAAAGGCTGTATAATTGAAACTAAATAACATATAACAAAAATTTCACTTTCACCTAAAACTTTGATGTCTACACTATTAGAAAAATTAAACTTAAATTGAACAATCTATGTAATGTCATATTTATAGCAAATTAAACAGCGCAAGTCGTAGTTGCAAAATCGTTTTTTGCGATTTGCCAAAAAAGTGTTTTTTTGGATTCGGTCACTGTAATACTAAGCGTGCGAAATATAACATCGATTCCAGTTACGGCGCGCTCGCTTCAACAGAATATGTGTGTAATATTCCTTTAGTGGGCAAAACAAAACTATTTCCTAGGGTTTTCCCAACAGGGTGAAACGGCCACTCTATCTTGTACCTACCTATCCAAACTAATATTAGGAATGACATTGCGACACTGTCTGCCTGTCGCGTTTATACGCTGTAACAAACAGATTCAAATAAAATTTTATATAATAGTAAGGTGTCCGACCTATTTCGGCAATGGCAGCCAATCTTAATTAAGATCAGCCCAGTGCGCAGGACATAATTAAAGTGCACAAGTGTGCGCGCAAACACAAGAACACTCTCTGTTCCCTTACTCTCATAGTTCGGTGAAACGGCAATCCGACATGACCGATGAGAGATCGGGCGCAGGACCACCGGCTTAACGTGCTTTCCGAGACACGGGCGTGCTAACGCCAACTTCATAACTCTTGAGTTATTTTTTTACAGAAACATACACACATTTTGCCCGACCCCGTACTCGAACCAGGGATCTCTCGGTCTTTATGTAGTGGTAGCGAACTTGCTACCAATAGACCAACGAGGCAGACAAACAATTTGATATAAAAATAGTGTAAAAACACTTTTTACCAGCTTCGCTATAAGAGAGATGAAAGTATTACGACTTTACGCGGACGGAGTCGCGGGCATGAAGCTATTATAATGTACTGTAAAAATTCAACGACTATAGTTATCCGATATATTAGTATAGGTAGGTAAACATGCTAAATGAATTGGCTTAACTATGATTCACTATACTTATTCTTCTTATTAGTATGGGCTTATTAATGGCCATGCAATGCAATGCAATCTTGAGGAATCTTCCATCGATCTATCCTGTTATTTTACAAAAAAGTTCTTTCTTGTTCAAGTGTCAGCGGTGTGGTTCGCAGGTAGGTCACCTACCTACTCATTATGTAACACCGCCGAATACTTGAGCCGATTTGTCTTTCGAGGCAAGGGCAAGCATCCGCCATCTTCTCAACTCCGGGATTAAATTTTGGCCCTACCCGGGAATTGAACCGGGGTCCTCTTACCAGTCACCGAGACCGACAAGGCTATAGCCTATAACTAAATACATACCTACTATTCGTTTAAGAGTCGGCCCCGAAGGGCAAGTGCAATGGGAAAATTAAAACAACCTATTTGATATCCGTTTTCCCATCCATCTAGCACCATCTTGTTATTCGGATCGACGCTATGATGATTACGAAGTTAATTGCATGGAGTATGCAATTAACTTCGTAATCATCACAGTCATCCTACGACTTAAGCCAGCGCAAAAAAAACTAATAAATTTATAACGAAAAAAAAAACATTTACTCAAGATAATGTTCTATTTCTAATCGGCGGCGAAGTGGCGTCAACAGGTCTGCCACCTCCTTCACAGAGGTTTCTGAATGACGTTCGGATACGGAAAATCTACGCTCTAACACTGTCAGTGTCTATAATAATCGTTTAGGTACCCAAAGAGACAGAGCGTACTCGTAGTTTCCAAATACATAATCCATTTCCGGCACGTTGCGAATTGTCTGGTCTCTTGGAACCCCCCATTTTCACGGTCCCGCGTGACGTCACTTCTCGCCGCTTGGCTACGTCACTAGCCATTTTTTGTCAGCGTACCTATTTAAACGAGCGCTGTGAACTGTTTGGTCATTCCGAATTAAAACGCCTGAGAGGCCGCACCATATACGCCGCTTCACATTACAGTCTCAATAGTCGGATATAACTTTCATAATAAATCTATCAAGATGATAAGTAAAATCGGTAAGTTTGCCCGTTTTATTCTCATTCCTAAATAAAAATATTATTAAATGTAAAATTACCTGAATGTTTGAAAATATTATTTGTCGCCAAAATTTATTCTTTATGTTACGCGAAGTCGATAGATTTTTTAAAAATAAAACAATTTAGGTACATCAATGGTTTTATGAGCAAAAAAATATCTGCTAGTCTAAATACATGTTGTTTAGAACTTCTGTAAAGTTTTTACGCGGGAAACTAAACAGATCAGATGGGTATCCTTTTTTAGGAAATTGGTATTTTACTGGGTTTAGGCAATGGATTAAAATCAAAGATTGTAGAATTATTACTTTATTATTCGAACTTGTTCCTACGTATGGTCAACCACTTATAAAAAAGGAAGTAATTATTACTTGTGTTGGGGACGTCTCGCTCTTACCCATTATAGCAAATAATATTTGTTTTTGTAATTTTTTTGTAATTAAAAGTTAAGGGTTTAAGCAGATGATCTATGTTTAAAAAGCAGCAATAATTTTTGGTTGATGACGAAACACGGAATGAACACGAGCTTGAGTGGATACTCTACCAAGCAAGGGCTAAAAAGGCTAAATGCATTAATAAGGGCCGTAAAAATATCTCGACGCTTGAAAATTATTACAGAATTTAATAAAAACATTTAGTATCTACTTATCTATCAGAAACAAGTTTTTTTAGTAATTGGCCATGAATATAATGTACATAAGCGTAACTTTAAACATGCAATAATTTATATAAATCAATTAACTTATGAATATGATAATTCTTAATATGTTAAGTTTTCATCGAAAAATACTAGAACTAATACTGAAAACTCTTGAAACAGACATCCGAAAATCAAATGTGTAACATATATAAATGTGTATGTTGTATATATCTTCTTGTTATTTAAACTCATATTAACAGAAACACACTTACTTGGTAATTAATTTTATATGCCAAATATCGCAAGCAAATAGTATTATCGTAACTAGTAGGTATTTATTATTTGGGTTCTGTGAAAATTGAAAAGGTCGCGTAATATAAATTGTCTATCACTATTTAAAAGATGTTTTAACAAAATTTGAATTTGTACTGCTTTCTTATTTAAATTGAACTGTATTTGTTTTAATGTTTATTGATCACTACATAGTATAAAGCAAAATCGCTTCCCGCGTCTGTCTGCATATATATGTATATACGTACATATATGCAGACAGCTTTAATATTTAAAATCACGCCACGGAATTTGATGGGTTATTTAATAGAGGGATTCAAGATGAAGATTTTTATCTATGATAGACCCGAAGCGAAGCGAGGGCGGGTCAGTAGGTAGTAGATATCCAATAAAAAAAAGCTTGTTAGTTGATTAGGTTAACTGTTTACGAATTCAAAGACTAGAACTTCAACCTACACACGGTTTAAAAAATAAAATTTATACGGAACCTTCGACAATAAGTCACTGACACATTTCCGGTATTTTTTTTCGAATTTCACCAACTTTTCCATTAATTTGTAGGCACAGCTGCAATTTGGCAACATCTGCTCTTGACAATAATGTTTTTAACATAGAATTAAGAAGGAAAATACACAAAAAAACATTATAGACACAGCTGATTACTTGCAGTTAATATTCATTTAAATTCGAAGTAGAGTCAATACAGAATATGACGTATGCTTGATAAAACATGAGATGCCATAGCAACATACAGTTGACTTGTTAGGTATAGTGGAGTTCGTGAAGGTAGGTTAGGCATCATACCTATAATACATAGATATATTTTTATATAAAATCAAAAAATATATATTTAGAGTTTCAGAAAGGAAGATTAATATACATTCCTGATATTTCAATTTAAGCATTAACTGTATGACTCATTATTTAGTTACTGGCTATAAATAAATATAAACATTCAGATATTGAATGAATGGACCGTTGCATTGAGGCATTGCCATTATTACTTAGTCCTATCTAATTTATTTAAGACTAGCTGTGCCCGCAACTTCGTCTGCGTAAAATAGTAACTTTTGCCTGCATTTTAATTTCAGGAAGCATTTTTTTAAGAAATTACAGGAAAAATAAATAAAGCTACAAAAATTATAAAATTGTAATTGATTAGATTAATATCTATTAAAGAACCTGAAATTGTTTACAGATTATTAGGTGATAAACAACATATCACATTTTCGTTACAAATCGGCCAACTAAAAGATAATTCACTCGCACAATATGTTTTTTGTCTAAGCAATGATCTAGCCTGAGAGGAGAGTGGTAGCTAGGACTCGCAAAATTATTTTTCACATTTTAGCACTAAAACCACGATAAAAACTTTATTTTTTTGTCAGATACAGGTTTGAATTGTTGCAAACAGCATACTGTACCTATGTAGTTAGTACACAAAATAGATGTTTGATATCAGGATAACTTCAAAAGGTTAAATACAAAGTACCTATCCACTGTCTCAAAATATCTATAAAGGATGTTTGTCGCCATGTGACGAATTAGTTAGTAGTATTTGCTTTGCTACTTTGTTATGTGCCACTTTTGCGCATTGTTTTTTGTATTTTTCTCGTAGATTGTATTGTATTCGTAATGAAACAATGAGATAATAACGTAAATCGCAAGTTTAATAATTTATAACTTATGAATTACTTTTAGTATTTGAAGCAATATTGCGAAATAATAGAGCATAGTGACATCTCTTTAACTAATCAAGAACTAAACACTCATGTCATAATATCAAATCTGACAGCATTTGACATGACTTGCCAGCTAAGAACGTGATAGTTGGGGAGCCCAACGGGAGTTTTTGGAGTCTTGATCAAACTCAGACTCTGTCTTGTAAGATTTTTAAATGGGAGACTCCTTGCACCCTTTCATGTACCTCTGCCGTGTATGTATGTACACTTCATTCGGGAGGGAGGGGGTGCGTGATCTTAAATAGGATAGTTGCTAATGCTAATTACAAAGACACTGTTAAAACAATTGGGCAGGATTATGAGGAACTAATAATCTCTGACGGTTTCCATGGGGCGATGACCGTAGAATAGCGCCTATAACAACAATTACTAAAACCTTTGACACAACAAATACCCAAGGGGCACTTGACCAGTTTTCTAATGATCTATGTGATTTTATTTGTAACGATCTTTATATACGATAGCTTTTTTAATTTTATAATGTCCAAAATTTTTACGTGAATGTTTATAAATTTCCCTTTATTTGCTTAGAATAGCGATATCCTTCTATATAAACATTCGGATAATATCGAACAGTCTATCAATTGGAACAACACAAACCACCAATGTAAGCCAGCAAGCAAATATTGGACAACTGACCACCTCCATACCGAAAACCAGGTAATAGAGAAATGTAGCGAAGTTAATAAACTTTTGAACCTGGCCTTTGTGGATTATTCAAAGGTCTTCGACGGTATCACCCACATCAACCCATTTAGCTTTCTCTTCTTCAGCAAAACGTCGAACCCACATATATAAAACTTCCCCAAATCATATTTACCAACAAAGCACAGCCGATATCAAACTGCACACTGAAGGCCTGACATTCAACATACAAAAAGAGTTAAACAGGGTGACTCCCTATCACCAACGCTTTCAGTAGCACGCTCTAAGAAGTCTTCAGGTCACTATGATATTCTAAGGCAACAAAAGGAATTGGTGTAGAGGATAGGCGACTGATAAACTTTCGCTTTGCAGATGACATTTTCCTAGTCGAAATACGTATACATCGACAGAACTTGAGTCGATGCTCGAACAACTGAGCGCAGAAAGCGTTGACGTTAGACTGACGATGAATAGATCCAAAACCAAGGTCATGACCAACAGCCAGCACCACTGATTTGGTTGATTGCAGTCAACAGGCAGGTAAAGCAATATGTAGAGGAGTATATACTTGGGCTAGGCAGTCTCCTTCGAAAACAGGTAGGACAAAGAAATAATCCGTAGAGCAGGCAACGCCTGGAAAAGCTTCTGGTCCATGAATCGGTATATGTAGGGTGATCTTCTTATATCACTGAACCGCAAATTCATCGACGTTTTCATACTGCCTATCCTAACACATGGGGCACAATCTTGGTCCCCCACCGAAAATCAGAAGTCCAAACTCAAGATTTTTCAAAAAGCTATGAAGCGGCGTATCATAGGTATTAAGTTAAAAGAAAAAATAAAATATACTACCATCCACTCCCGTACTGGTATTGTGGTTGGTCAAAACTAATGTAGCAATGGGCGGGGAATGTGATGTAAAATGTGCGAGGATAAAGAACAATAGATGGACCAGAATTGTTACACATCCTCCACGGTGAAACAGGTTAAGAAAAAAAATTACAGATTATTATACAGCAGGACTTCGATATCAACTTGAACCTCCTGCGTACAAAATGTAACGCGCTAAAGTATCTCAAGATTATGTGTTTTTCACTTTTTATGGATTATTTAACATGCACTTTGAATGACCGACACGGTCAAATAACTTTTTTCTTTCAACAGCTTGTTACCTGGTAGTCATCCTGTATTAATCGCTGTCCCCCCACTTATAAAGAAAGTGTAATATACTTTTCGTAATCTTCCTATTCAGATTCCATGTTGTTCGAGTAACTGCAAATCTAGCCATTTACCTCCCCTACTATGACGTTTTGCTCAATAAAGTAGTCCGTATAGTCCTAGTCAGAAGGTTCATTTTGGTCGATATACTTTTACCATTTTTGTACGTGATCTAATAAAGTTAAATTTTTAACTATCCTACAGGAATTTCTGTGACTAAAAGTATTTAAGGTCTTGACCGGGGATGTATGGTACCACCATGCAAAATTTCATTTAAATCGGTGTAATAGTTTCAGAGATCAGTCATTTATTAAGGTTTTTTGAATATCCCACGGGAACCAGTTAACTTTCAGTGATTTAAAGTATCCTATGCATTTTTCCGGAATTTAAAGTACCTTCGTGTAAATTTTCATTTAAATTGGTTCAGCCGTTTAGGAGGTCAGTCGAAACAAACAAACAAACAGACAGAGATACAATTTTTTTTAAGTATGGGGATGTGTTCTCCTACTCTCAAAACATATCCCTGACTTTTTTTTTTTTCCGTTTTTCAAAAAAGTACAAGAATTTTTACCTCTACGTTTTTATTATAGTATAGATAGAAAGAAAGAAAGTATTTACTCGGTGCAAAGCGGAGCAAACTTTAAATACAAATAATAATTTGTTTTCACATCCAACTTTTTTTTTATATCTACTCGTATGAATGTGCCTACTTAATTAAACATTAAATAACTTTGTGACGCCTTTTTTATGGTCACCTCGAACCATCTCAGAAGGTCAGCATCAGTCTGTTTGCTGAGCAAACATCAGTAATTGCCGACCCTCGGGGAAACAAAGTTGACTCAATTCTCGCGTGATTCAACAATCAACTGAATTAACTATTAAGTACCGCGACTGTCACACGAGACATAGTTATATTTGATTGTACCAAATGGCGTTTATGAACAAACTGTTGAATATAAGATACATGTATTACTTCCTATTGGCTATTACCGTAATAATAACAAAATAAATTGTCATTCCATAAAAAGTAATGGAAAAACTAACACAATGCCCCGACAAAAAGTACTTAGAACTTATCTACATTTTAGGTGACTAAGGCATGAACAGAACATGTCAAAATGTACATGCGAATAGTAAAGTTCGACAATGTAAAATAAAGAATACTATTGTTTGTGTTGATCAACGTTAAGAACTTTTGGTAATGAGATCTGAAATAAGCTCAGACAACACACTAACCAATATTAACCTACTTAATAATAACTAAGTCATTGTGTTAAAAACATTTAAATAATATTGTTGCTTGCTGTTTGTTTAGTTTCATCGGGTTCATTTAGTTGCACTTACTTTACACCTCATGTAAAATCCTTAACGCTAAAAATTGGTTTTTCTAATAAATAAGAGTAAATGAAGTATCTGGTAATTTTACAAGCTTTTTATTTAACTTGCAATGTATGTATGTATGTTTGTGTGTTCGGGTGGAATTTTATAACTCAATTTTAAGGCACTTGCCCTCAACCGATTGAGCTGAAATTTTGCATGCACGTGTATATCCGATGACAATGCAATATTATTATGACATGGAGCTGATCTGATGATGAAGTCGGAAGACAGCCAAAGGAACTCAGTACTTAAACGACACAACCCCATCGAGTATGGGCTCGTTTGATTCGCCTAGATGAGTACTTAGATGCTAGATGGTAACCAGGGTCTGATGATGGAGCCGGAAGACAGCCAAAGGAACTCAGTACTTAAACGACACAACCCCATCGAGTTTGGGCTCGTTTGATTCGCCTAGATGAGTACTTAGATGCTAGATGGTAACCAGGGTCTGATGATGGAGCCGGACAAGGTGAAAACTAAAAAGTATAAAATAAATTAACCCTAGGATGGTAACAGATTTTATTGAAACGCGAATGGTAACTGGGGTGATGAGTCACCCCTAACGTTCAAGTAGTTAATAAAACACAGTTTTTAAGGAATTAACTTTATATTTATTTATTAAACAAACAAATAGGAACTTTTTTACGAGATTAATCAGTTTTCAATAAAATTAAACAAACAAAAACATTTAAAATATAATCTAAACACAACTCAAACAAATTTCCCTTCTATGTTCAGGACATACTGGCTTCTGACATTTTGTGCACACAATTTTGACTTTTTTTTCATTTTTACGTGGGCCCAACACACACTTGGCTTTCTTCTGTAATTTTGAAGGGATCGCCTTCAGATTTTTTTTCTGGTATGTCAAAAATGCAAAAAAAAATACATACGTAATAGTAAAAGGGGTGACGCGTCACCCCACACATACCTACCTATATCTCCGAAACGACGTCCATTCGCTGCCCGCGCGCAACGGTTACTAATAGCGAACGATAAAACAAGAGAATACATGAAATTACAGAAAGATACAACAAATCGCATTCAAGATATTAGCATGTGATTGGTTGTCTGGGGTGATGAGTCACCCCTGTTACCATCCTAGGGTTAAGGTAAAAAAATCTTTAAAAACAAGCTTTATTTAAATGCGCTAAAAAGAAAAATAAACTTTTACACTATAACTTTACTGTCAACTTATAACATTTCAAATTCAACATATTTGACACAATTTATATGTTTTAAAAGCTTGTCGCGAGATTTAAGTACTCGTATTTACTTTCTTAGTTTAAAATTTTTAATAGGCAGGTATTTTAAAACTTGCTTTTAAAATTACGAGTAGGTACTTAAATCTCGCGACAAGCTTTTAAAACATATAAATTGTGTCAAATATGTTGAATTTGGAAATGTTATAAGTTGACAGTAAAGTTATAGTGTAAAAGTTTATTTTTTCTTTTTAGCGCATTTAAATAAAAGCTTATTTTTAAAGATTTTTTTACCTTAATTTTTCACTATTCAATTTACAATATTTAAGAACACACATATTATCAATTACTCACCAACTTATTTCTTTTGCAGGAATACTAGTGATAGCGGCGTGCGTTTACTCGTCAGCGGGCATCCCACCGCCTCCAGACTGCTCCTGCACCAGGGACTTCGACCAGGTGTGCGGCGCCGACGGCGTCACCTACAACAACGACTGCCTGCGCGCCTGCGCCGGAGTCGAACCCAAACATCCCGGCCAATGCGGCGCCGCGCCCGCCGCCGAGCCCGAATGCCGCTGCACCAAGGAGATGAAGCCGGTCTGCGGAAACGATGGAACGACCTACGGAAACACGTGCGAACTGAACTGCGCCACAGCCAAGAACTCAGCTCTAGCCATCGCCTACAACGGACCCTGCAACACTCCTCAAACAGACTGCGTGTGCACAGCGCAGTACGATCCAGTCTGTGGCAGCGACGGCAAAACTTACAGTAACGACTGCAGACTGAACTGCGCCACAGCTCAGAACCCAGGATTGAAAGTAGCTCACAGCGGAGAATGCGAGAACAAAGAAACTCCCTGTATTTGTACACGAGAAATGAAACCCGTCTGTGGAAGCAACGGGAAAACGTACAACAATAAATGCCTGCTCGACTGCGCCGCATCCGAAGACTCCTCGATCACGCTCGCTCGCGTCGGCAAATGTCTGACCGTGAAAGTAGTGGACCCTGTCCGCTCACAGTGCATGTGCACCCAGGAGTACAGCCCGGTCTGCGGCAGCGACGGGAAGAGGTACAGCAACCAATGCGCGCTGAACTGCGCCAAGAGGGAAAACCCTGACCTAGTCCCTGGAGCGTGCAGCCCTCCCCCCTGCGTCTGTTTGGAGCAGTACGAACCAGTGTGCGGCTCCGACGGCAAGACCTACGGAAACGACTGCAAGTTCAAGTGTGCCAGCAATAACAACTTGGCTCTGAGCCTGGCCCACGCTGGAGAGTGCGAGGCCCCCCAGACTCCTTGCATTTGCACGCGAGAGATGAACCCGGTTTGTGGCAGCGACGGAAACACTTACAACAACAAATGCCTGCTGAACTGCGCGGCCGACAAAGACCCCTCTATCACCCTCGCTCGCGTAGGCAAATGCCTGACCGTGAAAGTAGTGGACCCTGTCGTGCCACCGACTCCCCAGACGCCTTGTGTCTGCACTCGAGAGATGAGGCCTGTCTGCGGTAGCGATGGAAACACATACAACAACAAATGCTTGCTCGACTGCGCGGCCGACAAAGACCCCTCTATCACCCTCTCTCGCGTCGGCAAATGCCTAACTGTAAAAGTAGTAGACCCTAACCCATCCTGCGTTTGCACCTTCAACTACCTCCCAGTCTGCGGCAGCGACGGAAAGACTTACAGTAACGAATGCCTCCTCAACTGTGCCACAGCTCAAAACTCTCGATTGAGCATCGCTCGTCAAGGAGAATGCGAGAAAGTCCCCGAGCCCGCCTGCGTCTGCACAGACCAGTATCAACCAGTATGCGGCAGCGATGGGAAGACTTATCCCAATGATTGCGAGCTTAACTGTGCTACGGCAAAGGATTCTGGCTTGAAGATTGCCAGCCAAGGAGAATGCCAGAAGGTTCCCGAGCCGACATGCGCGTGTACCAGGGAGATGGAGCAGGTCTGCGGCAGCGACGGGAAGACGTACAACAACGTGTGTCTTCTGAACTGCGCCTCTGCTCAGGACTCCACATTAAGGGTGTCCCACCCTGGCGCATGCTCCGACGAAAGCGAGGACTCTCCCGATTGTGAATAAACGTGTTCGATGCAACTAGTCAGACCAATAAATATGTAACAAGCTAATCTGTAATTCATTTCTTATATATTTTACAATTCCTATCACAAAACGTAATAACCCACAGCCATCATCCTCCTCTAAGTCTAATTCATTAACTAAGCCAAAAATAACAATGCACCAAACTGGCACCTTATTTTGTAATAGATTTCACTCACATATCAAGTCCGCTCGAATCAAGTTTCGTCTCTACTTTCGAAGCCATATAAACTGGAATAGGCCAAAAACATCATCAATTTTATCTGAAATCAAACCAAACCAGAGAACTATAAACAAAAAAATTTTACGGAAATTACTTCTGATACCAGAGGGCCTACCATGAGTTGGCTATCGAAAACTTACTTACGTTAAAAACCTATCGAGTTGTTTTTTTCATACGGCCGATTTTAGTTCTTCGCGTAACCACCAGCCGGCGCTGTACAAGTTTTTCATAGACATATTTACGTAGGCGATATCGAGCGCGTAAGTTTTAAACTCATGGTAGCCCCACAATACCTACTTACTCATTCGTCAAAATAAAAATGTACAACTACCAGTGAAAAATTGGTTCATAATTTTTAGGGAGAGCAACACAATTTAAACCACAAAAAAGAAACAATTTGGCTATAACAATAATTTATTTAAAGAATCAAAAACTTCATTGCATATCATAAATCTAAATTGGCCAGCAACGCGTCGTCCTCGTCTTCATCCATAAACGATTCTTCGAACGCACTAACATCGAACGCTACATCAAATGACACGTCACCATTAACAGTATTTGATATCATACTGCAATTGGCACTATTATTATCTTCAGTCTTATCAAAGGTGTCGTTCTTCCCAGAAGTGTGACCTCTATCGATTTGATTGCATTTGGTATCGGATTTGAGCGTGCCCTTCCGAATGTTGGTGCCCGGGATGTAGTCGTTTTTATTTTTGACAGCAACCGGACTTAAGTACTGTGTGATGTTGTTTTTACTTTCCTGTAAATAAACCATATGTTACATACATATACTTAGGGCAGCATCTTAAACAATAAACGTATGTATAATTAAAATTACTAAAAAGTTCTATCACTTTATTTTCTCTGGCTATGACTGTCTCGATGGCGCGTTGAGTAGCCCCTGTCTCTTGCGCCAAGAGTCATGGATTCGATTCCCACTCGGGACAAATACTTTTGATGTTATGAACATCGGTGTTTATTTTAATGTAATTATTATACAGGGTGTCCCAAAAAGTAGTGTCAAGCGGAAGTCCTGAGATAGAACACCCCGTGGGGCATCCGAAACACCCCCATGTATGTTCCGCGATTTTTTATAGTTTTCGAGTTATGATTTTTTTTCTAAACTTTTGAAAATAATTGACCTAACCGACTAAAAATATTCTAAAGAAAAAAGTATTTTACTTTTTTGAGAAATTCTTTTTGCAAATCAATTTTCATGAGTTTTTCTTCAATGCCTAAAATATTTGTCTCCATAACTTATATGGAAGTTTTCAAAATGATGGTACAAACTGTAAAATTACGTTCTGTAAATTATGTCTTACAATTTCAACTTTAAATTTAAAATATTAGAAGGTTGCTGCATGGCTTCTAAGTAACTTTAAAAACTGCGCCAGATTCTCAGCTTTTGTAATCAATACATTATAGTATAAAACAAAGTCGCTTTCGCTGTATGTCCGTATGTATGCTTAGATCTTTAAAACTACGCAACGGATTTTGATGCGGTTTTTTTTAATAGATAGAGTGATTCTTAAGAAAGGTTTGTATGTAAAATTTACCCGAAGCGAAGCGAGGGCGGGTCACTAGTCATTAATAAAAACTGGTACTTAATGGGCTATTTTTGCTGAATCGGACTTCAAAGACAGAGGGGTAGAAAAATCATAAAATTAGCCATTTGATTATGAAGTATTATTTGGACATTTTATTATTTCTAAAGTTAATGAGATTGTTAACAATCATAATTATTACAGAAATACTAAGAAATTACCACATGAAAGTTTTATTTGTGATACTTAAGAAATAAATTAAGTTTTAAAAACGGGAACTAAAATGAAAAAAAAGTTATTGTTTTTGATTATTTATTATAAAAAGTTTATTAGTAATCGCACTTAATGTCCGTTAAGAAAGCAAAGTTCGTCAAGTTCGCCGTAACAAAGGGATTTGTTTTGCATGTGAAAACAGTGTTAGCGCAATGAAACTTAAATGAAACAAAAAATATGACATCCAAACGTTTGCATCTGAGTGCTCCTGTATTAAATTTAGGTTTGTTGACAAACTAATTAACTTTAGAAATAATAAAATGTAAGACATATTTACAGAACGTAACTTTACAGTTTGAACCATCATTTAGAAAACTTCCAAATAAGTTATGGAGACAAAATGTTTTAGGCATTGAAGAAAAACTTATGAAAATTGATTTGCAAAAAGACGTCGAATGATGGTAACATATACATTTCAAATTTGAAAGGCGCATTGGTTCCTGGCGGTGTTTGAACTGGCGACCTCTCGCATGGCAGGCAGCGTCCTTAACCGCTCGGCCATCGACGCTTTTTCTCACAAACACATTCCCATGCACTAAATATACACTCTTTCCGCTGCACACGCACCCATTTGTAATACACAAACATGTACACACACACACACACACACACACACACACACACACACACACACATACACACCAACACACATTATAACTCACATACTAAAACACACATTCCTACACGTCCTTCAGCATTCGATCCTAAACAAGGGTCCACTCTAGCATTAAATAAATACTATGGTAACCAGAAGCATAAATAAAAAATGTGTGTACTCGACAATGATATAATTGCTTAGCTGTACTTGTGTATTTCAAGCGACGAGTAGCAGGATGTTAACTGATAGCCAACTTCTATATATAAGTTAATGTATTTTTTACCTAACATTAATTATTACAAAACAAGTTATTTACTAACCAACATTGATCTCGATAAAGAGCGGGTTACTCCTAACACAAGTTTTATACTTAACAGGAGAACCCATTCCACCATGTAATATTTACTTGTTATTAATAAAGACTTTTTGATTTGATTTGATTTTTTGATTTGCAAAAAGAATTTCTCAAAAAAGTATAATACTTTTTTCTTTAAATTATTTTTAGTCGGTTAGGTCAATTATTTTCAAAAGTTTAGAAAAAAAATCATATCTCGAAAACTATAAAAAATCGCGGAACATACATGGGGGTGTTTCGGATGCCTCACGCCTCTCAGGACTTCCGCTTGACACTACTTTTTGGGAAACCCTGTATATTTTGAGTTAAATGTCACTAATGGTTTGCTAACCTGATGCCTTGTTGTGCTGTCTTCAAAAGTATCTCGACTAAGGCCAACGTCATTTAGTACCTGTGAAAGAAAAATATAGATTAGTTCAAATAAATTAAAAAGTATCCATCGGGTTTGAACCTTGTATAAGCAAATAAGGTTAAACGTATGGAGGCAATATTGTAGCCGTAGTCAAACATTATAATTCTTTACTTACATTAGCCCTTTACCGGGCAGAGGGTGGAGGGAGGATATATATTCCCACCAAATTCTGGACCTTAGTTACTTGACATAAGGTCCAATAGTCGCAAAACCAATGAAAACATCATTACGAAATAAAATAAATCATCGTGTAATAAATTGTTTTATGTATAAATGGATCGCGAAAGTTCAAAAATGCCGTATGTGTATGTGTATGTGTGTGTGTACTCACGTCGAGCTTGGCCTGCAGCATGGGCCACACGTGGTCGTCGGCGGTGCCCAGCGCCAGCAGGTACCGCGTGTGTGTGTGTGTGTGTGTGTGTGTGTATGTGTGTAAAGTTCGACAATGTAAAATAAATAATACTATTGTTTGTGTTGATCAACGTTAAGAACTTTTGGTAATGAGATCTGAAATAAGCTCAGACAACACACTAACCAATATTAACCTACTTAATAATAACTAAGTCATTGTGTTAAAAACATTTAAATAATATTGTTGCTTGCTGTTTGTTTAGTTTCATCGGGTTCATTTAGTTGCACTTACTTTACACCTCATGTAAAATCCTTAACGCTAAAAATTGGTTTTTCTAATAAATAAGAGTAAATGAAGTATCTGGTAATTTTCACTATTCAATTTACAATATTTAAGAACACCCTTAATATCAATCCGGGGCCACACAGCACTTTCAAAATAGGTTTTGGAGATTTGCGCTTGCTTTCGGGGCCTTCACAGCGTTTGACAATAAATGGACATTTGAGCTTGCTTTCGGGGCCTTCACAGCGTTCTCTCAATGACGAGATACGATGCTTGCCTCCGGGGCCACAGCACTTACGAAATGGGGTTTGGACACTTGATGCTTGCCTTCGGAGCCTTCACCGCGTGCTCACAGCGTCGGGACATTGAATTCCACCCAACATTCACGCCCATTTTCTTCGCCCGGACGTCGCACGGTGCGGACACTCTTGTTTATTCTCTGCCTATTTAAAATCATAAACAGTGATAAACCTAACAGTTAGCTTTGGAACTTATTGCTTTTGAAACGGAAGGAGCTGTGCTACATAATGACTGGAATTATTCACCAAGAAAACAATTAAGTGACTGTGAAAGTGCTGGTTTTATAAACTAAGTGACACAAGTTAAGTGCAATTCATCGTCATCGAACTTTAAAATCGGACTTAAATAATCCACATACCCTCTCTTGTTAAATCAATAATCGCAGAATCAACAATGTATAGCAAATTTTGCGCTTAAGTCATACTGTCGGCTTGGCCCGATGGTTTTTGTTGCGATCTTGCACTACTGAGTTCCTGGTTCAAGACTGCGTCGGGGAAAAGATTTTTTGTCTGCATGGGCCTCGACATCTACGGAAAGATTATACGTTTCTTAAATTTCTCAATATTTATGCATTTTAAGAAACTTGTGAAAGGGGTTTTATTAGGCAGATCTTTGCGCCTACAACTTTATCTTCAGCAATCTCTCTTCTGTGATACCTACTGCCTTGACTGATATTATTATAGGCACTTAAAAATGTCGTCTAAAGCTAAACCAAATTGGGGCTGCTGCTCAACCAATGAAGAAGAAGCAGGTATCATTTGCACAGAATGTGGCATGGCATACCATCCGGATTGCTTAGGGCTTACTGTGTCCGTCATCGATGGAAGATGGAAATGCCCTAAATGCACAGGAAGAAAGACTTACCAGGAAGATACTTTGATCCACACCTCCATCGAGACTCTGGCTGGAACGAGTGAGGGGAACATCACGAAACGCTCAACCAAGCGCCAGGCAATCTCATCTCCTATCGAGGAAAGATCATCGGTGACCCGAAACGACGTTCGCGAAATCGTAATGGACGTTTTCAATTCTCAGATGGCAGCAGTACTAATGTCGCAAATGAACAACAACTTCGCCGTCCTCATGGGAAATCAATTAAAGGGACTTAGGGAGGAGATGACAGAGATGAAGGATATATAATTTTCAACTGTCCTGGGTACACACATTAGAAAGCTGAAAATGTTCAGGATATTTACCATGTTGTTTTGTTTTAATGAGCTCCCGATATTTCGGCACTGTTGCAAGCGCCATGATCACGGGTGAACTGATCTGACCGCTAGTTCACCCGTGCTCATGGCGCTTGCAACAGTGCCGAAATACCGAGAGCTCATTAAAACATAACAACATGGTGAATATCTCGAACAGTTACAGTTTTCTAGAGATGAAGGAGTCTATGAATTTTATTGGTCTTCAATATGAGGACATTAATAATAAAAAGTTAAAAACTAAAACCCAACTACGACAAAAACGACGCTGAAAAAGTATCAAACAAGACTTTTAGAACACTGAACTGAACAAAGTTGCTTATGTAGTTCCAAGTAAATGGACACAGTAGACTCTACCAAAATGCTTATGTTGAAAATTGACAATAATGTCATACAATACTATTTTGAAGTATGCAATATTTACTATGTAGAGATAAGTTTTCATGTTTGGAAAACCGCAGTCACACGTTGTCAAAGTGCTACGGTAGGTAGGTACTTGTGTATGGAACGTGTGACTACGCCTTTCCAAACATGAAAACTTATCTCTACATAGTAAATATTGCATACTTCAAAATAGTATTGTATGACATTATTGTCAATTTTCAACATAAGCATTTTGGTAGAGTCTACTGTGTCCATTTACTTGGAACTACATAAGCAACTTTGTTCAGTTCAGTGTTCTAAAAGTCTTGTTTGATACTTTTTCAGCGTCGTTTTTTGTCGTAGTTGGGTTTTAGTTTTTAACTTTTTATTATTTGTACTATTTTGGTGTTAAAGTGTATTTGTGGCGCATAATATTATCAAAAGTTAAATTGATGAACCAACATGTTTTATATTTTAAGGGGACGTAGTAAAGAAGCTATGAACGAAAAGATGTGAACTATATGCAATCAGTCCATGAATATACGTAAAGTCACATGCAAATGCTAGTAATATATATATATTTAAAATGTACAAGTAAAGCGCTTTCCAATGATACCAAACACGGCGTATTTATCTTAACTTTATTTTTTTACTCTGTATGTTTTGTCCGCTAGTGGGCGCCACATTAGATTTTGTGAAACCCTATATAGCCTATAACCAGCGGACAATTAAGACGCTTCTAATGATATGTCATTTGTCGAATTCTGACAAGCAATTTAGAAGTTATGTGGAAACAGATGAACATACATACATACATACATACATACATACATACATAGCCTGTCAAAATCATAACCCTCCTTTTGCTTTGCCGTAGTCGAGTAAAAATCACAACCAATCAACACTAAAATCAATGGCTGAATTACGTGAAGAAACAAACATGTGATGACATCATTGTGTAAAGTAGTCGGTTGCGACGTCACACCAGAGAATATCATCAAGTGTACTCGTATTGCTAAGATTGACTCAGCAAGCTCGCGTCCTCGCTCTTTTGTGGTGCAATTTAGCTCTTCACATATTCGCGACCAAGTTCTCGCAGCGGTAAAAAAATTATAACAGATCAAAAAAGGCACCGGAAGATAAACTCAATACTACTAGCATTGGTCTAAGCGGCCCCAGGATGCCTATTTTTGTCGGCGAGCACCTAACACCAAGCAACAAGACCTTGCACGCCGCCGCTAGACTGAGAGAAAAGGAAAAGAAATACAAATACGTATGGATCAGGAACGGCAAGATATTTGTACGAAAGGACGACAACAAAGACTTTATTATGATAAGAGATACGGACTCTCTGAACAAAATTGTGTGATGTTTTAATTAATTTATATTTAATTTTGCTGCATGTAACTCTGTTTTTTATTTTCAAATTCAAATTTTAAAGTATACTATCAGAATGTGAGAGGTTTACGGACTAAAACGCTTGAATTTTAAAGAAATCTTTGCAATAGTAATTTTGATATCATAGTTTTGACCGAGACTTGGTTGAACAACTCTATACTTGATACAGAATTGTTTGACCAACGGTAGGTATTCTATCTTTAGAAGGGATAGAGTGATTGGAAAATCTTCTCAAAAGAAGAATGGTGGAGGTGTTCTGGTGGCCGTCCAGGCAGGTCATTTTATCCGAAAAGAATTACTTCTTATGAGAGCTCTACTGAGGACTTATGGATTACATTTGATGTGAAGCATAATAAATTTACTCAGAAATACTTACTATGCGCCGTATACCTACCACCCCCTGTGACAAAAGTCCTAGTAGAAACATTCCTAGATAATTGTAATAGAGTATTCGAACAGTGCGATGCCCACAAATTCTTAGTAGGCGACTTTAATCTGGGGTGCATTGACTGGAATTCGGTGAGCGAATCATCTAGTAGTCTACCGGGAGTAGCACAAGTTTTGGTCGACTTTCACCATGTAAATGGTTTTCAACAATTAAATCGCATAAATAATAACTGCAACAGAGTTCTCGATTTGGTATTTACTGATGTGACTGACTGCATGGTTGTGGAGAGTCATACGAGCCTGAGTAAAAGAGATCCTCTTCATCCCCTTTACTTTAAACCATGCCACTTAAACATAATATGTCATATCTGCGTAACAATCCCAACAATAAAATCTTAAATTTCCATAAGGCTGACTACCCTAAGATCAATAAAGCCCTGGACAAAGTCGATTGGAAATCATTGCTTGCCAATTGCTTGAACGTAAACCAGATGGTAAATAGCTTCCAGAATACCCTTGATGTAATCATATTCAATAACGTCCCACAATCTTTAAAAAAAAAACAAAACACCCTCCTTGGTATACTCGTACCCTAATTCGAAGGCTAAAGGAAAAAGAGAAAATCAGGAAAAAAAGTTAAAATGAACAACAACCCTTTGGACGTCTTGGAACTAAAAATACTAAAAAAACGATGCAACGCACTACTAAAACAAAGTTACAATAAATATATCGAAAATGTGGAGAATCAAGTTAATTACAATCCAAAATATTTTTGGACTTACATAAAATCAAAGAAAAACGCTCATAACTGCTTGCCAGCCACAATGCAAATGCCGATTTTTAATGCCTCTTTAAGCGCGGGCATCTTCCCAGAACAATGGAAAGTGGCAAAAGTGGTCCCAATTTTTAAAAGTGGTGACAGTAAGAACATAAAAAATTATAGACCGATCTCAATCCTCAGTACCTTTGGTAAAATATTAGAATCCCTTGTCTGTGCAGCTGTGCAAGGCTACTTTAGGCAATATATTACTGTCCACCAACACGACTTTGTTCAGGCCAGAACCACTGCTACCAATCTTGTGACCTTTATCGAAGATGTTATAGACGCCATGGATAGGGGCAAACAAGTCCACGTATGATACACTGACTTCCGTAAAGCCTTTGACACAGTTCCTCACAACATTCTGCTATCGAAACTCGCATCATACGGCTTTTCGGGATCGTTTTTGAATTGGTTAGAGTCCTATCTTCAGAGTAGATCATTTTTTACCCGACTACGGCAAAGCAAAAGGAGGGTTATGATTTTGACAGGCTATGTATGTATGTATGTATGTTTGTATGTATGTATGTATGTTCATCTGTTTCCACATAACTTCTAAATTGCTTGTCAGAATTCGACAAATGACATATCATTAGAAGCGTCTTAATTGTCCGCTGGTTATAGGCTATATAGGGTTTCACAAAATCTAATGTGGCGCCCACTAGCGGACAAAACATACAGAGTAAAAAAATAAAGTTAAGATAAATACGCCGTGTTTGGTATCATTGGAAAGCGCTTTACTTGTACATTTTAAATATATATATATATTACTAGCATTTGCATGTGACTTTACGTATATTCATGGACTGATTGCATAAAATTACTCAAAAATCCACATGACAGTCGATCGTTAGCTGAATTAGATCGATTAAGAAATCTTCCCAGGTCCCCTTAAAATATAAAACATGTTGGTTCATCAATTTAACTTTTGATAATATTATGCGCCACAAATACACTTTAACACCAAAATAGTACAAATAATAAAAAGTTAAAAACTAAAACCCAACTACGACAAAAAACGACGCTGAAAAAGTATAAAACAAGACTTTTAGAACACTGAACTGAACAAAGTTGCTTATGTAGTTCCAAGTAAATGGACACAGTAGACTCTACCAAAATGCTTATGTTGAAAATTGACAATAATGTCATACAATACTATTTTGAAGTATGCAATATTTACTATGTAGAGATAAGTTTTCATGTTTGGAAAGGCGTAGTCACACGTTCCATACACAAGTACCTACCTACCGTAGCACTTTGACAACGTGTGACTGCGGTTTTCCAAACATGAAAACCTATCTCTACATAGTGAATATTGCATACTTCAAAATAGTATTGTATGACATTATTGTCAATTTTCAACATAAGCATTTTGGTAGAGTCTACTGTGTCCATTTACTTGGAACTACATAAGCAACTTTGTTCAGTTCAGTGTTCTAAAAGTCTTGTTTTTTACTTTTTCAGCGTCGTTTTTTGTCGGAGTTGGTTTTTTCGTCGTAGCAAACGGTTACCAATCGAAAAGGTACAGCGTTACCTCAGGCGTTCCTCAGGGATCCCATTTGGGCCCTTTCCTTTTTAACATTTTCGTAAATGACATCCCAGAACAAATTAAACATTCCAAAGCATACATGTACGCTGATTACTTAAAGATTCTTCAAGTTGTTGACTCAGCTGCGGACTCAGCTCTGCTTCAAGCTGATCTTGATAACCTTGCCGCTGGGTGCCGGTTCAATGGCATGTACCTTAACACTAGTAAATGTTTCATCATAAATTTTACTCGAAAAGTCAACGGTATAATCAATCATCAGTATACAATCGACAACTCTCTTTTAGCTGAGGTTGATTCAATTCGAGATCTGGGTGTTCTACTTGACAAAAAATTTTCTTTTACTCCACATATCGACACAATAGTCACTAAAGCTTCTAAAACTCTGGGATTTGTGCTTCGAAACGCAAAGGCTTTCAAAAATTACAAAACTAAAGTACTATTATATAATTGCTTGGTACGTAGTATATTAGAATATTGTTCTATTGTATGGCGACCGCACTACGCAAATCACACGCTTAGGCTAGAGCGAATTCAAAAACGATTTTTATGGCACTTAACTTTCGCGGAAGGTAAAGTCAAAACCATAAGATCCTACAGTGGCAGACTTTCCGAATTCAGGATGGTTGGCTTGAACGAGCGTAGAGATATTTTAGACCTAACTTTTTTATTTAAAATTTTTAGAAATATGATCGATTGCCCACAGCTCTTAAGCAAGTTCAAATTCAAAATTCCTTTTCACTATCCTCGCAACAAAATGAGTACCTACAGTATTATGCCCGCCTCAACGTAGAACACTTTTCGGTGCTAGCTCTTGTATTCCACGTCTTTGCAAACTGTACAACAAATTTGATGCTATCGACATCCACCGGGACACAATCTTCCAATTTAAGAAAAACATAAGATCACTGAGATCTTAACTACAGCCGCCAAGGTGTATTTTTTATTTTAATTTAAACGATTTTTTTATCTTAATGAAGTATATTAATAATTTCTTTTCAAATATAACTGACTTACGTATAGTCAAGTAGACCTCTCCTTCCTATTTCTCATAGTGGTGAGTTTAAAAAAAAATGTTTTGTATAGTGTGTAAGTGTTTATTTTTCAATTTTAATTTCTGCACTCGTGCGAATAACTCTGCATGTTGTGTTTATCAGTAAATCTATTGTGCAATATTTTCAGATCCCATAAGCATGTATCATTAGACCTAAACAGCATTGTAACAATAGTTGATAGACCCAATAATAAAAAAAAAAAAATTGTTGAAATAAAATCCTTTACTATATAGCACTTCTTTTATTATTTACTTAAGCAACAACACAATTTTTGTTCCTATCGAGTTCAGGTCTTGCAAAACAAAGAAAAACGGAAGTGGATGCAACCACAGATTAAAAATGCGTTTCTTTTTACGCGTCACTAGACATGGCGCCAAAGGATTTAAGATTATTATATTTATGTAATCTATATTACAACAATAATAAAAAAAAAACATGTTCAGGCCACTTGTACTCCTTTTCGTCAATGGCACCATTGACCCGAACATCACCCGGCGCCCAGGGATGGCATCCTCCATCGGACACCATCTACGCCCGGCGCCCAGGATTTTCCTCATCTGACGCCATCAAACTCCCGGCGCCCAGCAATAAAAAATCTTCACCTGGCGCCATCAGCGCCCGGCAGCCAGCTCCATTTACTTTCCGATTTCACTTATTGTCCAATTCTTCATACGCACTTAGTCTCTTTTACTCACTTCACTTTCCAAAATTAATTTGGCATTGATTAGCCTAAAAAAACTGTATTATTAATCTATTGCGCAGCGCTGCCCTACAAGGCAGCACTGGCAGGGTCGCCATGTAATGATGGGACCGGGAGATTGCAATAAAAGATGACTTCACGCTTGATGTCTATATTGTGACTGTCTTATGATTCAATACATGTCCTTATATATTAGACACTACATGGAGAGGTGCTACGCACACTACATCTGTGTCTGTGTCTGTGTCTGTGTCTGTGTCTGTTGGCCTGCAGCATGGGCCACACGTGGTCGTCGGCGGTGCCCGGCGCCAGCAGGTACCGCGTGTGTCTGTGCCTGTCTATGCCTGTATCTGTGTTTGTCTGTGCCTGTGTCTGTGCCCGTGCCCGTGCCCGTGCCCGTGCCCGTGTGTCCGTGTCCGTGTCCGTGTCCGTGTGTGTCCGTGTTCGTGTCCGTGTCCGTGTCCGAAAGTAAAGGTTAATATCTAGTAAGATTTTAGTAACTGTTACTAAATCTTTTCATTTTGAATTTATGTAATACTAGCAGACCCGGCGAACTTCGTACCGCCTTAACGTAGCTTTGATGCACTACTTTATTTTGTTAACCGACTTCAAAACAGGAGGGGTGAGAGACCCATCCCATCTCCCATCTTAGGTATGCCGTATGAGTAAGTATCTATTCAATTTGAACTGAAATCCATAATATCCATATAAAATTTAATCTTTTTTCCCTGGTCTCGCCATAACTGATTTTTTTGCGTAACAAAATTTATTCGAACCAGTTTTTTGCCTACTTTCAAGGTAAATGAGGATTATGGCAAAAATATGCGTTCTGAAATTTAACTCATAGTTAAATTTATTTATTTTATTATTATTTATATTCATATAAACGCGCCATCATAATTTTATTAAAGTTTTTGATAAAGTTTGTTTTGTTTTAAAGACTAAGAAGTTTTCTGTTTGCTAATAAGTGTTTGTTAATCAAATTTAGTTCACAGCATAATATCGATTTTTGATAAATCTTCTACCCAATATTACAATAGGCCTATTTTGATATAGCTGGATGAAGAAGGTATACTATTAAAATAATGGTTTGATATTTGGAAAACTCCCCGAGATATTACAGTTTCAATAGCACATCATTTGGGCGAGCTCAAAACGCTTCATACAAATGTCGCAGCACACTATGACGTCACAACGTGTAATACTGTATGCATATATCGTAAGAACTTTGTTCAGCAGCTATATCAAATGTTGCTTATACGAATATATTTTCATAGTGAAAGTTACTACTAATTTTGTATTT
The DNA here is from genome assembly GCA_039566165.1 of Maruca vitrata. NCBI lineage: Eukaryota > Metazoa > Arthropoda > Insecta > Lepidoptera > Crambidae > Maruca > Maruca vitrata. Next base: position 3,281,872 of record CM076925.1, on the reverse strand, counting down.
TATACGATGGCATAGCATTTTTAGATTCGCACTTTTGAAATGGACTTTCCCACCCAACTTCAAATGTCTATTATTGTCTCAAATCCTAAGAAATATTAATTTCGATTTGACTAATGTTATTAATTTACCTATATCTTACTATTGATTGTGAAATTGCATGCAAATTTTTACTTAGGAAACCCTATTGTGTCGGTCGATGGAAAAATGTGTGAAGTTGTTCAACAATCGATCTTCTCCAAATTATTGTGCAAACGCTGATCAACTTCTTTTGCTGAATTGCCCATAAAATATATTTGCGAAAATTTTGTGTGTAGAGATTTAATATCTACTTATCCGTTTGATACAGGTATGAACCGTATCTATTGTAGTGCGATCAGCTCATCTTTTCTTCTGACCCAAAAACGTGGTGATTGAAAAATGTTTGTCAAAGAACCCTCTTTATTATTTGGACACTATAGATATCGAATTTTGTCAATAAACGAAAATGACAATTAGATGTCACTAAATGAAAATCTCTGATATAGACTGATTGAGAATAATTGAATGATATAGATGCATGTTGTCGATTCAAGACCCTTATAATAATCTGAGGTATTATTTTCGGAAATAAAAACTCAAACAAATAACTAACACAAATACCTAAAGTTTCGAGACATTTTACAAAAAAAAATATTTCTTACACGCACACACATGAATAGTTGTTACAGTATTTGACAGGATTGGACAACGATACTCTATTCCAATTATGAAGCTTTTGTGACAGATGTGAATTTAACACTACCAGGGAAGTACCCCTTAGAAATCGATACACAGCGGCAACGATTCTCGATTTGTAACTTATTTTAATCGAATTAACTTTCAAAAACTAAGGTTGATAGAAATTGTCGAAAGAACAATATAAGACATGCAAAACTTCTAATCTTGTTTTTTGTCGAAAAAAGAAATACACGATTGCATGTTTAGTATAATAATTATATAGATATATAATGACGTGAATAATAATAGTCAAGTTTTTAAAAAATTATACAGTTATACTCTCGTGTAAAAAAAACTGGTCAATGAAGCAGCCCCATTGCCGCCAGATTCATTTTCATTCGCGAATGATCGGTTTAACTAACTGAATACTTGAGGCACGTCACTATGTTTAAAAGTAAAACATAAACCATAGTACGTAACTGCATTCGCGCAAAAAAATATTATTATATTTTGAAGTTCAGATTTAGAAACAATAGTTTGATCAAAAACAATAAGTTAATTTTGCTTGTGAATTAATTGTAGAGTGTTTTTGTACAATTGTAAATTTTTCAAATGACGATTTACGACCAAACACAAAAAAAGATATTACATTGCATTTAAATGAAACGTGCAGAGTTACGTTCTTCGAAATGTCAAAAAAGACTTCATAAATGGAATAATGTTCAACATAATGACTGACGTTTCATGTCAAGTCCCACGGGAACTCTGTAAAACGGGATAAAATCCTTCTCCTGGCTCTAAGCTACCTCCCTACCAATTTTCAGCCAAATCTGTTCGGCCGATCTCGAGTTATAAGTGGTGTAACTAACACGACTTCCTTTTATATATATAGATGATTTTGATTTACAATATAGCAAGACCTGAGTGTTGTGATCAATTACAATAATAACAATAAAATAGATGATAACATAGATGATTTAAATTTGGCATGCAGGTACCTTGGTAAACCTCAAGCTTAGTTGCAACAAGGTATTGCAATTTTTTTACTAGGGAAGGGAGTTAGCGGGAAAACTTTTGATTGAGAAAATCGAAACTGCATAAGATACATGATTGAAATTTGGCATGCAGGTGCCCTAATGAACGTAAAGCTTACTTGCAACAGGCTTTCTAAAATGACGTAGGTTGCCTCTGTTTTGGGACACCTTTAGTTCGCGCTACCTGTGAAACGGCCCCGCTTTCGAGCAAGTGATTACGCGTATTCTTCTAAGTACATACTAGACTATAAGTCATGGAAATTCTAGCTTTGCTAAAATGACGTAGGTCTGGCGGCCCTGGGATCTTGGTCCATAATAATAAGATTCTACCACCGGTTCGGAACGCCGATTCTACCGAGAAGACTCCGGCAAGAAACTCGATAGTTGCTCTTTTAAACGACAATCATGTTACAAAATGTAAATGAGCCAAGTCATACAGTCAGTCTGTGCCATAGCAAAAAGTACCAGTTCAATATTTACTACTTTTAAAAATAACGATAATTAAAATAATAAGTTTATCTCGGTAGATGTATTTATGATTGGCAAAGTAATTTTAAGTAGGTACTTTTACCTCTGCCTGCGTCTCTATTTAATATAAATTACAAAATTAACATTTTGGTATTTAAGGTAGAAACCCCTAAAAATATAGGTTCTTTTTAATTAGAATTAATAAGTTTTGAATGAAATACATTGTAAAGTAAAACGTTCAAGCGGATCCTTACCTGAGACGCGTGAAGGAGGAGCGTGAAGGCGGCTGCGAGGGCCACGTAGTCCAGTCAAAATAGACATTTAACCTAGGAAAAATTCGCATAGAGCTGAAAATTGGCATGAATGTTGGGAACACTATGACAAATAATCTGTCAAAAGTCCCCATCGATCCCACGTCTACAAAAAAAAATAATCAAGGTCAAATGTCACAATATCAATTTTATGCACTTTTGAGCGAAACGGTAAGTTTAATCATAAAAGTATGTATGACAAAATTACTTATCACGTAATTATCTATAAAAAATGTCTTAACACTTTGTTCCTAAGATTCACCATTTCAGAGATATAGCGATGCACAAAGTTGAAAAAGTTGTATTTTCAAACGCTTCCAGGCCCCCATGCGATTGTGCTAAACAGTTAAAATTTTAACGAATGATGTATCTCAGTTGCCTCTATAACATCTAATACTAGAAACAACATGAAACCAACGTGTAAAGTGGGTTCTCATACAAAACCTATGTTTTTTTTTCTCACACTTGGGCGGTTTTTAACGTGGTTACCCTAGTGAACCTATTCCAGGTCATATATCGATCAAAAACGATATCAACAGATGAATGCATATTATGTAAAATATGAATTTTCTAATGATTAAAACCCCGATATCTCGCGAATGGTGAGTCGGAAAAGAAAAAGTGAATGGACCATTGTATGATCTACAACTTTTGTTTGACCTATTTTTACGATAATACTTACCGTTTTCGAGAAAAATGGAAAAATCCTTAATTTTATACTTTTGACCTTGAATAAAATTTTTTGCAGAAGTAGGATTGATGGGGATTTTTGATATTTCGTTTATTATGATGTATTTAACGTCTCTGGAAATTTTCAGCTTTATGTGAATTTTGTCTAAGTTAGCACTTATTTTTGTCTATTTTGACTGGACTAACGAGCGCACCGCCGCGACCACAAAGTACACCTAGTACGAACAAACAATTTACTTAATCAAAAGAACATATAACTTAAAAATTTTAATTATATTTAATTTCTATTTATGACAATGTTTTTCGACATGCAAGATGATGCTCGTGTATAATATTACTCGTGCTGGCCAACAGAAGACAAGAACCCACGCAAGAAAGGAGACATTCTAAATGTCAGTTTCTAGGGTGAACTCAATTTCTACATTTAAAATGAAATTAAGATATTCAAATGATATTACAATAAAAATCTTAGTTATGTACCTTCTGGAAGATCATTAAATTATTGGCCTACACACCTTAATGTCCTTCCAATGCGTATCATGCACACAATACGAGTATTGTATATAACTTAAAATAAGTTTCACTTAATTGTAGTGGTTTAAGGTAATATTAAAACTTAGCCCAATAAAAAAATTAAGAAAAGTTGTCGTTTCCCGCGGTGATAGAAATAACTTTTTTTTAAGTTGACAAAGATGTTAAGAGCCGTACAGCCATATAAGTCAGTAGACACTGGACAGCCAAGATCGGTGTATAAACCAAAGAGAATATAATCACTACGTTTTAGTATAAACAGCTGAGAACACTTTTTTTTTTCGGTGTAACTACGCAAAGGAAACAGCAAAAGTCTTATAACCTCTTGATTAAATGATTGCTTCTATTGAATGAGTTAAATACTTTTCAAAATAGATGTTACACAACATCACATAATATTGATCTGATCCCGTGGTAAGTAGCTGTTGATTCTGATATCCGTAATACACATGCTTAGTGTTATGGATATCAGAATTAGCAGAGGATACACAAATATACTGAAATATATTTAATCACACACCCAGACACGGAACAAACACCGATGTCCCGGGTAGGAATCGAACCAACGACTCTTGGAACAGTAGGTAGTAAAACTTGGTCACTAACCACTGCTCCACCGAGCCAGTCAGTCTCTTAGTCATTACTTTTATCTTTAAGGTTCATGTATCATATTGTAATAGAAAAAAAGTAGTAAACAAAAAGTTAAAAATATTCAAACTTTTAAGTTAAGTATTTCGCTTTAAAGTTAGGACATCTAGTGCGATGGTCTGTATTTTTTTTGTCTGTATTTTTTTACAAAATTTCTACTGAACCATAATACTCGTACATGGCTTGTAAGTGAATGTCTGCTATATCAAAATATAATAAACTAGTGACCCGCCCTCGCTTTGCTTCGGGTGAATTTTACATAAAACTTTCCTCTGGAATCCCTTTATTTATTAAAAAATCCGCAACAAAATCCGTTGCGTAGTTTTAAAGATATAAGCTCCCTATGTCTATAGGGATATCGGGATAGAGAATGCCACTTTTTCTTATACTATGTAGTGAAAATGATCTCAAACAAAATGTACGTACACCAACAAGCTTCGTGGTATTTATAGAAGCGAGAATAATACGGAAAACAGATATTTTTAGCATTTGACCTTGAATTTTTTATAGTGCATAAATAATGAATAATTGCTTCATTCTAAAAAATTAAGACTCCGAGCTCACGAGAAGTACTCAATGGATATTGATTCCCAAGCTGTCTTTCCACAAATTTTCGACACCACGAGACATTGTGGAATAATGGCTATCCCTTGCATGCGTTGCTTTGGTTTAAAAGTTTAATGCTCTAACAGCTCTAAGATCTGAATATTTGATAAGAACTTTAGCTTGACAAAAAGTGATAAATACTGTTGTAGTGGTTAATTAAGATGATATTGTTGACCACAACATTAATATTTACATGAAAATATGCATTAAAAAACCTGCAAGCGGGATCTAATACCTTCAATCATCTATACATAAAATGTTTGAAGATGTAGATGTTACACGAAGTTGTAAACTAAGTAGATTAGATTTTTTTTTGTGCGATTAAATTATCGATAAGATAAAAACTAGCGGAGACCATAAAAATGGTTGGTTCCTCGTCGTGTGGCGTAGTCCCGTTCCGCCTGCGAGATGTTGGCGTTGCGCGTGTTCTGTGTGTTGGCGTGCCTGAGCGGCGCACTGGCCGACCGCAGGCACCCGGAGCCTCGCGCGGCCGCCGCCGCCCGCGCCGCGCCCGCCGCCGAGCGCACCGCCGCCTACTGGGTCGCCGAGGCGCAGGCCGGCGTGGAGCAGCGCGCCAAGCTGTCCCGCGGCGCCGGAAAGGCACGCAACGTGGTCATGTTCCTCGGCGACGGCATGTCCGTGCCCACGCTGGCGGCCGCACGCGCGCTCCTCGGCCAGCGCGAGGGGAAGACCGGCGAGGAGGCTCAGCTCTCCTTTGAGGAGTTCCCGACCGTGGGGTTGAGTAAGGTGGGAAAGAAGGAACTTAACTTGCTGTCTTAATTAGTGTTTTGAATGTTTTGTGACACGAATATAAAAATTAACTTACTTAAATTTCCTAAAGGTAATGGTTATTTTATGAATTATTTTATTTGGGTTGTTATATAAATAACATACTTAATACAATCCTACCACCAAGTTAACTCTTTTTTTTTTTACTTAGCCTATACTGTCCCACTGCTGGGCAAAGGCCTCCCCCAATTCACACCAAAGCTGTCGGTCTCCAGCCAAGGCCGACCAGTTCCGATTATGGGCATCCAGATCATCTCGCCACCTCTTTTTGGGCCTTCCTCTTTGTCGACGCCCATCCGCCGGTTGCCATTGGGTGACCAGTTTTGCCCATCTTTCAGGAATCATCTTACAGACGTGACCCGCCCAGCTCCATTTTAATTTGACAGCCTTTTTTGTAACATCTAACTCTTATTATTATTAATTTATTATGGTTGGTTATATCAGACATACTGCGTGAACGCGCAAGTGGCGGACTCGGCGTGCTCCGCGACGGCGTACCTGTGCGGGGTGAAGACCAACAACGGCATGCTGGGCATCTCGGCGGCCGTGTCCCGCCGCGACTGCCCCGCCTCCGTGGACCCCGCCAACCACCTGGACTCCATCGCCGCCTGGGCGCTTGAGGACGGCCGCGATGTCGGTACGTTGCTACGTGCTTATAGTTGTTTAATTTGGTTGTTTCTCTTTTCCCCATCAATTGGTGTGCATATGTATATTTATTTATTCGACAAAAACACATTGCAAGCTTACAGAATGTCGCTAAGCTTACAATTTATATGTTCACATTAAGTATTGTAGACAGAGGACAATACAATTTCAATAACTGGAATAACAATAATATAATTTATACAAATATCAAGACAATATTATTAGTGAAAAAAGGATTACAAAATGATACTAAGGAAGAAAATTACATTTTGTAATTCAAGAGCTTTGGCACAAAGTTGGCCAAAGTTGTCGACAAGTAGATCAATATTAAAATTATGCGCGAGTATATCACCTATGAGGCGTGCATTTGCAGCGTACTTTGTGCGCGTGGCAGGACGCAACAACAGCCATAGTGAGAACGTTTGCGTGCGCAGGTATCGTGACGACGACTCGTATCACGCACGCGTCACCCGCGGGCACGTACGCCAAGACGGCCAATCGCGGCTGGGAGGACGATGCCGAGGTGCGCGCGGACGGACACGACCCCGCCGCCTGCCCCGACATCGCGCACCAGCTTGTGCACTCCTACCCCGGGAACCAGTTCAAGGTAATGCATTCAATTACAGTATTATACAATATGTATGTATATTATATAACTGCCTCGTTGGTCTATTGGTAGCAAGTGCTGCGTTAGGACCGAGAGGTCCCCGGTTCGAGTCCGGGGACGGGTAAAATTTGTGTGAGTTTTTCTGTACTGAAATTACTCAGCCCGGAGTTAGGAAGTTGGCGGTTGAACGCTCGTGCCTAGGAAAGCACGTTAAGCCGGTGGTCCTGCGCCCGATCTCTCATCGGTCATGTCGGATTGCCGTCTCACCGAATTATGAGAGTAAGGGAATAGAGAGTGCACTTGTGTTTGCGCGTACACTTGTGCACTATAATATGTCCTGCGCACTTGGCTGATCTCAATTGGGATCGGCTGCCATGGCTGAAATCGGTCGGACGCATTATAGTTGGTAATCAATTTGTTAGTATAAAGAAAGTACATAATTTTCAATTTGTTTACGGTTACAAATTACTATTCACATTAACTACAAAATATGGCGATTATTCAAAATTATTCTTGCATACCATGTATTGACATCACAGATATCTGTGATGACACCGCCTAAAAATGCAAGTCAAGTAAAATATTATTAAACGAAAATAAATTGAAAATATAGAATAGAATAGCAGAGTATTTGGTATTTGCCTAATTATTTTTGTTTGACATACATAGGTAATACTGGGAGGAGGAAGGAGACACTTTTTGCCAAATGATACACGTGACGAGGAAAACACTCGTGGCAGAAGAACTGACAACCGCAACCTCATCCAGGAGTGGCTGGAGGACAAGCGGACCCGCAGCGCTTCCTACGCCTACGCTTGGAATAGAACTGAAATTATGGAACTCAAAGATGATCCACCAGAATACCTCCTGGGGCTGTTCGAGGGCAGCCACATGCGTTACCACCTGGAGGCCGACCCGGTGATGGAACCGACCCTGGAGGAGCTGACTGAGATTGCGATTAACTCCTTGAGCAGGAACGAAAAAGGATTCTTCTTATTCGTGGAGGGTGGACGTATCGACCACGGGCACCACGATAATTTTGTGCACCTAGCGCTGGACGAGACCATCGAGATGAGCAAAGCGGTGGCGAAGGCGAAGGAGCTGCTGCCGGAGGAGGAGTCGCTGATCGTGGTGACGGCGGACCACGCGCACGTCATGGCCTACAGCGGGTACTCGGACCGCGGGAACGACATCCTCGGGCCCAACCGCGAGGTGGACGACCACGGCGTGCCCTACCAGACGCTGTCGTATGCCAACGGGCCCGGCGCGCGGCCCACCGCGGCCGACGGCGAGCGCGTCGACGTCACCAACGACACCGACTACGGTAAGTGTGCACGCAACACGACCATTCCTGTGGGGCTACCATGAGTTTAAAACTTACGCGCTCGATATCGCCTACGTAAATATGTCTATGAAAAAATTGTACAGCGCCGCCTGGTGGTTACGCGAAGAACTACAATCGGCCATAATATGAAAAAAACAACTCGATAGGTTTTTAACGTACGTAAGTTTACGATAGCCAACTCATGGTAGGCCCTCTGTGTCCAATTGTGTGTCATGACAAAATTGAGTAAATACTTGTTTCAAGTGTTAATGCGTTTATAGAACGAAAGATTATTCGGGTCAAGTTGAATTACATAAATATACACCGTGAAATTTTAGTGGTTGTTTTCCCGTGGCAGAACGATTTGCCTTTAGTAATACTATCGAATCATGCAAATTATTCCTCGAAGAAAATTTTTTTTTTTCGATTTTTCAGAATATTAATTTTCCAACTCGAAAACGAGAGAAGCCATCGTTGTTTGTGAAGGTGACGTATTCAGGTACTGCTTGCCGTATGAAATCGATGCTTAAAGCTAAAGAAGCTCTACACCCTAAGTCATAAAGCGGTTCGAACGTGCTTTCGAGTTACGGTTAAACCTTTCGTAAAACCGGCATTTATACATTGATTTTACCAAAAAAGAACTGCACACATCTTTTGTACTACTAAGATAGAATCATATTACTGCGGGAAAACAACCACTAAAATTTCACGGTGTAGAACGAAAGATTATTCGGGTCAAGTTGAATTACATAAATATATACGTATATTTGTTAGTAAGTATTTTTAATAACAGTATGTAATGTGTTTGCGCGTGCAGGGGAGCTGCGGTGGAGGAGCCACGCGGACGTGCCACTGGACTCGGAGACGCACGGCGGCGACGACGTGGCGGTGTTCGCGTGGGGCGCCCACCACGACATGTTCACGGGGCTGTACGAGCAGAGCCGCATCCCGCACCTCATGGCCTACGCCGGCTGCTTCGGCCACGGCAAGCAGGCCTGCGGGAACGGCGCCACCCTCCTCAACACATCGCTCTTCACGCTGCTTGCTGCGGCACTTGTTGCAATCAATGGACGATTTTGATGCTGTAACCACTTTGAAGTTATAGTTTTTAGATAATTTATTCATTTTACTTTAGTTTTAATATCTCTTATAAAGGCTGTGAAATTTAAGGCGTATTGTATTAAATAATTCGTTATTTATTTAATAAATATCTGTAATTAAGAAATGTTTTTAATTTTACTTGTTATTTCTCGGTGAGATTTTAATTGAATTATCATTTAATTCTTGATTGCTTACTGCTTAAATCAGACTATACACCACCATCTATTACCGAAATTATCTTTTATTTAAATGTTACATTTTTGGGTTCTTTCTTACAGTCCAGTCAAAATAGACATTTAACCCAGGAAAAATTCGCATAGAGCTGAAAATTTGCATGAATGTTGGGAACACTATTACAAATAATCTGTCAAAAGTCCCCATCGATCCGACGTGTGCAAAAAAAAATATTCAAGGTCAAATGTCACAAATATCAGTTTTATGCACTTTTGAGCGAAACGGTAAGTTTTATCATAAAAGTGTGTATGACAAAATTACTTATCACGTAATTATCTATAAAAAATGTCTAAACACTTTGTTCCTAAGATTCACCATTTCAGAGATATAGCGATGCACAAAGTTGAAAAAGTTGTATTTTCAAACGCTTCCAGGCCCCCATGCGATTGTGCTAGACAGTTAAAATTTTAACGAATGATGTATCTCAGTTGCTTCTATAACATCCAATACTAGAAACAACATGAAACTAACGTGCAAAGTGGGTTCTCATACAAAACTTATGTTTTTTTTTCTCACACTTGGGCGGTTTTTAACGTGGTTACCCTAGTGAACCTATTCCAGGTCATATATCGATCAAAAACGATATCAACAGATGAATGCATATTATGTAAAATATGAATTTTCTAATGATTAAAACCACGATATCTCGCGAATGGTGAGTCGGAAAAGAAAGTGACTGGACCTTTTTTGTAGAAAATTGTATGATCTACAACTTTTGTTTGACCTATTTTTACGATAATACTTACTGTTTTCGAGAAAAATGGAAAAATCCTTAATTTTATACTTTTGACCTTGAATAATTTTTTTTGCAGAAGTAGGATTGATGGGGATTTTTGATATTTCGTTTATTATGATGTACTTAACGTCTCTGGCAATATTCAGCTCTATGCGAATTTTGTCTAAGTTAGCACTTATTTTTGTCTATTTTGACTGGACTATTACCTCGCGTTTGGTGATAATGAGAGGATACAATATAATTTTATAAATGTGAGCGATGGGTGTATTTGTATAAGGTTAAAACCAAGTTTGTGACAAGATTTTTGCCAGTCTTGTCCCACGGCCACCATTATTGGAATGAAAATTACCAGTCCATAAAAAATATTTTTGCAAATTATTTTGTCTAAATGTGTATTTAGGCACACATATTATATTTCGTTAACTACGTAATTTTTTTATACGAGATCTATTAATTTATCACTGAGTGCCTATTTATTTTGTATTTTTACATTTATTACTATTATCTATATCCAAATGGCAAAAAATTGCTTAAGATTTATTTATTTATTTATTTAGGAAAAAATACAGCTGTTACACTTAATACATTTGACTTAAAATAACTTAACCCTTAATAAGATACAGGGAAAATAGTTCCTACCAGATTTTGAACCTTACCTAGCTGTAATACCGGCGAAAACCAATAAAAAAATTCTATATGCTGTATTTGATTAATGGTTAAATAATACATCAGCAATTAACATTTTCCACTACAAGTTCATACATTTAGTGTTGTGTGACGAAATAACGCGAAAGGAAAGATTAGGATATAAAATTAGTAGGTAATTGAACTATCTATTTATGATAGCCTTTTTGAACCTTGTGATATTTTCATAAAAAATGTCGAAATGGTTGTAGTTACTATTAAATTTATTACAAGCTCTAATTATAAAACTATTTTTCTTATAGTTAGTTTTACATATAGGAGTAGCAAATGTGTCCTTGTGCCGCGCACTAAGTCTGGAACATTTATAAAATATCTTGCTCAGCAAGTAAGGGGAGTCAACTACGTTGTTAATCATTTTGTACAGTAGTAACAGATCTCTGTGCTCTCTTCGAGTGACCAACGAGACAATTTTATTCGTGTCAAAGTTTGTTAATCTATACTTTAGATTCGTCATGTCTGTCCGTCCTTAGTACAGCTTAGACATACTTTTAAAACTTGGTAAGTAGATTTTGTTGGCAAGTAGATAGTATTCTGAGAATCGCTTTAAGATTTGGAAGCACAATATTAAAAAATTGAGGATTGAATGAAGATAACAAATTAATAGTTCATTTGTTAAATATTAAGTTAATCTTATTATAAAAAAATCACAACAAGAAGACGGTTCAACCCTGGGTTAAACGTTATTGAAATAATACGACTACATAATATATAAAATACTCATTATCTATAAAATTTATTATGACAAAATTAACTACAAAAATCTGTTATTAAGTTTGGTGACACAATCGTAATAATTGGTACACTATTAGCGAAATGAGTAGAGCGGAGGAGAGGCCCGCGGCGGCGGCGCCGTTCCCGCAGGCGCGGCGGCCGGGCCCGAAGCAGCCGGCGTAGGCCATGAGGTGCGGGAGGCGGCTCTGCTCGTACAGCCCCGTGAAAAGCTGGTGCCGCGGGCCCCACGCGAACACGCCCACGTCGTCGCCGCCGTGCGTCTCCCACTCCAGCGGCACGTCCGCGTGGCTCATCCAATCGAAACCACCTGCAATCAGGGCATCCGTCGTCATCACATCCGCACCCGCGAGGGGCTCGCTCCTACTTCAATCTAGGGCGATAACATCATTTCTCAGTACAAAGCAACCCAATAGATATTCAAAGTAATTAATTAGTGATAGTAGTTGAAAACAGCCGTGATGATAAGATTAATGAGATTAGTGATCGTAAAAGGCTTACCGTAATCTGCATCGTCAAGTACGTTGGGGCGCACGTTGCCGGGGTAGCGGCGCGCGCCGGGCCCGTTGGCGTACGACAGCGTCATGTAGGGGACGCCGTCGTCGTCCGGGTCGCCGTTGGGCCCGAGGATGTCGCGCCCGCGCTCCGAGTAGCCGCTGTAGGCCATGACGTGCGCGTGGTCCGCCGTCACCACGAGCAGCGAGTCCTGCTCCGACAGCAGCTCCTGCGCCCGCGCCACCGCGTCGCTCAGCGCGATGGTCTCGTCCAGCGCGCGGTGCACCCAGTTGTCGTGGTGTCCGTGGTCGATGCGCCCGCTCTCTACGAACAAGAAAAATCCTTTCTCGTTTCGGCTCAGCGACCTGATCGCAATCTCTGTCAGTTCTGCGAGCGTCGGTTCGGTCGTTTTGTTTGCTTCTAGGTGGAACTCGAGATGGCTGCCTTCGAAAAGACCTAAAATGTATTCCGGTGGCGACGACATTGCTTCCATCAGCTGTTCCCTGTGCCACATGTACTTGTAGCTCACACCTTCGGATTCTTTTTTCGCTTCCCACTCTTTGATAAGATTGCGACCATCTGTGCGGTAACCTTCTGTTCCCTCCTCATCGAATGTTTGAACGGGAATAAATTCTCTTCTACCTCCTCCCAAAATTACCTGTTGATGAGTTTAAATTGAATCAATTACAAACGACAGCTTAATAGCAATACATCATCATCATCATCATCAGCCCATTACAGTCCATTGCTGGACATAGGCCTCCCCAAATGCACGCCACTTCTCTCTCTCCTCGGCCACTCGCATCCAGTTCCTACCAGCCGTCCTGCGCAGATCGTCACACCACCTGGCCTGCGGGCGTCCTACACTACGTTTGCCGAGACGCGGTATCCACACAGTACAAATAGCAATACAAGTGTGTGCTATTAAATGGAAGAATAAATGAGGTGGTGAACCTTGAACTGGTTCCCGGGGTAGTGGTGCACGAGCTGTTGCGCGATGTCGGGGCAGGCGGCGGGGTCGAGGCCGTCCGCGCGCACGGCCGCGTCGCTCTCCCAGTCGCGGTCGGCCGTCCGCGCGAACGCGCCCGCCGGCGACGCGTGCGTCACGCGGGTCGTCGTCACTATACCTGCACACAACAATACAATTATTCATTCTTTGACTACTTTTAATAGATTAAAAAAAAAAAAAGTAAAATCTTCCATGATTACTTTGAAAATTTAAAATCTCATTTTCGAATTTTTGGTATTACGTAATTTTGCTTTTTTTGGTTGCTGTTACCACCATACAGTTGTGTAAAACCCGCCAAGTAACTCTGACCCCTCTCGGTCAGGTCGCGTTCCGGGATCAGCACTGTACGAACTGGAGCCAGAGGGGACCATTGTTGCGGCAAGCGCCGGACCAGTGGAGTCTTAGCGGCGGCATTGTGCGTGCGGAGCGGGTCAGCCCGCCCGCCAGGGAGACCCGTAGAAACTGGGGCCTTTCCGTTCGGCGGACTGGCCAACTCCGACCCGCACAGCTCAATACCAATGCGAAACTCCACGCCTTGTCTCGTTGTTGCCGCAGCAGTGGTCTCCTCTTTCACGGCTTTCAGGGTGAGTGCGACAGGCTCAATTTGGTCTATTGTGCCTGTCGACCTCATATTTGGATCTCACTACCGCTTACCATCAGGTGGAGTGAGGTCATCATGTTAGCCTCTTTATAAAAAAAAAAAAAATTTTACTGATATTCTAAAACTAAAATCAATGTCTTTATTTATGTAGGAAATTTGTATGTGTTGGGGTGCGGGGTTGCAAATGATTGTTAAAAGTCCGCGAGAGAGTGATATGATTATTTATTGTATACGAATACAATAGACACAATATAAAAATAACTATAAGTAAGGATAATGTTAAATGTTATGTTAATGTTCGAATGCACCCGGTCGCGACTGTTTCCAAAAATGCACTGGTGAGCCGCCACGCGGCCACCTATGACTTACTTCGGCGCACGCGCCTATTTACGTCATCACAGTGTTAGGTTACTATGCACCGAACATATTGCCGGGCAGGAAAAGTAGTGAGTGTAGTGAGTGTGAGAGTCGAAATGAAGTGAGAGGATACAGTAGATGAGGGTTAGTTAAAGATACAGGGTGATAAACAATTTTCTTATAACTAATGATGATAGGGTTAGGACAATGTTCAGTATGATGAAAAATATTTTTTAAAGTAACGTAAGAACTACACTTTTTATTCACTCATCACGGAAAACTAATTTTCTAGGCACATACTCTGGCTTTAAGATTTTTAGCTCACTTTCACTATGAACTTTACACACTCGCTCACTATCACACTGCGTTTCACTCACGATGTACATGCTGGCGGAGCGCGCAGCATCGGCGCGGGGCGGCGCCTGCGCAGCCGCCGCGGGCTGCGGCGCCGCCCCTGTTACTGGAACACTCCGACTTCGTCGCACTCGTCGGTACACGACGATACTACCTATCAATACTGCTACTGCTAGTATTCCATATATCAAGGAGTAATGATGAATGTCATGATAGGATACAATAGTGAAATCATCGGAAGTAGCTTTACTTTCCTTCAGGGATTTTATTTGATTTTCTATATCTTTGAATAATTGTTCGTTTAAGGTATCGGTGAAGTTATCTAAGGGAATGTTTGGTACAGTTATATTAATGATGTTATTAATCGGCGCTATCACATTCATATCCAAATTTTGTTTGACATTTAATATACTTTGTTCATTCTTTCGACCGAATACGGTAAAGTTCTCTGTTTTTATTATGCAATCACCGTCTATGTTTATCAAGCTCGGCCCTGTCAGCTGATGAGACGTAACAAGATCCTTGCAAATGCTTCGAATTTGACACTGAGTCCAACATATGTATAAGTAAGTGTTCGGTTGTGCTAGACTGTACCACCTGTTTTGACCTGCGACGATGCTTGTCTGACAGTGGTTTATTTGTTCGTCTATTACACACAAATCTTGATCGTTTTTCATTTTATAGATAGGACTATGTATACTGCATATCAATGTAGATGAGTCTCTTGATAGACAGTTGTTAAGATCTTCCTGAGAAACAGTTAAAAAAGAATCTTTCTTCAGATTAATAGCGATAAAACTTGATATGGGTATAATGCTCACTATATGAATTCCAACTCTCTGCGGTATTGGGATAATGTTGTACAAGTCAAATGTATCTCTGCTTATTAGTGGGATTATTATTTCAAATATGAAGTATTCTTTAGTCATTCTTGCCTTGACTTTTAATAGTTTATAGATATTTCGCACATCGGTTTGTATGTTGCTAATCGGAAGAGTGATATCTGAAGCTAACAATCCAGAAATTATGTTCAATTCGTTCTGTAATTGTGTAGGAGTCAGTAAGTGTAGGTTGAAGTGCCCTTGATAGATATCGGTGGTAGAGTCCAACAGGGTTTCTTGAAGATCTTTCAGCGTTTGTAACATGTTATGAGCTGTTAATGCTGACATGGTAAAATCTTCGGTAACAGTCACCTGATTAAGTTGTTTTTCTAAAATTGCCACTGTTCTGTCCAAACTATGGAAATGCTTGTTTATAGTTTTGTGTTGTGTTGCAATAATGTTTTCTGTTCTTTTTAATAAATTATACTCCGATTCCACCACAGACGTTTGGTTTTTCCATAAATTATTCAGGTGTACTTGATTCTGACGTATCAGCTGTATGTCTTGAGCGTATTTTTCTGCGAACCGTTGGTCTAATACGCCGAAGAGACTGTTTGCGATATTACCCACGCCGTCGATAAGACCTCGACGCTGTCTGGCGTGCGCGCTAAAATGTTGACTCAACAACAGCTGATCATAGTATTGTAACTCGAGATACCTATGGTTGAGTTGCGGCATTATTAATTTACACTGATGGTCTTCAATTAATTTGTTATTACAAGTACCTTCTAGATACTTGTATATTTTTTCAAATGCCGTCCTTCCCTCCCAGTATGGTGCCATGTCGTAGTATACGATGAGGGTCCATTTATCCTTTTCAAGTTGCATGTTCGCCACTGAATCAAAATATAATGCTTGTGTTTTGTTTAATTCTGTTACTGTTACTCCAAATATCGTTGTAAATAATGTAAGGAAATAAAGTATGGTCAATGTTACTGATGTTAATGATGTTCCCTTAATGGTACGTGTCTTTCTACTCTTCGAGGGCTCCTGTTGTTTTTCGTTAGTGTCTTGATTAACTTCAGAAGATTCATTATTATTATGTATAGGTAGAAGTGATAATTTTAATACTGGTCTCTTCATTATGCTGTTCTGCGTTTTCAAAGTCACCACTCTGACGTAGCCGTCGGAACCAGGATGAGTTTCAATCACGCGGCCTAGCGCCCATTTCCCTGGAGGTAAGTGTTCTTCCTGTATAATCACCATATCGTTTATTTTCAGGTTTTGCTGAGGGTTCTTCCATTTTCTTCTTGATGTCAACTGGCTCAAATATTCCATTTTCCAT
Source organism: Maruca vitrata (assembly GCA_039566165.1). NCBI lineage: Eukaryota > Metazoa > Arthropoda > Insecta > Lepidoptera > Crambidae > Maruca > Maruca vitrata. Next base: position 3,265,036 of record CM076925.1, on the reverse strand, counting down.
TTCTTCCAGATATCTGTAAATATTTTTTGTGTTAGGTGCCACCTTGTTCTTGCATCTTCCTCTGTTTCAATTATTGTAACTCCCGATCTTCCTGTTAGAAAATGAGCCGGTGTAAGAAAATCAATGTCATCGATGTTTTCAGATAATGAACACAGTGGGCGTGAATTGAGGCAGGCTTCCAGCTGGGCTAAGATCGTTGAATATTCTTCAAATGTTAATTTTTGTTCGCCGATTACTCTCCTCAGGTGGTGCTTCAGGCTGCGAACTGCTCTTTCCCACAGCCCTCCAGCGCTTGGCCAGGCGGGAGCATTAAAATGCCACTCTATCTTCATCTCCGTGATTTCCTTCATAAAGCTGTTGTTGAATATGTCTTGCAGTTGATTCCAATTTTCTTGTAAAGCCCTGTTTGCGCCGACAAAGTTTGTTCCATTGTCGCTATAAATGTGATGAGGAGCGCCTCTTCTCGCAGCCATCCTTCTCAACGCCGCAAGGAACGCAGAACTGGTCAAATCAGTTACTAATTCCAGGTGCACAGCTTTGGTCACCATGCAAATGAAAATAGCAATATAGCCTTTAGGGTTTTGATACCCCGTCCCTTGTTGGCTTTAACATCCACATATCCAGTGTAATCTACCCCAGTATGGAAAAAGGGTGTGGCTGGGTTGACACGGGCAGCTGGCAGATCTCCCATCAATTGGTTTTCTGTTTTCCCTTCATTTCTGCGGCATGTTACACAACTCCTTAAGTTCTTCTTCACCACGTTGTTACCTCCCGTAATCCAATATTCTTCTCTCAGCTTTGCCATGGTCACACGAGCACCTCCGTGAAAAAGTTTGTTTGTGAGCTTGCTCTATTAACAAGCTAGCCAGTCGAGATTCTTTTGGGATAATTTTTGGGTGTTTCATTTCACTTGAAATGTTGGCTTTTCTAAACGGCCTCCAACACGTAAGACTTGTTGGCTGTCAATAAAAGGTTTCAGTTCTAATAGTTTACTTTTCGCCTCCAGTTTTCCGTATTTACGTAACTGATTTATTTCCGTTCTAAATTCATTATTTTGTACATGTTTAATTATAGTTAACTTTGCTTTTTTAACCGACTTCAAAAAAAGGAGGAGGTTCTCAATTCGTCTGTATGTATAATATTTTTTTTTTTTTTTTTTTTTTTTTTTTTTATGTATGTTCACCGATATTTTCGTCAATTATAGACGGATTTCAAAAATTTTTTTTTGGTTGGATAGAGTTTACTTCCGAGGTGGTCCCATTTTCACCAGTCCCGGATCTGATGATGGGATCCAGGAGAAATCGAGGGCAACCCTCAAATTTTATAGGGACATGTACCGCGTTTTGCATATTATCTGAAGTAATATTGGCATTTGCTTCTGGCTATCATAATCTTATGATGCTGAGCTGATGATGGAAGGTCAACTCCTTAATAGTTATGAGTAAAAGGATAATTCTTTCAATACTCTATACATATTAAGACTATTAGTTATAAATCAGTAGCATTACAGGTGAGCTAAACTATTAGGTGGACCAGTCTAGGATCTGATGATGGGATCCAGGAGAAATCGTGGGCAACCCTCAAATTTTATAGGCACATGTACCGCGTTTACATATTTTCTGAAGTTATATTGGCATTGCTTCTTGCAATCATAATGTTATGATGCTGAGCTGATGATGAAAGGTCAACTCCTTAATAGTTGGGAGTAAAGGGATAATTCTTTCAAATCTGTGTACATATTAAGACTACTAGTTTTAATTTCAGTAGAATTATAGGTGAGCTGAACTAATAGGGACCAGTCTAGGATCTGATGATGGGATCCAGGAGAAATCCAGGGCAATCCTCAAATTTTATAGGCACATGTACCCCGTTTCACATATTTTCTGAAGTTATATTGGCATTTGCTTCTTGCAATCATAATGTTATGATGATGGAAGGTCAACTCCTTAATAGTTGGGAGTAAAGGGATAATTCTTTCAAGTCTGTGTTCATATTAAGACTACTAGTTTTAATTTCAATAGAATTATAGGTGAGCTGCACTAATAGGGTCCAGTCTAGGATCTGATGATAGGATCCAGGAGAAATCGAGGGCAAGTCTCAAATTGTATAGGCACATGTACCGCGTTTTACATATTTTCAGAAGAAATATTGCCATTTGCGCCTGGCAATCATAATGTTATGATGCTTAGCTGATGATGGAAGGTCAACTCCTTAATGGTTGGGAGTAAAGGGATATTTCTTTCAATACTGTATACATATTAAGACTACTAGTTTTAATTTCAGTAGAATTATAGGTGAGCTGAACTAATAGGGTGAAAAAAATTTAACACTAAAAGTATGAAAAAAATTGTAAACAAAAAAAACCGCCTTCAAACCCAACTCACTAAAAATTACAAAATAATATAACGAACATTAATCTGGGTATGAATTTGATATGTTGTTGAAGGCGGTGCCAATTAAAATTTTGAGGAAAGCTGCATGAAATATAAACGGCACCGCCTTCAACAACATATCAAATTCATACCCAGATTAATGTTCGTTATATTATTTTGTAATTTTTAGTGAGTTGGGTTTTTGAAGGCGGTTTTTTTTTTGTTTACAATTTTTTCTAGCTCGTGTAATGTGAGATACGTAGGTAAGTTGCTACGCTGTGGGGTCAATGCACGCAGTATCCATGTCACGATGCGTTGCACTTTGGTAAATGAGCTATGTTTTTGTAATAAATTATCTATAATGTTTTCTTGTTTGATTTGCGCTGTATTACAAGATAAATGTTTTTTCTCTTCCTCATTGGTAGTATATGTTTCTTTTAGTTTCAGGTACGAACGTGGGCAGCCACTGGGGGCCGTTCCACCACAATGAGTGTTCCAGCATCTGGGGTACCGTCAGACCTCGACTTGCAGCATCCGCAGGGTTCTCAGCAGATTTCACATACTGCCATTGATCTTCGGGCATCACTTCTTGTATTTGTTTTACTCGGTTGGCAACGAAAGGTCTCCAGCGACTTGAATTACCCTGTAACCAACCTAAAACTATCTTCGAGTCCGTCCAACCAAAAGTCACAATATTGTGTTGATTTAATGATTGTTTAATTTTGTTCATAAGTTTTGATAGTAAATATGCTCCGCTTAGTTCAAGTTTAGGTAATGTTAATGTTTTCTTGTGTGGTACAAGTTTCGATTTCGCAGCGATAAGTACTACTGATGTTTTGCTTTTCACTCTCGCATACACCACAGCTGCGTATGCTTCTAGGGAAGAGTCACAGAAGCCGTGAAGCTCGATAGTGGCTTGTTCCTGTGATCCTATCCATCTGGGTATTTGACACTCATTTATACGATGTAAATCCGCTTGTATTTTGGACCACAACTCATAAATGTCATCTGACACTAATTCGTCCCAGTGAGTGTTTTGTTTCCATACTCTCTGAAATATTATTTTAAGTTTGGTATTTACTGGCGCTAGCCAACCCAACGCGTCGAAAAGTTTAGAAATTTCAGATAAAAGTGTACGTTTGGTAGGTCTTGATGTTTGTTTATTAATGTTGCACTTGAATGTAAAATTATCGTCGCCTGGATTCCAACACAATCCCAATGTTTTTGATATGTTATCTGTTTTGAAATTGAATACCGTTTCGTCCTTTGTTTGTTCTCGGCTTATGTTTTCTAATACGTCCTCGTTGTTTGCCGACCATTTTCGTAGATGGAAACCACCTGATTTTAACAATTCGTTAAGTTCGTAAATTAGTCTTTTAGCCTGATCAATCGAGTAAGCTCCATGGACTAAATCGTCCATATAGAATGACTCTTCAACTACTTTTGCTGCGTGTGAATATTTTGACCGCTCGTCTGCGGCCAACCTACGTAATGTCATCATGGCCAAAAAGGGTGCGGATTTTGTGCCATATGTTACTGTTGTTAGTTGGTATGATTGTAAAGGCTGATCATGACTTTCTCTCCAAACGACTTTCTGCAGTAGTTGATCAGTTTCATCTACTAATATTTGGCGGTACATTTTCTCAATATCCGCTGTGAAAGCATGTTGGTATTGCCTCCACTTAAGTAATAAGGACTGTAGATCTTGTTGTAGGTTGGGTCCTGTGTACATGAGGTCATTTAATGACCGTCCTGTGGATGTTTTAGCGGATGCATTGAATACAACCCTGTATCGAGAAGTGCTGGATTCTAGCCGTTCTATTCCATGGTGTGGTAAGTAGCAATCAGACTGGTCAGGTGTCAAATTACATTTTGCTGGTTTCATGTGTTCTAAGTCGCTATACTCTTTCATGAATGCTTTATACGCTTGGGCTAATTTTTCTTGCCTTTGAAATCTTCTTTCAGTGTTTCTAAATTGAGCTATCGCCTTTGTTTTTGATTGACCTAGTTCTGTCTGAAAATAAGGTCTCATAGGTAATTTGACTACATATCTTCCATCTGTGTTTCTTTTTGTATTTTCATTGTAGTGTTTAATACACGTTAACTCTTCTTGAGAAAATAACTCGCCTTCTTCTGCAATTTCTTCTATTTCCCAGAACCTTTTGATATCGTCTAATTTGTTAATTACAACGTTACAGTGATATGTTTTCGCACTTCCACATAATAACCACCCAAGTTGTGTTTGTTGTGCCATAGGTTGCGACGCATCTTCGCCTTTGATAATCCCTCTGAGAAGAATGTTGGTGTAAATGTCTGCTCCGAGAAGTAAGTCAATTGGGCGGCTTATGTAAAATTCTGGGTCTGCTAAATTTATGTTTTGTATGATTGGCCAAGATGGTTTTGAGAATGTTTTATTGGGAAGATTTTTAATAAGATTGTTCATTATGATAACTTCCGCTATAAAGGTGTAATTTTTATACATAGAAGAGCAAGTAATGTTAAGTTTCCCTTTACAGTTGTTTTCCTTCTGCCCTACTCCGTATATTACGCCCTGACATTTTTCTCTCTTTAAGTTGAGAAGCTGTGCTGCCTGTTCTGTTATTAACGAGATTTGGGAGCCCTGATCAATTAAGGCTCTCAAAGTATGAGATGAGCCATCCGCGGCCTTAACGTTTAAAAGAGCTGTAGCTAACAGTATCTCTGAAGCTTCCGTTGGTGACGCGTGCGATGCGTTTACATGTCTCGAACTAGCTGCGTTATTAAATGACGTCAATGTCGATGTCCCAGGTGTCGGTTTCGGCTTATTACAGGCTTCGTGTATGAGTGTGTTATGCTGACCGCCGCATTTGTGACATGATTTTGTTGATATACATGCATTTCCGTTATGTGTAAATAGGCAATTAACGCAAAGAGCTAAGCGATTAATTGTGTCATATCGTTTCTCAACCGGCATTTGTAGAAATAACTTGCAATTATAAATTCCGTGTAGGTTTTACATAGTGGACATTTAAACCCGGACACGTGTAATGATTTCGCAACCGGCGGATGTACGTTGTTGTTGCTAACACCTTGGCTGTTGTTAATTCGTGTATTATAACTATTACGATGATTAAAATTATGGGATGTTCTTCTTAGTGCTTGATATTGATGTTGGTTTGGTGGTGTTGGGAAGGTTTTCGTGGGCAGAGGGTCTTGTTTACGCCGAGATGATTCCAAAGTGGTGAATTTACTCTCCATAAAATCCAAAAAGTCTTGAAGGACTGGCAATTCCTTGAATTCTTCAAAGACTCAATGTAGTCTTTATGAGTCTCAGTGTCCAATTTTTGCGATAAAATATGGACAAGAATCGGATCCCAAGTACTTGTGTCTACGCCTAAGTTTTTTATAGCATGTAGGCACTCAACCGTAGTGTCAAACATCTTCTTTATCTGACTCAATGATTGTTGTTGCATGTTAGACAGGCCAAATAAAGTGTTCATGTGAGACGTGAAAATAAGTTTGGTGTTGTTATACCGATTGTTTAAGATCTCCCAACATACTGAATAATTATCTGAACTTATTTGAAGGTGTTGAATAAGTCTCTCGGCTTCCCCTTTTATTTTACTCTTTAAAAACTGCATTTTTTGAGCGCTTGATAATGTAGTATTTTTGTGTATAGCCTCTGTAAACAAGTCCTTGAAGGAAACCCAAGAGTTGTAATTTCCATGAAAAACTGGTATATCTAGTTTGGGAGTGGAAGTCTCTCTGTGTGCGACTGACCAAATCTTTTGTTTATGTTCTTCTTAAGATTGCTGAATGTTTTTTCTTGACTATTGAATGTAGATTCATACTTCAAATCGATTACTGTGGTTTCACCCTCAATCTCCCAATGCAACGTATCGATTACTGCCCACCGGGATTCTAATGATTTAAGTGCGTCATCTAATTCCCACTTTTCTGTAAGCAGATCAATGTCAATTTTCGATATAGTTCGCAAAAATGCTTTGATGTTAATCCACTGTTTACGATACAATTCGTTTAGCTTAATGTTTGTACTTTTGACCGAATATTTGCTCTATTTTAGCTGGTTGAAAGTTTTCAGTTTGCTTTGGACTGGTTGCCGTATCGTAAAATCCTGTTTCCTCTTCCTGTGTCTGTTCCTGGAACTCATCTGTTTTGCTGGAGTGACCGCCAACCGCTGCTGGCAAACCAGTTGATTTCGCCGTTAGCTTTGAATATCCACTGTATATCAAACTGGTTAAATCCTCATATACTTCTCTAGTCCGTTCGTAACAATTTGTCACGAAATACTGATGTTCTTTTTGCTCCTCTAAATTCAACCTCTCATGATTAATCATAAACTCAGTCCAGAGTTCATTTAATTTATCGGAACGATTTTTAAAGTATTCAATTTTAGACTTTCTCTCTGCACTATCTTTCTTAAAGTTCTCCCTTAAGCGTATAATACGCTCTTCTATTTCCAGCTGTTGTTTAAATAATGTTTCTGCCATCATGTTGTTGTCGTTGTAAGATAAAAAAGGAAAGATCTTACTTGTATAGTTGTTGTTGCCGGGCTCAGGGTTACCAGAATGCGGCGATGTTGGTAAATGTTATCCTTTGGTTTGATCACTGCAATCCTCACAGGTTCCCAATCACTGTTAATGTTCACTAGTTCGTTCACCTCACCCGCCTAACAAGAAAGAGTTCTGAGACGACGCGCGAGGTCCAAGATCGAAGGACCATATGTTGGGGTGCGGGGTTGCAAATGATTGTTAAAAGTCCGAGAGAGAGTGATAAAATTATTTATTGTATACGAATACAATAGACACAATATAAAAATAACTATAAGTAAGGATAATGTTAAATGTTATGTTAATGTTCGAATGCACCCGGTCGCGACTGTTTCCAAAAATGCACTGGTGAGCCGCCACGCGGCCACCTATGACTTACTTCGGCGCACGCGCCTATTTACGTCATCACAGTGTTAGGTTACTATGCACCGAACAGTATGTTAATTATAAATCGTTACACTAGTAATAATAATATTCTACCACCGGTTCGGAAACGCCGATTCTACCATGACTCCGGCAAGTAACTTGATAGTTACTAATAAAAGAGCCGACATGCACGGACAGCTTCAAGCAGTCAGGACGGACTGATTGAAGCTGCGGCTGCATAGTCAACTACAGATTCTAAGTACATTACTATGCAGCCGCAGCACCAAGCTGTCCGTACTGAGTGCTTGAAACTGTCAGCCCGAAGGCAATAGGAATAGAGCTAATAACATACATACATACATACATACATACAATCACGCCTTTTTCCCAGAGGGGTAGGCAGAGATCACTTTCAGCGATCCACTTTTCACCTCTGTGGGAAACGTGACGTGACGGGTTGTGAACCACGTCGCCGCCATTCTGCCTTGTGCATTGTTTTAACAAGGTCATTGCGTTCCCAAGAGAAGCAAGGATATTTGACGGGGGAAGGAAAAGGGGAGGAAGGATACTATCGCCTCGGATGATTTGGACTGAGTCGATAGTAGCTCGAGGAGCCGGGGTCGCTTACCCGTATACCGTTCACCAACCATCGGACAGATAGTTGTGACTGGTATCCCCTGACTTAATAATGCGTGTATAAAGACTAAAATTTAATAGGAATAAAGGTTGGTACCGGCGTCGCGGCCGTCCTGCAGCGCCCAGGCGGCGATGGAGTCCAGGTGGTTGGCGGGGTCCACGGAGGCGGGGCAGTCCCGCCGCGGCACGGCCCCAGACACGCCGATGGTGCCGTAGTTGGCCTTCGCCCCGCACAGGTACGCCGTCGCCGAACACGCCGAGTCCGCCACTTGCGCGTCCACGCAGTACGTCTGTTCGACCATTTTCTTTTTATAAAAGGCTAACAAGATGACCTCGCTCTATCTGAGGGTAAGCGGTAGTGAGGTCGACAGGCACAATAGCCATGACCGTCAAAAGATCAAAAGATATTTCAATTCTATATCACTAAAAACAGTCGATAATTATGACTGACAATTTTTGGGTCATGAATGATAGTCACACGTATGTAGTGATTACGGTTTCATCGCTTTAATTATTACTCATCACTACAAAATAGTCCATAGTATACCAGTAAAATAAAGTCGCTTCCCGCTATCTACCAAAATGTAATGATAGTAGTCTGTTTGTGTACTTCTGATCTAGACACGCGGTAGCGTGTCAAGCCAAGTTCAAGAAACAGAACTGGCGAGCCACACCGTGTGTAATATTACACGAACCATTTGGAACCACTTTTGAACCCCTCATAAATCAAAAACTATTTCACATAAACGTATCAAATTTGGCTTATATATTGTGACTTGCGAGATAAATATGTGTTCTAAATTTCATAAGCTTATCTCAAACAGTTATTTAGATATTAATGTCCAAAAATCCTCATTTTTATCATTGACTGACTGACAGATCAAAATTCTAACCCAGTTCCAAATGACCTAGAGAGTTAAAATTTGGTATGCAGATAGGTAATTACATGAATACAAAGGAATAAATAAAAAACTGGCAATTTTTTAATAATTAGGTTAGGTTCTATTATGAACGCTTAACATAAATACCTAATTAGTGCCTAATCACGCCTATATACCGGGAAAGGCAGAGCACTAAGTATATATTTAGGTATACTTACTTATTTACAATTAAGAGTTACTTATGGTCGGTTTTCATATTAATTAGGGTTATACCCCGTAAACGTAGGAAAATACAGTAACTGATTCATTTGTTTTATATTTATAAAGTCTAGTTTTAGTTTTGAATTTGTCCTTTTCAAAGGACCCACGGCGTTACGATGATATACTTTTCTACAAAAAGTAATGATATCCAATCAAAAACATAAATGTGAAATGAGAGCCAAGTTCAATATTATGATAATTGCCTTGGTTGTTGACTTCAACGACAAAAGAAGTCTAAATGGGTGCCAAGTTCAATGGTCAACCCTAAAATTCATTTATAAGTAACACTATAACATACCTATCATATCTTCTTATAACATAAGATAATGTATGGTGGTAACCTATGAAGGTCTGTCTTGGCTAGTTTTCTTTAGTTAGTTAGTTGGTAGTCTATTTAGTTGTCTTGGTTATTTTGGTATTTGTCGATTTATATTTTATAATTGCGAAAATTTGGATTGTTGGTAGAAACTAGCGCGCGAACATAATAATACGTTGGTAGGTTTATAGAAACTAGCCAAGACAGACCTTCATAGGCTACCACCATACATTATCTTATGTTATAAGAAGATATGATAGGTATGTTATAGTGTTACTTATAAATAAATTTCAGGGTTGACCATTGAACTTGGCACCCATTTAGATCTCACTTCTTTTGTCGTTGAAGTCAACAACCAAGGCAATTATCATAATATTGAACTTGGCTCTCATTTCACATTTATGTTTTTGATTGGATAATAATTATACGAGTAGGTACGTATGTAGCCGAAACGAAGCGAGTGTATGTCTAGTTTTTCGCAAGTAGTATATTGGGCACCGATAGTTTATTGACCAAATAAAGGATAATTTAAATTATAATAATACTAATGACCCGTCCTTGAGAGCATTTTACATAAAAATCTTTCTTTTGAATCCCTCTATCTAGTAAAAATACCGCATCAAAATCCGATGCCTAGTTTTAAAGGTTTAAGCGTACATAGGGATATAGGAACAAAGAAAGCGACTTTGTTTTAGTGATAATACTCCACTCTCATATTATCTATTTATGCTAATCACTGAGCGGTTGATAAAATTGTAAATGAAAGAATGATATTGAAATAAAATGCATGAATCTTTCTTTACGTATTACGTACAAATTCTATCTAGGTAGGTATTGTATATATTGACCAAGATCTTATCGCCCTAGTTTAGGTTAGGCTCTAGCAGTGGCTACGTATGTATATGGGCTGACGATGATAATTGTGAAATACCTTAGAAAATCCAGCAGTGGGGAAAGCTTCGAAGGAGAGTTGTGCCTCCTCGCCGGACTTCCCGTCGCGCTGGCCCAGCAGCGCCCGCGCCGCCGCCTGCGTGGGCACGGACATGCCGTCGCCCAGGAACAGCACCACGTTGCGTGCTGTGTTCAGGTTGGGCGGCGTGCGTTCGGCGCCCAACAGGAAGTCCTGCGCCTCACGCGCCCAATACTCGGGGTCGCGCTCATAGGCCGCCCGTGTCCCCGCCCGCCCAGCGGCCTGCGCGCCCAACGCGAACAGAAGCAACAGAACGCGCATGGCCTCAATGAATGACTGGCTCTCGGGAACGAGCGCATTTATTAATTTCTTTGTTGCAATGCATTTCTCTTATCGTCATTAACCTTTATGCGCTGCCAGGGGAATCAGACCCAGATGTTATAAATCATACGCAGAAATGATATGCTTCATGCTTACATCCTAGAAGTGAATATAAGACGAATGATTTTTCTGACTTAAAGTAGTCATCATGATAATGATGTTAAAGTAGATACCATTTACGTGTTAAATAAGTCAGTAAAACTATAAATAACTCTAAAATTTTACATAAAATGTCCTTTTCGGACATTCCCTCACTAAAAAAGAATTTCATAAAAACAAAATCATTTTGTGTTGAAATAGAGCTTCCAAGTTTACCTTGTATAATTAAAGTACAGTTTTTAAACTAATCTAAGCATATACACCGTGAAATTTTAGTGGTTGTTTTCCTGCAGTAAAATGATTCTATCTTAGTAGTACAATAGATTTGTGCAGTTCTTTTTGTTAAAATAAACCCGCGAAAGGCTCTTGAACTTGGTGTTGAATTGAAAGGTTTAACCGAAACTCGAAAGCACGTTCAAACCGCTTTATGACTTAGGGTGTCGAGCTTCTTCAGCTTTAAGCAGCGATTTTATGCGGTAAGCAGTCCCTGCTTACGTCACATCTCATAAAAGGCTAACGATAGCTTCTCTCGTTTATCGAGTTGGAAAATTATAATTTTGAAAATTTGAAAAAAATTTTTTTTTCGAGGAATTATTTGAATGATTCGATAGTATTGCTAAAGGCAAATCATTCTGCCACGGGAAAACAACCACTAAAATTTCACGGTGTATATTTTTAATCTGTTCTACTACTTATGCAGCCGATAAGGTCACATTTCTGCTGCGTTTCCTTTCTTCCTATTTCTACCTCATTCAAATAAACCCTAGAAGGCTTTTGAACTTGATGTTTATTAGTGATGAAATAAATATAACTTTAATCGTAAGGAATTGAAAGAAACGATCATAAATGATTGATAAGTCGGATATATAATTTATGTTTTTTAATAATGAAATTTGAGAAAGGCAAAAATACTTGGGTAATTCGACTAATAAGTGTTAAAAAGTGAAAAAAGATAAACAAACGTCTGGTTCTGCATATTTCATATGCTATAAGGTACACTTTAGATACATTAACACCAATTAAAATGAAGCATCTTCAGACCTATGATGTCTTTGCTGCACGCAACATTATTAAATAGTTGGCATATTCAATGAACTTTATGTCGATGCTACCTGTTTGTTTAATTATAAAGAACTCTGGACACTATGGAAGAACGAACAACGAACACTTGCATACAGATGAAAAAACGGGGCAGGGTCCTCGGGACTTGCTAGTAGTAGTTGAAGGTTAGTTGTCAAATTTTTAAAATCCGTAATTATAACCGATAATAACAGGAAATTTCCAATTTGTACATCGTATTATTATGATAACGATTATTACAAAAGACTTTCACTTTTACAGCACCGAAATATACGTTAGTATATAACGTGACGTAGATTATGAAATGTTATTAATATAAACAATGAACTTATAAAAATATCTAAAGAGCTACTATCGACTCAGTCCAAATCATCCGAGGCGATAGTATCCTTCCTCCCCTTCTTCTTTTCTTCCCCGTAATATATCCTTGCTACTCGTGGGAACGCAATAACCTTGTTAAAACAATGCACAAGGCAGAATGGCGGCGACGTGGTCCACAACCCGTCACGTCACGTTTCCTACAGAGGTGAAAAGTGGATCGCTGGAAGTGATCTCTGCCTACCCCTCTGGGAAAAAGGCGTGATTTTATGTATGTATGTATGTAAGTTATAAAAATAATAACAATAAAATAACTAGATTACGAGTAGATCTGAGCTTATGAAGCTAAATTGCGAAGTCAATGGGGTCAATCTTTTGAGCCGGACTGGTATGTGAATGTGTGGATTAGTATTGATATACATTTTAAATGTTGGGCTTAATTTTTTTAATAATTTTTGATCAGGCTATCTACTTGTCTCGTACATATAATAATATCTTACGAAATCCAGGTCGTCCATCTCATTTAGGAGGATTTGGAGAGGCGATGATCGAAGAGGCCTGAGACGGGCTGGTCAATACGGGCGCGGACAAAGACGCGGCGACAACACTGTTGTGATTCAATCACGGCGCTCGGGGCATCGCAGGCTCCGGCTCCGGCAGAGACTGGGCGTTGCAGAGGGGCCGCCGCGACTGCACGACCGGGGCCACAGGTTTAAGAAATACCAAAACAATATAATAAAACTATATGAATGTTTCTTAATTTAAGTTTAAAGCATAAAAACTAACTGAAATTTAAACTTGTATCAGAGGAAGCTGCTGATCTACAGAACAATTTCAATATTTAATGAAGTAAGTACAATATTAAGAAGTCAAAGTTCTAGATCGGTAAGTACACATAAATCTTGTGATATTGTGTGCAGTGCCTGAAACTGGTGTCTCAAATGACTGTAATGTAGAGTGTAAGACACCGGTGTCATGTCTGCCACGAATGTCTCACGTGACCCGTGACTTGACAAGAAAGTGATAAGTCAGTGTTGTAAGTAAACCTGTCACTGCGACACTGCCTAACCCCGATGTAGGCATCGAGTGCCGCCGTGCGCCGTCTGCGCCGGCCGCTGCACATGCACTTGATTAGCTCATGCATACAAGTCAGGATGTTACGAGAGTATTGTGTTTGTTGATCTCTGCTTTCACCTCCGGCCCACACCAATGCATTTGTGAAACAGGAAATCACTTGGACATGCAACTACAAACGATTTGATGACCAATATTTGATTTGCGTATTCATCTGACCTATTGATTAAGCTTTAAAATTAAAAGCAAAGAGTGATGGATATTTGCATAAGAAGTTTGGAAACCTATGCAACATCCTACATTGATCTGATTGCGTGGTAAGTAGCTTTAGCACTTGTGTTACAGATATCAGAATCAGCAGTGGATACAGAAACATACTTAAATATATTTAATAACCCATCCAGACACGGAACAATCACCTATGTTTGTCACACAAATATCCGTCTGTGTGGGAATCTAACCCACGACTCTTGGAACCGTAGGTAGTGAACCTAGGTCACTAACCACCGTTCCACCGAGCCAGTTAAAAGCTTGATACTAACATGCAGTTTGCATTTAAAGAAGATATAGTAAGAATGGTAGAGTGCGTACGTACTTCCTCGGGCGGGCGCGTAGAGCGCTGTCCGCGGCGTCGATTTTTCATCGTGGCCCATTACCCCGCGGGGTAATGGCGCGGCGCGACTGTCTCCAGACTGGCTTTATTGCGTCACACTCGGCACGCACTGCGAGCCTGCCTCATTCGTGCCAAAATATCGACTTCAAGCATGTAGATAATACAGGTTGTGCGCCTGTAGACAGACAATTTGATTGCGTCTGATACCGTATACCAAAATTATTTTCGTTTTATTAAGCCAATTATTATAGTTTTCATTATTCAAAACTGCATAGTCACCCAGCTATACTTTATATCAATGTTATATCAATAAAAGTGATAACACTGTGAATAGATTTGATAGCGTGACAAAAACGTGAATGCGTAATGCTCGAGATCAATAGTAATCAATCGCAGTTGACGAGATTATCAAGTAGATAGGAGCTCGGGCGGAATCTGGAGCCGCAGCCTCCGGCAGTCGAGTCTCCGCCATGATACGATATCTTCTCTTATTTGTTGCCTTCGTGCAGCCTTCTTTTGGTATAGTGAAATTAATTTCGTCTTAAACTATTTCTGTCGACTAATCATGTTTTAGTGATTATAGGACTTTCTACGGTATTATTGGACGGTAGCGCTACCATGAATTTAATCGTGACAGACTTGATATCGCCTATGTAAAAAATGTCTATGAAAAAATCAACAGCTCCCCTAGCGGTAACGCTAAGAACTAAAATCGGTAGCATGAAAAAAAAAACAATTCGATAGGGTTTTAACGTACAACGGAACTGATTGTTACAAAGGTGAACTGAGGGCCTACCATGAGTTGGCTATCGTAAACTTACGTACGTTAAAAACCTATCGAGTTGTTTTTTTCATATGGCCGATTGTAGTTCTTCGCGTAACCACTAGGCAGCGCTGTACATGTTTTTCATCGACATATTTACGTAGTCGATATCGAGCGCGTAAGTTTTAAACTCATGGTAGCCCCACTGAGTAAGTAAGTGAATGTTCGCATTGCAGAGCGCGATGTGTACCATCAGTGGCGCAGCGGCGCGGTGAGCGGGGCGGGCGAGGTGGGTGAGGCCTCGTCCCCGTCGCAGTGGGCGGCGGAGGCGCGAGCGGGGCTGGCGGCGGCGCTGGCGCGGCGCGCGGTGCCGCGGGGCGAGGCACGCAACGTGGTCATGTTCCTGGGCGACGGCATGTCCGTGCCCACCCTAGGAGCCGCGCGCGCGCTGCTGGGCCAGCGCCAGGGGCACACCGGCGAGGAGGCGAAACTCGCCTTCGAGGAGTTCCCCACAGTGGGGCTATCGAAGGTTTGTGCTGTATTCATGATTTTACGGTATTATTTGGTGCCCTGAATCAATCTGTGTTATTGGTTGTAGTCTAGATCACTTGCACTTGCACAAGGATGAAATTAAACCACAACGTCATCTTTGAACAGGAAGGAATTTAAGTAAAAACGGTGTGTACAAACATATTACAGAACTGAGTAGGTAGGACTGGGCTATTTACGTTGTTTTGAACATCGAGCTCCCGATATTTCCGGGCATTATCTGGTTTACTAGATAAGCCATGCTGAGATGTTTCCTTTTGCTCATCTTTATTTTAGTATTGTAAGACAGTATGTACAATTTATGAAGCAATAAACGTTTTTTTATTTATGTTATTTATTTTATTTCGGTGCTGGGACGACCACAATTAGGGTCTCTCAGTAGTTGACTCGTGGCTATAAAAATATTTCTGAATACGTACCTGTAACTTTATTGTTTCAATGTGCAACAGACATACTGCGTGGACGCGCAGATCGCGGACTCTGCGTGCACGGCGACAGCGTACTTGTGCGGCGCGAAGGCCAACTACGGCACGATTGGCGTGTCGCCGGCCGTGCCGCGCCGGGACTGCGCGCCCGTCGGCACCGACGATCACGTTAGCTCCATCGCCGCCTGGGCTCTGGAGGCCGGCAAGGATGCAGGTTACACATGCTACAACTTTTGCTGATTTTAAGAAAGATTGCGTCTCGACATACTTAGTGTAGGACGCCCTCAGGCCAGGTGGAGTTACGATCTGCGCGGGACGGCTGGTAGGAGCTGGATGGGAGTTAGCCGAAGAACGACATAAGTGGCGTACATATGGGGAGGCATGTCTAGCAGTGGACAGAAATGGGCTGATGATGATGATGAAGAAAGAGCAATATGCTTTAGAATGTCGGCTCTCTGCTTGCCGAAAATTTGAATTCATACATACAGACAGATAGAAATGCTGCGTAATACTCATATTACAATGCAAGACAGTAAACCAAAATAGTGAACACAGCATGATTAATATTTTCTACCTAGGTATATAAAGACCGTGAGCACGTGTAGTCTTTGTATAACATGATTGACATACAAATGACAACTAGTACTTCAAGCTAAAGAATGGGCATCGTAAAACATCGGAAACAATCGTTAAATATTTTCGCAGAATAATATGGTCGTAAAAAATCTCATAAATCCAACTTCTCATTAGTCTTTCAATTGAAATGATTCGCGATTGAAGGCTCAAGTATTAACAAATGGTGTGTGTGTATGTTCGTGGCAGGCATCGTGACGACGACGCGCGTGACGCACGCGTCGCCGGCGGGTGCGTACGCGCACACGGCGCAGCGCGACTGGGAGAGCGACGCGGACGCCGCGGCCGAGTGTCCTGCCTCCGCGCCGCGGGACATCGCACGCCAGCTCGTGCATGACTACCCCGGGAACCAGTTCAAGGTACCTATACACATTTATTTATTTTTTTTCCCTTATGACGTATGTCCTTATGCAAAGTATACGCCATCTGATTACAATCTAGTCTTGAAAGACTAATGAGTAATTTATTTCTAACTTAAACTGCTAAAATAATTGTTTGTACCTATACACATATAAGGTTAAAAGTTGTCAACATTTTGATGTCAGGATTCAATGAAGCCAATTACCAACCCTTAAAATGGAGATGATTCTGGTAATTGGCTTCATTGAACACTGGCATCAAAATGTGAATACCTTTTCACAACCACACTTTTCCCTACGATGGAGATCAGATTCCAGATTTCAATGAGATTCCACGCCTGATGGAGACCAGGCGTAGAATCGTAGGAACCAGAGGGATAGGAACCTACGGGAATAACTAGTTATTTATCGCTAATCTTGCAAGGTATGCCTTAGTTAATTCCAGTTACTGCGAGATCTGCGGATTTGAGTGCCGAATGGGTAAGGTCGTTGCTTGCGAGAGGTCGCCAGTTCCAACCCCACCACGTACCACTGTGTTTTTCAAGTTTGAAATTCATATGTAGTCGTACACATGAATTCGACATTCGACGCTTTAACGGTGAAGGAAAACAACGTGAGGAAACCTACACACCTACGGAGAAATTCTTAGGTTGTGTAGTCAACCAACCCGCACTTGGCCAGCGTGGTTGACTAAGGCCTCGTCGCCCTAGTTTAGGGTAGGCTCGTGCCCCAGCATTGAGGACGAGAACCAAATGAAAATCGATGTGCCAAAGACCATATTTACTAACACCTAGTCCCGTTGTCGTGAAGGTGATCCTCGGCGGGGGCCGGCGCGAGTTCCGGCCGCAGACGGCGGTAGACGAGGAGGGCGCGGCGGGGCGGCGGCTCGACGGCGCCGACCTGGTGGCCGACTGGCGCGCCGACAAGTGCGCCAAGAACGCCTCGCACCAGTTCGTTTGGAACCGCGACCAGTTGTTGAAGTAATTTCTTTTGTAAACCTGACTTTGGGATGTTTGTTAAGATTGTCTTCGTACTTTTTAATGAAGTTATTTATTTCAAGGTTGTCATTGAACCCGCCGGAATACCTTCTGGGTCTTTTTGAAAGCAGTCATATGCAATACCACATGGAAGCCGATCCGACCACCGAGCCGACGCTGGCCGAGATGACGGAGATCGCCATCCGCTCGCTGGCGCGGAACGAGAAAGGGTTCTTCTTATTCGTGGAGGGCGGGCGGATCGACCACGCCCACCATGAGAACTACGCGCGCCTGGCGCTTGATGAGACCATCGAGCTGAGCAAAGCGGTGGCGAAGGCCAAGGAGTTGCTCTCGGAGGAGGACTCACTCGTCGTAGTGACGTCGGACCATGCGCACGTCATGTCGTACAACGGGTACACGGCGCGCGGCGGCGACATCCTGGGGCCTTCAGACCAGCGCGGTGACGACGGCCTGCCCTACATGACGCTTTCGTACGCCAACGGGCCCGGCTACCGGCCCGAGAGCGGCGGACACAGAGACGACATCTCGCAGCACAGCTATGGTGAGTACCTAATGTAACAGCTAAAAACATAAATACCAAAACACTGAAATAAGTCTTTATGGGTCTTCACGCGATATTAGGAGTAGCAAAATTACATAACTACTTACTGCGTCAGTTCGCTCGCGACCACGATTGGTGTAACCCAGTCGAAACGTCGGGCAGTAAGTATGCTATGTAATTTTGCTACTCCTAATATCGCGTGAAGACCCATAAAGACTTATTTCAGTGTAATGGAACGCGAAAGTTTAAAATCTTACATGAATACCAAAATATTATTTCCACTATCAAATTGATATCTTCGAATATTTCAATTCCTTATCTTGAATGAGAAGGTCAGTGTTGATGGCATAATCTGATAACACGAGAGATATTGATAGAAGATCATTGTCAAGAATTTCGACTCGGCGATTTTATCTGTAACGAACAAGTACTCATATTATTATTATGACACAAATGTGTCTGTGATTCTGTACTCATAATGATTCCGTGATTTACGGTAACACCTACTACGTATTTTGCTTCTTTGTGTATAGGCTTAGAGCCGGATTGCCTCAATCTAAATTAATTTGAATTGAATATAGTATACGCACACTTAGCGCCGACATACACGGACAGCTTCAAGCAGTCAAGACGGACTGCTTGAAGCTGTAACTGCATATTAAACTACAGATTCTACGTACACACATACACGGAACCGCTCGAGCAGTCGTGACTGCTCCGAGCAGTTAGCAGCACGATGAAATTTCAAGCAGTCGCCAGGCATAAGCGGTTGACTATGACTGCAAGAGCGGTCCGTGTTTGTTGATTACTGGCTAACTACTCGAGCGGTCCGGGTATGTTGATCAATGGCTGATTGCTCGAGCGGTCCGTGTATCGCGGGCCTTAGGAACGCAAAGTTGACAGGTGACATAAACAAAAGATTCTACATTGATCCCTTCCCCCCCAGCGGAGGAGCGCTTCCGGTTCCCGGCGGCGGTGCCGCTGGAGTCGGAGACGCACGGCGGCGACGACGTGGGTGTGTTCGCGTGGGGCGCACACCACGACTTGTTCACGGGGCTGTACGAGCAGAGCCGCCTCCCGCACCTCATGGCCTACGCCGGCTGCATCGGGCCCGGCCCACACGCCTGCGACGACGCCTAGGCGATATAACTTTGATTTAAAAAAAATTTGAAATCAGTTTCATTCTTTCCCAATTGCGATTCAATAAACAGCTGAAACGCTGCTGGCGATACTTACACCAATCATGGTTTTACTTCGCGTGTGTTGTTATTTTAAACATTTCATTTAGAGAACCTGAGCACTCTGAATGATCCGCCAAATGGCGGTCGTGATTAAACATTAATATAAAGACAACTGCTATTTTTAGTCTTGTTTCTTAATCTCGTTCTTGTTAAAGGGGCTCGAAACGTCAGGTCTCTATAAAATATGTTTAGAATAACAAAAGACGCGAGTTTTATCCGTATTTGTTATAATTCCAAAGTTTCACATGTTAACAAGCATACCTGGGAGCGAGCGTCGGAGCTTCGACAGGCGTTGTCGCTGACGCCGCTAACGACGCAGAACTCCGCTCAGCTGATTGTGGCACCTCAACCACAATATCTGCCGTTGATAACTGATAGTTGTGAATGCCACACTGAGCTCTAATGTAAATTAAAATTGGAAAAAGTCAAATCATGACCGTTATGCGACGGGAGACTTGGTGGTTTAAAAATAATTAAGCTTTTTATATCATGTAGATAGATCGGATTACATAAATTAAATGTTTTTCTGTACATTTTTATGTAGGTATGTCTTAAATTTAAAATAAATGGTGAAAATCAATATGTTATTTTTTATTATGCATACAAATTGATCATGAATTCAGAAAGAAAGAACGAAAACGTTTATCTAGTGACAACAGAATAAACTAATGCTAATAATAATACTTATACTCTTACAAACTATTTAGGCGCTCTACGTGCTTATCCCTCACTCCATCGGGTTAGTGCTTGCGGGTACTTATCCGATCATCGAATCTCCTCGAACGCCAGTCTTTGTGAGGGATAAAAAGATAAAGCCGAGAGACCCCGCGCAGGAACAATCAATCAATCGAGTCGTTAAGTCTCGGACAATAGGACCTGCGTCTAGCGGAGGCTGCAGGGATGGGCATTCGAGAACTATCCCCTCGGCGCAGATAAAAGACCCAGATAATTGATACAAATTCTCAAACCACGAAAGTTGGATGAAAGTTTAACTTTTTCCACTGGGGAATGAGCCGGCAATTCGATGAGTTCGATGGTTTTCTGAGTAACGAGCGCTTTTGAACAAGTCGGCTAAATCTAATTTGCTGTATTGGAGTACGACGAACGTACCAATTTATGAGGGACGACTTAGCCGATTTCACTTATTCAGATACCTTCACTTTGATTGGTTGAACACGCCAGGTCTTTCTGTAATATTTTTTGTGAACTTAAGGTTAGAAAATAATTCGTACTATTTACACTCTACTTGAATAAACATTTAAACTATTTTAATATTTTGATAGCCAGTGCAAGCTTTAGCATGTAAAAAAAATAAATTCACATTGAAACTGTTGTTTTTGGCCAATTAACCGAATCACAATACAGTATGTTACAATTAAAAAGTTTGATAAAATAAAAATAAAACATGTAAATCTGTTAAATATCTCGGACAGCTGAGAGATTTATGGTTTGATGAAAACATGACACATTTAATGCACGATTTGATAAACAAACTGCTGAAAAACTACTGGCCATTAGCATTGATGACATATTTACACAAAAAACATGCTATTGATAATAAAAAAAACATGAGTAGCTTAGGATGAGGGCACTAAGAATATCTCTTATACCTATTATCAATCTTTTCATCCAGCCAGCTGTGATAACGTACCATAAACTTAAATATTTATAACACACCTTAATCTGTTTTGAATAGCCTGCCATCAATATTACGGCTGCTTAACTTGCCCAATGATGCGATAGCGATGTACTTAGCTATAAACACGCCGTAAACACGTCGGTCGATGGGCCGATGATCGTCACGTGAGGGAGGAATAAAAATAATATTATGAGATAATTCATGGTTGATCCTAGAACATGCATATTCAAGGAAGCGCATACAAGGAAATTGTAATGAAATAATGAAAATATTTTGTTTTTTAGTTTTCTCTTTTCTTTTCTTATTTACTATGCTTGTTCGTCATGATTTCTTTTATACACACATAAAATCACACCCCAAAGGGGTAGGCAGAGACCACTTCCTGCTACGATCCTGTCACAGCACTTTTCTTGCTTTTATTAATCTCCTATTTACAATAACTCAATCAGATATATTTCGATTAATAGCCAACTTAATCGTATCCCTCAATAATAAACGAATCCCATAATAACTACGCGAGTACGGCAATGCTGTATTGATTTCATACACATTTGTCATCACATAATGATAATGATATGTCTCACACGCATCGAAGCGTGTCGCGTCGCGTGCGCACCCGCGCGTGACGTCACGACGCAAGGGGCAACGCATTATTTTGCATCGACAATATTTGGCATACAATTGGTGTATGTAATTTTAATAGCAAAGTTGCAGTTTTTATCACGAAGAAAGTGAAGAGTTTGTGCAGGTGTAGTAAGAAAGCTCATAATAGTTTCGTTTAGCTAAGTAGCCAAATTAATTAAGCGTTTTTTTTAAATTCCCTTTTATATTATATGACTTTTTGAAAAATAAGAAAGATATATTGTGATTATTTCTCATTATGTATCCAAATAATTTTCATTATTAATATACTCTCACTTTAGTGCAAAAATCACTTCATTATGTTTGTATGTGGTTAATGACATACAATGTAATCATTGAAAGGTAGTAAGCATAAAATCGTAACAACACAAATAAAAAAAGGTTCCATATCGTGCGCTGACGCATGCCCTCTCGCTATCTCCCCTAACGATCCGCGCCGCACCTGCCGCGACACGGGTCTAACGCTTATTTATAACATAATTGCATACAAGGGAACTTGGACGTATATTAAACTGAACCCTATTTTATATGACTGTTAAATTGATAACAATTTTGTTTTTATCTAATCTATACTAATATTATAAAGCTGAAGAGTTTGTTTGTTTGTTTGTTTGTTTGAACGCGCTAATCTCAGGAACTACTGGTTCGATTTGAAAAAATCTTTTTGCGTTGTATAGACCATTTATCGAGGAAGGCTTTGGGCTATATAACATCGCGCTGCGACCAATAAGAGCAAAGATACAATGGTTAGCGTGCTTTCCGAGGCACGGGCGTTCAACCGCCAACTTCCTAAGTCGCTGGCACAGCTAGTGACTGTTAAATTGATAACAATTTTGTTTTTTTTCTAAATATTTTTTCTTACACTTATTCATAAAATACTGCTACAACGAAGGGACTTTGAGTCATTTAGTGCTTGCAAATTATTATTTACAC
Organism: Maruca vitrata; assembly: GCA_039566165.1. Lineage (NCBI taxonomy): Eukaryota > Metazoa > Arthropoda > Insecta > Lepidoptera > Crambidae > Maruca > Maruca vitrata. Next base: position 3,242,456 of record CM076925.1, on the reverse strand, counting down.
GCATAGTTGAGCAATCTTTCATGAATGCTATTTGTTTTGTTATTGTAATCTATCCAGGAACTGCATAGCAATGAGGACGGGCTGAGTACTCCGATGCATTCCGACTCGCAGACTTGGTCTCGTGAGTTGAAAGCTGTGCTTATTATGTTACATTCATTTTGTAATAAATTACTACTAATGTTAGTAAGCTTGAATGAAAACAGTTATAATCATATTTCACTGATTTACGAGTTATCGAATGAACAGTAAAAGTTTTTTCACTGTTGGCATTTTAATAGGAAGACACGGGTAAATTTATGTTCATAGATTAAATCATTAAAATTTTATTATTTGAATTTAGTGCTCATAATAATAAAAGTGTGCTGCTTTCAATAACATATTCATTCATGTCAATTCGACTGAATTGTCTGTTTCCAAAATTATTAATATCTAATATTTTATGTCATGATATCGATAAGATGTAATCTAATGCGTGTCACGTTGAAGAACAATCCTTGTATCTTTTTCCTTAAAACTGTCTACGAGTATATATCTAAAATTAGAATTTCCGAACTTTTCCTGTGTTTCTCATGAGTAAAACGTGCCATAGTACCTACAAAGTGGCAGCACCATTCTTTATAGTATTAATAAATACCAAAGCTAATAAAATAAACAGCTGATTTAAAAAATGTTACCACTGTAAGTTTTATACATTTATAGCTACCAATTTCACCGTATAGGTACGCTAAATTATTTTCATGGAAAATACATAGAGAGGTGGTCAGTAAACAAACACAATATTACGGATGTGTAGTAGAGTGATGTTATGGTAATTATTTGAAGGGTATTAGGCAACGGAATGAGTGGTGGCGTGTAATGGCGAAAGTTTGAGGCCAGCTTAAGCCTACTTACGGCGACGGGCGGCTGCCTCAATTGATTGCAGGCCCGTCTAACTAATTACCTCAAAATACAAACTAAATGTGTTCAAAAGTAAATACAAAAGTTATCTGAAGAAATAAATATTATTATCAGGTATTTTCGGTAATACAATTAATTAAAGCAGCTTTGATAACTCGTCGTTTTATGAGATTATTTTATGAGGAGAAAGTAGATACCGGCGATTGAGTTTTTGCGTCATAGTAATAAAGCGACCTTGGCTGTTATCTACACTTTATGCACCAAATAAAAATGATATACCGATATAAAATGCTTGTTTTTTTTTAAATCGTATATCGGGGTCATAGTAATAGAAACTGTTTGGTGTCAACGATGTCCTCAAACATCAAACCCTGCAGCTCTCGCGGCCGCTCGCGATGCAAATGCGTCCCGCTGCATAAGTAGTGCATTAGGTGACATTAGTCGCGGGTCAGAGCCCCGCACAAGTCCAGTATTAAAGGCAGCTAGCGCGCCGCGTGGACCTGCCATAGAGATGGGACTTCGCCTGTTTAATGCACTCATTGAGTCACTACTCACTCATTTAGTAGTACTTCACAGATAAAAATAAGTGTCTAAAATGTATTAATCTAAGTAGACGAACAATATTATGGCTGTGACGCACGTCAGACTTCATAGATAACAATTAGTGCAAAGTGGACAAACCATATGGCTTAAGGTCGAATTATTGAGTGATGGACTAGTAATAATCCAGTAGATTAAAGAGTTTTATGCGTGAATGGTTTTAGTTTTGTATTGTTTTTATTGCAAATCAAATCTAAATTTTTACATTTACATTAAATTTTTATCCCTTTGTTATCTATCTACTATGATTATCTAAAAAATTTAGCCATTTAAAAAAAAATCCGAATCCTATCATACATAACTTAGACTCTAACATTTATTTCTATAAATACCCATTACTCTCCCTTAATGGTGCATCGAGTGTGCGTAGTGTTGTCGAAGTGTCGCGTCCCGTTCGCTGCAGCCCTAATGACAAAGTAGCGAGCGGTCGGCGACAGCAATGCGATTCAAATGCGTTCTTTGTACTTGGCGTCGATGCGTCCCGGGTCGAAGGGCACCCCGCGTTAATGTGCACTAAAATAACATCGCCCAGCCCTTGGCGTACAAACAATTCATTGTTACATTTACTAAGGATCTTTGAAATGAGGAAACGAAAAAAATTGGTGCTAAATATAAAATTACGTTCACACCCATCGACTTGGGAACAATTTGGATATTATGTGTCGTATGCATAGATGTAAGATTTTAAACGATAATCTTAAGCTTTAAAATTCTCTTATCAATCAAAAAATGCCAAGATATTTATTATTTTAGCAATGAATCATGATCAAAACATTTCATCAGTATGTACTGCTTACAATCTAAATACTATATACTATACTATATATTGTATACTTTTTTATATTTGTTCTCTATGCCTGTGCCATAAAAACAGACTCTAATTTTTTTTGTTATGTTTTACGTATTAATGAGCACTTCTAAACCCAATTTGTAAACTAGTAATTGCACTGAATGTAAAGTCTAGACGGTATTTGCCTGTATCGTAGTGCACGTGTTGGTTCCTTCACAAGTTCAGTTTGAGTCTTTGTGAAGTCACATTGTCTCGCCTGAGCCGAGTTCTGTTGCGCTCAATAAAGACGCAATGAGCGCAAGAATGCGTCGGAACAAATTCGTCGTCGGGCAAGGGCGAGGTGCTCTGATTTTTTTTTTATAGAAGTTATTCTAGTTTTTTTAATTTAGTTGCTATTTTTTAACAGTTATCATGTTGTTAGATATTTTATATGAAAATACTAAGGCATGTTAAAAACCGGCCAAGTGCGAGTCGGGCTCGCGCACAAAGGGTTTCGTAGCAGCAAATATAATAAACTTATTATGTCAATTTATACACCTGGTGAATGGAGCCTAAACTCTCCCGATATTTTGCCTTGTACTCCAAAATTACAGTTAAATCAACCTATCTCAAAAACTATAAGAGATACTTTGATCAAACCAAAAATCGTTGAAAGAGTTAATTAGCATGCATCACCTCTATTTTTTTAGAATTTTATACCCCGTAGTTATAAAAATAGAGGGGGGGACATACTTTTTGCCTCTTTGAGAGCTGATATCTCAAAAACCGTTCACTTTAAGAAAAATGTTTTTTAGAAAACTTTATATCATTTTAAAAGACCTTTCCATTGATACCCCACACGGGTATGTACATCGAAAAAAAAAATTTCATCCCTCAGTTACATGTATGGGGGGCCCCCACCCCAATTCTTTTTACTATTTAGTGTCATATTTTTGTAGCGGTTCATACAACACATATTCCCATCAAATTTTATCACTGTAGTACTTATAGTTTCCGAGTAAATCGGCTGTGACAGACGGACAGACGGACAGACGGACAGACGGACATGACGAAACTATAAGGGTTCCGTTTTGCCATTTTGGCTACGGAACCCTAAAAATATTACCTTAAGCGCAAGTATCAGTACTTATTCGTTTATAACACAACATCACATTGTATCTATTACAAAGTTACTTGAGCACTTGCGTTACAGATATAAGAAACAATTGTGGTATATAAAGAAAATATTTTAATAAATAAAAAAATATAACGCAGACCCAGAACAAACACTGATGTCCATTAACAAAAATATTGAGCCGAGTGGGAATCGAACCCAGAACTCTTGGCGCAAGAGATAGGAGCACTATCCTTTCCAATCCAAACTATCCAATGCGTCATCAAGCCAGTCCCAGACAAACAACGAAAATATAAGTACGATCTAGGAGACTTCGGAGCGGGATGTGGGGTTATTTTAGTTATAATTTATCAAATGCAGTACGCATTCACATTACGCTGGCGGCGAAGTATTCCAGATATGTAATTGTATTTTTAAATGGCACGAGCGGAGTGTTGTTTCGTTGCCCTCCGCCGCGCGGGAGGACGCCGCGTGCGCCGCTATCGCGCGTGATATATCAATTATTGGCGCTAGTCAGGGCTGCCACTTGGTGTAACCCTAATTAATTCGATACAAAAATTATTTGTTTTCTTTGTTGAAACCCTTTATTGGGATACTGCTTGAATTACAAGAAACACTCATGGTGTTTTGAAGTCTAAACAACACAAATTCTATTTTCATATTAGGATTCTATTATGAATATTTAGATGCATTTTTAAGCGAAAATAATTGACACTTGACCCTAAAATGTGGAAATTATGCAATCATTCAAAACTATATTAAAAAAAAAAACAATTAATTACATAAATGGAAATGTCCGCGATATAAATTTTATTTATTTATCGCAACGTTAAGTTTTCGCCGACAAGAATCTATTTTGATCACTTGTACAAAAAAAACTTTTTTTTTTTATAATGAGCTAACAAGATGACCTCACTCCACCTGATGGTAAGCGGTAGTGAGATCCAAATACGTCATAATGCAGTGTTTCCTATTAGATAAAGCTAAAAAACGATCCCATCCACAAGTAAAAGCTCTTCACTACTTGTTGCCTTTAAAAACAGTTCAAAGTTTTGAATCGCAGCTCGGCTCGGAGTCGTCTCGCAGCCCTGCGCACTCCGGAGGGAGCGCGCTATAAATCTCCACGCAAATGCGCCACCCCACTGCACCGTGCGTGCACTCGTCTTGCACACCCGACCACGCACTCACTTCATCCCTAACCCCCCCGCATAAGGTCGACATTCGCGCGTTCCCCGCTAAGAGGTCTATTTGTAAGTGCTCATCTAGGAACGAGCTGCCAAATCCGAGGCGATGCATTCAATTGTCCGCGAATCGATCGCGCTTTAATTTCACGAGCGACCTCGCGGGATCTTACTGTGCACCACATTTCGTTTTGGCACGGAACTAATCCTACGCGTTGGTAGCGTGAGGGGAGTAATGAACATGTGGAAATGAAAAGAAAAATGAGCTTTAAAACTCGATTTGTTCATCAATTTGGCTTGGAACGCATGAATCACTATTTATTTTCATTTATTGAATAATAATAAGAGCAAATGTTACTATGTGAAAGTAATTTTATTTATGGTTGCAAATACGGCGTAGTCCTCTCGTTCTACCAAACAGGCCATAATAATGAATATGTATGCTAAATAAAAATACTCACCTAGTATTTGTGCTCAATTTATGCGATTAGTATGTAATAGTTGTTCTACCAATCTTAACAGCATTTTAGAAGTATTCATTATAGATGATTTTAATTGCACTAAGTGTTTAAAGTATCATTGATCTCAAAGTGTAACTGTTCCAACTGTGCTTTCACACGACTTTTCAAAATGCCTCACAGTTGTTGATAGACAGTAAATAAAGAATGTTGTTGTTCAATTTATTTCTCTTTTAGATATCGTTCTATCGTCTACATAATCCCTTGGCTTAGGGGAAGGGAATATGGAGAAGTAAGCTTGTTAAAACGCTTTTATCTCAAGCGTTTTAACGATTGGGCATAGTGAAAATATAACGAGTGCAACAGAACATTACATTAAGATGTAGTAACATCTCACTCCCAATCTAGACACGCGGGAGCGTGTCAAGCCAAGTTCAAGAAACAGAACTGGCGAGCCGCACCGTGTGTAATATTACACGAACCATTTGGAACCACTTTTGAACCCCTCATAAATCAAAAACTATTTCACATAAACGTATCAAATTTGGCTCATATATTGTGACTTGCGAGATAAATATGTGTTCTAAATTTGATAAGCTTATCTCAAACAGTTATTTAGATATTAGTGTACAAAAATCCTCATTTTTACCATTGACTGACTGACAGATCAAAATTCTAACCCAGTTCCAAATGACCAAGAGAGTTAAAATTTGGTATGCAGATAGGTAATTACATGAATACAAAGGAAAAAATAAAAAACTGACAATTTTTAATAATTAGATTAGGTTCTATTATGAACGCTTAACATAACTACCTAATTACAGCTTAATCACGCCTATATACCGGGGAAGGCAGGGCACTAAGTATATATTTAGGTATACTTACTTATTTACAATTAAGAGTAGGTACTTATAGTCGGTTTTCATATTTATTACTTAGGGTTATACCCCGTAAACGTAGGAAAATACAGTAACTGATTCAATTGTTTTATATTTATAAAGTCTAGTTTTAGTTTTGAATTTGTCCTTTTCAAAGGACCCACGGCGTTACGATGATATATACTTTTCTACAAAAAGTAATGATATCCAATCAAAAACATAAATGTGAAATGAGAGCCAAGTTCATTATTATGATAATTGCCTTGGTTGTTGACTTCAACGACAAAAGAAGTGAGATCTAAATGGGTGCCAAGTTCAATGGTCAACCCTGAAATTTATTTATAAGTAACACTATAACATACCTATCATATCTTCTTATAACATAAGATAATGTATGGTGGTAGCCTATGAAGGTCTGTCTTGGCTAGTTTTCTTTAGTTAGTTAGTAGTCTAGTTAGTTGTCTTGGTTAGTTTGGTATTTGTCGGTTTATATTTTATAATTCCGAAAATTTGGATTGTTGGTAGAAACAAGCGAACGAACATAATACGTTGGTAGGTTTATAGAAACTAGCCAAGACAGACCTTCATAGGCTACCACCATACATTATCTTATGTTATAAGAAGATATGATAGGTATGTTATAGTGTTACTTATAAATAAATTTCAGGGTTGACCATTGAACTTGGCACCCATTTAGATCTCACTTCTTTTGTCGTTGAAGTCAACAACCAAGGCAATTATCATAATAATGAACTTGAGTCTCATTTCACATTTATGTTTTGATTGGATAATATATTACATCATACTAAAAATTACGACATATTATGCGATTACCATAACAGGATGATAATACCTAATAGATACTTCATAGACTATTAATTTGTTATTTATCAAGTCTATACAATCTCATACCTATGTACCTACTCATAGCAAACGATAACTACGAGAGTAACTACGACGTTTCCCCGCAGGTATCGCGACTACGCCGTAGCGCGGCGAGCGGAAGGTAAACCGCCGTAGCAAAGTTTTATTGCCAAAGAAAAGCAAGTTCCGACCGGCCGGCGCGAACCGAACGCAAACTTTGGCAATTACACAAATTGCTCATCGCTCATTACGCGACGCATCAGTATTCATTAAAAGCGCAATTAGCGGAGTGCATCGAGACGCGGCGGCGTCCTCAAAGCGAAACATTACGAAAATGTCATTCGTCAAAATTTCCCCGAAGACTGGCGGCTCCGCGCGGGGGTTGCCAGCGCGCCGGAAACACCCTATTACGATTACAGATATTATTATTACTGTATTATTTGCGTGGTTGCGTCATGCGAACAATTCAATATTCATTACTAAATAGAACAATTTTGTAGAGTATATTATTGATCGTTATTGTAAATTGAGAAAAAGGTTAGTGTTTTAAAACATAAAGAAGTTGTTATGATTAAAATATATCTCTAGAATGCATTATTAAGTTTTCCCTAATTGTAATAATAACTTGTGGCTTACAGGGTGTCAGAATTGCATAGTTTAGAATATGTATTTAATTATGAGCACACATAACGACATAGTTTCGGCAAATCTATAATAATGTTGTGAAAGTAATTCTAAATTAACAGCTCAATTTTAAACATTAACCTAATTCACCCCCGAAAGCTTAAACAAGGAACGGTCATAGCATCATTCAGGCTAATTTCTACTGACATCTAACTTTAACGTATAATAGGATGGAGCTTTTCCCAATGCCACAATGCATCCCTCTAATAATGACAACTCAAATCGATTATCTTTTACTCCGAAAAAAAAAGTCGGCATTAAGACGATAGCAATCCCCCGGTTTTTGGGGTAAGTACCCTCAGGAGCGCGTCCCGGGCGGGGCGGGGCGGCCGGGCAGTCGCGCCCCGCCGCGCCGCTAGCCCGACGCGCCCGCCGCCGCCGCCGCGCTCAAAGGAGAGTTCGGGACGACCCGTGACTGTGAAGTGTTGTGAACTTTCTTTTTAAGCCTATTTGGGAATTTTTTTCGTCTGAATCGGTACGTGGATTTATTGTTATTGTAGTTTTTATTGTGTTTTTAGGGTTGGTTTGGAGCTATTAAACTTTTAAGATCGTAATTAGGTGTTTGTTGGATTTAAGTCGAGGACGTAAACTTGCATCTTAAATTTTTTTTTAAGATTAAAAATGAACTTTAAGCGCCGCCTAACGATCAGAAAAATTGAACGATTATTTGTGTATAACATATATAATAATGATAAATTCAGTCGTAACTAGAAATTCTTCAGAATTTCCCGGCGAAAAACAATGTTGTAGATAATGATTAATCTTTGAAAAATCGGTTGTCATCTTGTAGTTAGATTTAAATATGATGTAAAATAATGACGTATCAAAAGTATTTCGTTGAGGCGATAAAACTGCAATGTACGGAGTAAACTCAGGGAATTAATGAAAACATTTTGACAAATTGCATCCTAAACTTCAAAACAGGCAAACATTAAGCTCTTCGCTTTTAAATACTTATGTTCAAAGCCAAGAGCTTAATGTTTGTTTTCCATAATCTGTGCGAAATGATTTACTAGATATGACTGATAAAGTCTCTAGACATGCGGTTTCCGGGGGCAGATTTCTTAAGTTTTAGTATTTTCTTAATTTTTGCGTGTATTACGGATTTAAAAAAGAAGGTTTAAGTATTTTATGACGCTTTAATCATTTATGACAGACTGAGGTCACGGGATGACCGTCCTTAGCTTAATATGTTGATCTTGACTTCAGTAGATACAATCTGAGAACATTAAGAAATGAAGGTGGACCAATGTGGTTTTTGGGATTGAAAGTTAAAAAAAAAGCTTTCAGTTTTTACCGCACTTTCTAACTGAATTATTGAAAACCTAGAAACTGAATTGGCGAATTCCGTTGCAGGACAATAGTGATAACTCAGGGGGTGGACGTGCGAGCGGCCGCGGCTCGAACCAAATCACCGTTGTCCATAAATCCTTCCCAATAACTCGCACCCGTCTTTTCAGTACATCGTATTTTTTATTAACGTTTTTTGTAGCTATTTCGCGTATATCCTTACCGGCTTTTGCAATGCTTTTTCTCAAAAGCAATGGAAACGGACAAATTCTATGACTAGCTGTGCCCGCGACTTCGTTCGCGTGAACTACAGGATTTTGATTTTTTTTTAACTTAAAAATAGTCGTAGTCCCGTCAAAATCTTTTCTGCCACTTAAGAAGTTAGTCTTCAACCGGAAGAAACATTTAAAACAAAATTATTTTAGTTTTTATCATCATCATCATCTGTTGTTTATCGTGTAGTAATAAATAAGTTCGTTCGCGTGAACTACAGGATTTTGATTTTTTTTTAACTTAAAAGTCGTAGTCCCGTCAAAATCTTTTCTGCCACTTAAGAAGTTAGTCAACCGGAAGAAACATTTAAAACAAAATTATTTTGGTTTTTATCATCATCATCATCTGTTGTTTATCGTGTAGTAATAAATAAGAATATTACACAACATCACATTAATTGATCTGATCCTGTGGTAAGAAGCTTTAGCACTTGTTTTTATCAGAACAGTGGTATACATTTAAATATTTAAATAGCACAACCAGACACGGAACAAACATCGATATTCATCGCAGAAATATTTGTAAACGTAGTGATTATATTCTCTTTGATATTTGTGCTGAGTGGGAATAGAACCCAAGAAAAGAAAAGAAAAAAGAAAAGTCCAAGTGCAAGACGGACTCGCACAACGCAATTTATTTTTAAAGTTTACGCAATTCTCTGTACTTGACGTTGCTTTATTCTAAATTTTGAGAATCTGAGTACTTCGCAGATAGTAGTTCCCTTTGCGAGTGTCAAAAATTGGCAGCATAAATGAATGTTTCTTTTGATTGTGTTGGCTCAGGCGAAGGGACAGTAGACCTGAGTATTTGATGTAACTTTCAGTTTGATATTTTCTCCTTGACAAAAATTGACGATGATAAACGGATCCTATATAAGGGGTTCGGTTATTCTTTTCGACGTTCAAAATTCTAAAATCTATGTTTATAGTGAACAGCTTCCTCATATTGAATAGATCATCTTCAAGTAATCCTAATTGTTCATCGATCAATGTGAAATAAAGGACGTCCTATTCCAAAGCCAGGTAGCAGTTTATAGTTAGAGAGGAAAAAAGCGTCCATGGCCGAGTGGTTTAGGTATTTGCTTGCTATGCAAGAGGTCGCCACTTCAAACCCTGCCACGTACCACTGTGTTATCAAATTTTAAAATCATACCTATGTACGATTATTCGACGCTTTTACTGTGTGCTAGAATCATGTTCTTTCTTAATCCCTGGCAAACCACTCATTTTCTCTTTTCGAATTTTATGCTTTACCAAATTAAATATGCTTATGCTATACTTTTATATTGATTTTCATATTATTTTTTGAACTCAATATTGAATTTGTTCAATTTGATTGAATATTTAATACCCGGTTGGTGCATACAATGTATTAATCGCATTGTGATCATCTCATCCTTTTTTCTGATACCAAACCCTTGAGTATTAATATCAATGTATTTCTTGACAACCAACCTTCTTCAATTCGGCAATTATGTAAATTTGAATGCTCTCGTTAATGTGACAGCTTAAAAATATGTCAATTATACACTATTTTGTTAAATTAAAATAGAAAAAAGGTGACAATTAGAATATTTTTGATACATGTTGTCGATTCAGAACCCTTCTAGTAATTTACGTAATTTAATGGTACTCCAAATTTATCAATTCCAAAAGACAAACTTCACATATTTGACGTATGGTATACCTACATACAAACTTTTCCACAATATGATATCGAAGTAATACGTAGAGCACAGTGCCATCTTTTGAACTACCAAAAAACTTATCACGTAGGTACTCATGTTATATCAAACTTGACAGCATTTATGGCATGCTGTACAAAGCACGATGCCATCTATGTGTAATTTTATGAACAATAGCTGACCCAACAGACTTCGTCCTGTCAAAACAAATTGTAAAAATTTGTTTGAAATTTGATTTTTTTTACATCTTGGATGACATATTTGGGTTTTCCGTACGGATCCCTACTTTTTTTGAAAATGTAATATAGCCTATAACCTTTCTCGATAAATGGACTATCCAATACTGAAGGAATTTTTAAATCGGTCCAGTGGTTACTGAGATTAGCGCGTTCAAACAAACAAACAAACAAACAAACAAACAAACAAACAAACAAACAAACTCTTCAGCTTTATAATATTAGTATAGATTGATGAGCCAGATTGTCACACCATCTTTTCTTTGGACATTCTCAGTTCAAAAATAACTAAGTACCGTAAGATTTTAGACTTATGCGTTTCATTACACTAAATATTAGGTGTAGTAAAAAAAGCTACTTACTGTCCGACGTTTTGACTGGGTTACACCAATCATGTTCGCGAGCGAACTCAGTCTTTAGCTATTTCTTACTCTTAATATCGAGTGTAGACCCATAAATACTAATATTTAGAATATCTATCTATCTTTGGACTCAGATCTTTAGCTAAGTTAGTGCAACTAATGATGCTACAGCTACTACAGCTCCAGCTATATCAATTATTGTCAAGTGGGATCGTCGGGGGATCGTGCTTATTGTGTCGCCGGTGCAGTGCTGGCGCGAGCAGGTATTGTTCAGGGATCGGCGTAATCCGCGCCACTCCACACCGGCGGTGCTGTAGGGCACAGCTCAGGTTTAGCTGCTACTTAGAACGATCCACCCTTACTGCTTGATACGCCGATCTAGGGATTCAATTTACATAGGTTATCATCTTACGTTAACAATGAATCGGACTTTCATTTCAATGGCATTAGGGATTTTATGCAGTGTTTATTGAACCTTTAGGCAGCGGCCGCTACTTGTGTTGTAAGTTTATAAAAACTTTTTGTGTAATTATTAGAATTGGATATCTATTGTAGGCGTTATAATAAGAAAAGAGTAAAGTTAAGACAATTAATCTATTTAAGCTCCACTTTAATGGGATACATAAACTGTAAATAAATTTAATACAAGTTCTAACCGACCTATTTGAAGAAGGCAGCAAGTCATGACAAAAATACTTAATACATTTTTGAAATATGAATACTTACTAGTATTCTGGTGCTGATGCCAGCTATATCAGTTACGTAAAATACCGTGCAAAGTAACATGCACAATTAAGGTTCATCTGAAGATATGACTGATCAAATGAGCGCATACAAGCAATCGAAGTTTAAAGTATATTTATAATCATCAATTGCGAAGGACAGCCAGATAGTCGTCACTATTCATCTTCAATACTAGTCATCTGCCCGGGTCTACCCTCAGGCGAGGTCTGCAAGAGCCCGGGGTCGGCACAAAGGCGCTGTTTCGCCGGCTCTTGAGCCGCAACAGACAGAATAACTAATTGAACACAGATCATCATTAATTATCTTGAGCCGCGCGATGTGTTGCCACTACTAGATTAAATAAAAGACATTGTATACGCTGACTACTAAGTTGTTTGATAAATACTTTGAAGTAGATTTCTGGTCTAGTAAATTGGTTCAGATTCAGCTTACCTCATAGGAGCGAAAACGTAACATTTACGTGATGTAAATTTACTGTTACGGACAGTTAGGATTTATTATGTCATAGTGTTTTCGCCTTAGTTTAGGGTAGGCCCGTGTTTTAGCAGTGGGGTCGTATATGGGCTGATGATGATGATGAAACTTTTTTCATCACTAAAATCATAAAATGTTTGATTGTATTTAATGTTTTTTGTTTATTAAAGTCTTATGACAATCGGATAGCCTGTGACGTATTGTGAACAAATATGTAATACATTCGATATTGGTACCAATATCGTGCCTCTTTAACTTCGTTGCCATTAGCCCTTAAAAAGATAAGTTTTCTCTAATCTCCTTTAAGGCTCTGCCGGCTAAAGGCATTGTGATAATGAGGCTCGTCCCGATACACGCTTGGCAGCGCGCGGTGGACGTCTGCCAGCGCGGCCCTAAATGATAATTGTCTTTAGACCCATTATTGACTCTACGAGCGCCTTCATATAGGATAACAAATTGCTACAATTAGTGAAATTTTATGAGCAATTTTAATTGTGGTGAAAATAGGAAAAAACACGATACATTTGTCAATTATTTTGACTTCTAAGGACAAATCTAATAATAAAATCGTCTATTGTCTCAAAATCAGCTACAATAAGAAGTACACAACATGATGCAGTAAGTATAACAAAATATAACTAAGTCTTAACAGGGATGTAGGTACATACAATACAATTCTACACCTGGAAGCCCGTTAAGTAAATGATGTAATTATCTTTAGTTTACTATATTTGATTCGACTTCTGAGTTCTGAGTACTGAGTTCGCTCGCGACCATTATTGGTGTAACCCAGTCGAAACGTCGGGCAGTAAGTCTATGTATTTGCTACTACTAATATCGCGTGTAGTCTAATAAAGACTAATATTAAGTGTAATGGAACGCGAAGTCTAAAATGTTACAAACTAGTTACTCTGTGTCTTACTTACGTATAGGATTATTTTTTTTATTTATTTATTTATTTCGTAATCTCAAACAGGTTTACAAAAATAAAAAAAACATTTACATTATAAATGACAACATATTGTGACCGTGTAAACCTGCTCATTTAGACAGTGGAGAATCTTGAACAGCGGCCACTGCACTAGGCTCTAGGCCTGTATCGCAGGAACCAAAACGATTACAATATAGGTAACAATTTCGTCGGGTTCAGTTAGGATTAGTTGCTAATGATATTCTTGTAAAATTAGCACTTTAACTGCCACCATATGAAATTATTTAAAAAAAATCGTGAATTAAAAAATCAAAATAATCGAAAAGTAAATGAACATATATTTAGACTTGTCTAACGTGCTATTAATTGTGGAATATTACATATATCTAACTAAAAATAAATAATTTTTAATTCAAGATAGAAAAAATCGTAGGTCACCGGTGACCTACGCGGCGTCTAACGTGTTAATTCTCCTAAATGTGAAAAAAATTTAAGATACCGTACTAAGTTTCTCTGGAACGATTCGCTTACTACTGATCTCTAATTGAAAAAAAATACCAAACGTCCTACTGTGTGTACTAAAAACCAATGTCGCCGGAGGATCATGACTATATTGCGGATTGCGGCCACACATTGTGATCGATGAGCTATGGACGTATTAACTTGTGGCCAATATCGGCTTCCTTCATAAATCTAGTTGCGAATGCAACTGAGGCTTCGATCGAGTAATTGCGAACGGAAGTCACCATGTTGACTGCAAAGTCAAAGTTATGTTGAACTGCTGATTGTAAACAAAGAAATCTGATTTGAAGGACCTATTCAGTGATATTTATTATGATATTTCAAAACACACTTTACAATGGTTTTATATTCTGGATTCATGTATAAAGCTTTTATTTCATATCTGTTCATCACATATCATCATCAAATTACCTTAGTCAACCACGTTGGCCGGGAGTTGGCGACCACTACACAACCTTACAATTTAAATAAATAAAATAAATAAAAACCATTTATTGCCTCAATAAAAAAACATTTCATTACAGGTGTGCTTTCCTCACGATGTTTTTCCTTCACCGTTAAAGAGTCGGATAATAATTATCACATACATTTATCTAATTTTGTGCTTAGTTGCTTATGCACATGTGTTACGGATATGTTAAGCTGTATACACAAGCAATAAATAAACAAACACACGCCCAGACACGAAATGAACGATGTTCATCACACAAATATTCATCACTAAGACACTACACACGGCTCTTGGCGCAAGCCATAGGAGCGTTACCAAACCCGCCTTCGAGCCGGACGTTATTTTCTTATTTCTTTCTTTTAAAAGACAGCATTCGAGTTGAGAAAGCCCTCCATCTCTCGAGTTAGGACTGTTAGACATGCGTGGTCGGTGAAGCTCGAGCCGCGCGCTCGGGCGGACGCGACGGCTGCTCTAGGGCTTAAAGCCGAGCTTTCGACACGAAAAGTACTTTCGTTATATTTTGTTTATGTAAAACGTCTTCGGTCTGTTTTCTCTCAATGTTGTCAGATTAGAATTTTTCGTAGGCCAAAGTTTTTTAGAGGTGGAGGTTACTTTCGACGCGCCACAATCATTTAAGTTGAGGTGTTTTTCTATGTAATTGAACTTACATACATACATACGATTACATTCCTATGTAATTGAACTTTATTTTTATTAATTTAATACAAACGATACAAGTAAGGCGTATATATGTAGTAACTTCTATAGAGTTCCTATATACATGTGTATATGCCTATTACAGGTGTACACAATATTGGCAGAAACAGTTTAACTTACTTTACTTTTAAGCTTTGAAGCTATTATGTTCGTATCAATTTCATTCGTGGATACGCTGATCGTGAAAACTGTTACTCAATCAGCAATGTATTTGGTCCTTTTATTTAATTTAGTAGATTACTTTACATGGTTTAAGTGAAGTGTTTGAGTTGGTGTCTCATTATAACTGGCAAAGCCATCGTGCGGGGGATCGGCAATTTTTCATGCGTTGTTTAAAACAACGAGGTAGAGAAGAACTGTTATATGTACAGTATTGTACAGTGTATAATTTAGCTTTAACATTGACTAACTTACCGAACCGTGACACAAAAGATAGTTCCCAAAAAAAAAATTGTTCATTATTCCCTACTCTGAGGTTTTTGAATTTGTGGCTCATAATCGTAGCAGCTCTAGTAACAGGTAAGGGGGGTTGTGTCGGGAGTGCGGGGGGGGGGGGGTGTTGAGTTGAATGCGTCCGCTCCAGTTTCACGTGAGCGCTAAACGCCGTGTATTAAATCTAGATCCGTGTCTCGGAGGCCGACGTCTGCAGCACACAGCGTAGGGACGACTGCCAACGTTATTTACACGCTGCTTATAACATAATAACATCTACTACAATTATCAAACTATAATTATTAGACCACTGATGTCGTAAGCCTATGTAGTAAGGCCTCTCATAAAATATTCCACATATCGTAAACTCTTCTTGCGAAAATTGCATGGCATAGCCTCAAAAGTTAACTATAGTTATTCTGAAAAATACAGTCCTCATATAAAGATCATAAAAGTTGTAACTTTTGGTAACTTAGCTTAAACGGAGTAATACTATTCTTGACGCAAACACGAAATGAATCTTACATGATACATCAGCAATTGCAGTGTTTCACTTGAAAACTGTTTAAAGAATCTGTCGGACTCGAAAAAGCCTGTTCCTGTTATCTGCCGGCGCCCCGTCGGCACGAACACACGTACATTTGAACCGACTCACGTTTTAATCTCGCGTTTTATGTAACCTTCGGGCGCGGGTACATGAGGTTGATCTACTGCGGCGCGGCGCACGCACGAGACGGCGAAAGAACAATGCCTACCGACTACGTAATGTTGTTTGGTTTTCGATAAAAATAAAAAATAAATGTCAGGGACATTTGCCCACATGGTCATCTGCCCTGAAATAAGCAGTGCTTGTATTATTGGCGACAGAGACTTATATATATACTCATATATTCTTGAAATACATACTTAAATTCATAGTCACACCCAGGCACCAAACAAATACCAATGTTCATCACACAAATGTTTTTCTCGAGTGGGAATCGAACCCACGACTCTTGGAAGCGCCAGTCAGGATCACTACCCACTGTTCCACTGAGCCAGACAAAAAAATGTTTTTCAAGATGGCATCCATTCGTTGATGTAGTGTATAATCTAATTGTACCGTGTACTTACGGACACGGTGTCCGTAAGTTTCGGTAACCGTAGTGCGGGTCGCCCTTAGGCCAGGTGGAGTGACGATCTGCGCAAGACGGCTGGTAGGAGCTGGCTAACAGCTTAGTCCTTTCGAAAAAAAAAAAAAATAAGCTGGATGCGAGTAGCCGAGAATAGACGGAAGTGGCGAATACGTGGGGAAGTAATGACAAGGATATTTATTTACAATACGAATTGTTTAAATAATCCTAGTCACAAATAATATCTGACGTTAATACACCAATTAATGTCTTGCTCTAGCAATTAAAATTTGAAAGAGCAAGATGAATCTAGAAAAAAAACTGAATAGCGCGGTCTGATTGAAAGCAAATGCACAATTTAACCATCCTTTTTATTCCACAAAGCAAGTGAAGTTGCCTGATTTAAATTGCACCGTCATTTGTGCACTCTGCATTACGCATTCACAAGCACGTAATCCCAGGTCCCATCGAGTCAAGTCGAGGCAGGAAGGCTTTCAGCCGGTCCCAGGCTACCCCACTACTATTGCTCCTATCGCACCGGTATTTGCAACAACCGGTTTTACTAATATTTTTTCACCACACAGGATATTTGGTGTATCTGCGCTCGGATTGCACGAAACGTTTTTCCACTAGCAGCTTAGCTCATATGGATTTCAGCTACAAAAAGCTTATCGGATAAAAAACAATCTGAATAAAAATGTTCTTTGGTCAAAATGTTTGATAAGTTCACTGTGACAATATTTTTCCTTGTAAATAAATGAACAACACGATTCGGCCAATTCATACAAAACTGCAGAAGTGGTTTCATACATTATTGTTTGTAATCCGATCAAAAAGTGAGTTTTTAATTAAAAAGGTTGCAAACTGTATGGCTTTTTTTCTATTTTCCGGACTTACGATGATGGCTGTAGAATCATCATCGTCACCGAATATACGGGGAAGCCTATGGATTACAAAAAAGTTAACTTATATACCGTATGAAGGGCACACTGTACATAGGTACAGACAGTATATAAGTAAAACCTATTGTGTTCATACATGATGATTAAAGGGCTTTACATCGAGCACTGCGCTTATCATTTGGACAGGTTCTAGACACAATTGAGCCGGTGAGCGCGGCACGCGGCCGAAGACCGATAAACCGCTTACCACGAGCCCCGGACGGACAGACACACACCTTGTTAGAACACAGAGAGACATCTTGCTTATTACTGTTTCAATAGCACATTATTTAGGCAAGCTCAAAACGCTCCATACAAAAAGAGACTCAGAAGTGACGTCACGCTTGAGTTATTTGTATGCAACGCGTCAGAAATTTGTTCGGCAAGTATAACAAATATTGCGTTTATGAAAATGGTGTCATAGAAAAAGTTGTTATTAATTCTGTAATTTGAAACATGGTATTGTTTATTTTAAACATTTTTGAGATTTTATAATGGGCTCGCCCACCCAACTTTAACATCTATGTTGTCTCAATTACCAAAAAAAAAATACTGACACACCGTCACCAATAGTTCTAACTAACATAAATAAACGTGTGATTACATGCAAAATATAGTACCGTCATCTTCCCTATTGTCTTACAAATTGAAAAAAATATATTGACTTTTACCTTTATTTACATTTACACGAAATGTAACTGATTAAGAACAAGAAAGCAATGGTTCAAACGCTATGTAAGTTAAAAGTGAATTCATTAGTATGTTTCAAATAAATGCGATATTAAACAATTCGACATTGTCTAACTTACTTAGGGTTGCCATCTCTTAAACTGGCGTCGCCGGACAAACACGACCAAAACCCCGGACATAACGGTCCGTGTCTAAAAAAAACGAGGCGTCTTTAAAAAAAAAAGACCGAAGATACAATTTTTCCCCTAAATTCCGAAATCCGCTATCTAAAAAAAACGGAACCGTAAAAAAACAAAACCCGGACACTTTAAACACCCTTGCCCGGACGGCCCCCGGACGGCTTTCAAACTAGGACAAATCCGGGGAAACCCGGACGGATGGCAACCCTAACTTACTAAAAGCTTCCTCCATTTAGATTTATGTACTCGTACCTACCTTCTTTCTTCATCGTTTTTACATTAGTTTACAACATCTCTCTTATTGGAAGCAGACAAAGTTTCGTACTGAAGTATCGTAATGAGTCCGTACAAGGTTTGAGTGAGTCGGCGGCGCTGTGGCGCGGAGACAATGCCGGCGGCTGCGGCGACTGCAATTAACTGCAATCTCAATTCGGCCGCCGGCTGCCTGCGGCTGCTGCAGCGCTGCAGTGCAGTGCAGTCCGCCTCTCCGTCGCTCGCCGCCCAAATGTTTACGATACTACTCATTGGAGTAGTATATATCACCTTGACTTTGACTGCTTCTTTGGCCTATTAGAGCAAGCGCTGCGTAAGAACCGAGAGGTCCCCGGTTTGATTCTGGGGTCGGGCGAAATTTGTGTGAATTTTCATCAGGCTCAGCCCGGACTCAGGATGTTGGCGGTTGAACGCCCGTGCCTCAAAAAGAACTTAAAGCCGGTGGTCCTGCGCCCGATCTCTCATCGGTCATGTCGAGTTGCCGTCTCACCGAACTATGAGAGTAAGGGAATAGAGAGTGCATTTGTGTTGTCTCAATTGTGACCGGCCACTACAGAATATAAAGCAAAGTCGCTTCCCGCGTCTGTCTGTATGTATGTATTCTTAAATCTTTTAATAGAAAGCGAAGCGAGGGCGGTCACTAGTATAGAATATTGATATTATACTTGTTGGCCGATCGCTGGTATTCTACCTTGAATGTCAATCACTTGCTAGACATATCTGATTGCAAAAGAATGTGATCCCGCTAAGATAAATAACTAATGGCGTTCTGTTGAGTTTTCATTTGTTTTACACATGAGATTAAAAAACAGTATTAATAGCAAAATCTTTATTAAGAACTTTTTTTTGAATAGGTATTGGTAAGGCTAGGTAACTTTTTTATAAATGTACAAAAATTGGCGCATATTTATAAAAAAAATACCCAGTATTCGAATAGACCAAGGTCGACATAATGTACGATTTAGCTTGTACAAAGAAATTCCAATTAATCAATATTCCTTTTTATATGGGCTTGAAATTCAGTAGGTATGTAAAACATAAAGATAGTGTAGGAAATTTATTGATAAGAGACAATTATTATTTTATCTCGGATTAGTATCTAAGCCATGGACCTATGTACTAAGGTACAAACTATATGTGTGTTAGAACGTGATATCTGAGTGATATAAATTGAAAATCGTCTTTTTAATTATCTATGTTTATCTCTACCTACAAACTCCTATATGAACATAGGTATCATGCATATTATGTTAATGTATTATTTTTATAAATGTTAGGAGTATGTCCCTAAGTCTAACCGGACTATTGATCGTGTTTCTTTACAATTTTTAATTTAACAAATAACCTGTTCTTGAAAAAACATTATGCGCATTTTAATTTCTAACATAATGTAGCTGCAATTTATTGTTGTAGCAATTCGTTCAATGAATATTTTCATGCGTTGCATTTCATGTCATATTATTTTAGTGGAGTTCCACTTGTGCATTAATTTTACCCAGGAATATGAGAATGAGACTGAAAATTATATAGATTTTTGAACCATAATTTTAATCTGAACATTTATTCTCATTCACCAAACCTTCAATAAGATATACTTTTCGATAGTTAATTAAAAAGACGATATTTTCAGGAAGTACCAATAGGTGTACAAAATACTAGAGGGTCATAATTAAATGAGGTTTATTTTTAATCCACTTACAGAAAACATTGTGACGCATTCTTAAACGTTATCAACCGTCTAAAAGAATCAATTGATAAAGTAATACTTTTAATACTCAATCAAGCTTATATCATAACAGTATAATTAAAGATTATCTCCGCGAGACCGAAATCTGTGTGAGGAGGCGCTGATGGGCGGGAGAGGCAAAGTTTTGCTCAGAGCTTATCGGCGGCGGCGGCGTGTCACTGCGCCAGTTCCTTCGGGAGTTACGGCCGGAAAACCTCAGGAACATCGGAGAGGATTATGCAGTTATCAATGATTAGGATCGCGACACCGGTCCGGCGATTTACAACGATTGCTACACGCGATAGCGCGGCCTAACGACGGGCCTTAGCGATAGGAGGTAGCGATATCTCTGTGCGGATGTCGACAATTACGCGAGTGGCTACGTAATTAGAAATGCTAAAACTAAATGATGAAACTCTTTGCAATCTGAGAGCTTAACTTTCTATTGGAGAACGATAATCGCGCCACCGAAGACATAATCTAAGGTCCAAAGTTTTCTATTCCATCGATAGCTATGATACATCATTTGCTTACGGATACATCTCGGGCACATAATATCACTAGATTATTATTATCCAATATTCATGCCTGTTTATTTTTTCTTATGTGCCTGACTGTATGAATGAAATTATAAGAAATATAACAAAAGCACTGACTTTATCAGTACAATGTTTGTCTTTGCGTATACTATATCAAATTCGTCATTAAAAGGCGAGATTGCATCTTGTTTGGGAACTCTAATCATCGAATTATTAATCAAATAGCTTATTAACAATTAACTGACCCGAGTGGAAGAATTATACATGTCGCACCGACCCCACTTAGCGTGGGACAAGGGCAGGAGAATGATGACTAATCAAATAGCTTATCCTTAAGAACCCATATGAATTATGGCTAGTCAGTTTGGACTTAGAGGAATCAGACCTTCGATTATAATTGGTTTTGTAGTAATAGAGGAAGATCCCAGAGCTGCCAGACATCACTTATTTTCTAATGGACAAAATATATACGATTGAGTAGTGGTGGGGTGTACTATCATCATATGACTAGTTGCTACCTTGACCAGACGGCCATTTTTCAGATATCAACCAATCAAGGTACATAGAAACATTGCTCACCTCACTTAAATTCTGATGGCTGATTTTAACATATATTTCACACAATATCATTTAAAATCAGGTTTCATTACTCCCAGACACATGCGGTCGGCGGTTTTACCTTACAGACGCTTTAAAGCTATGAAAAATTTTATTAAGGTTACTTATTTTCTGATGCTTGATTTTTATATATGTTATTCAAACAACTATTTTAAAACGTTTTGCAAACGGATAGACCGATCCAAGGGGCCAAACATTAACCAGACCCAACTGTTTTATATATTTTTTTAATTGAATTTAGTTATATTTTTCTAATAAAATTGTTTGTAAGGTACAATTCTATAATTATTGCGGTCAGATGAGCACTTTTCAGTTGTTTGAATAACATATATAAAAATCAAGCATCAGAAAATAAGTGATCTTAATTTAACTATGAAAAATAGTTTTAAAGCGTCTGTAAGGTAAAACCGCCGACCGCATGTGTCTGGGAGTAATGAAACCGGATTTTTAATGATATTGTGTGAAATATATGTTAAAATCAGCCATCAGAATTTAAGTGAGGTGAGCAGTGTTTCTATGTACCTTGATTGGTTGATATCTGAAAAATGAAACTAGTCATATGATGATAGTACTCCCCACCACTACTCAATCGTATATATTTTGTCCATTAGAAAATAAGTGATGTCTGGCAGCTCTGGGATCTTGGACCATAAAATGTTGTTCATATTTAACAATTGATGGAGAACGCATTTTAATCTTGCGTATTATTTTAATCTCACTTCATTTGTTTTAGACAGTTCAACTGTGTAGTATCCGCGCTTTAAGGACAATTATTTTATCTTGGTAATAGACAAATTGTCGTCAAAATTAAAACTAAAACTTAATAGTTTTTCCATTGTTTCAGGTTAAAACAATATGTTAGTGTGTGAAATAGTGATGTGAAATGGTGGACGCGTGCCGTGGTCGTGGCTAAGGTCGCAAGACGACGACTTCGCGACACGACCACGACGCGACAAAACGCGACATAACGCGACTCGACGCGACACTGACGCGACATGGCCGACGACAACACGATCATCGAGGGGACCGTCAAATTCCGCGACGGGAAAAAGGTGTGTAATGTTTTTTTTATTAACGTGTATCATCCCACTGCTGGGCAAATGTCTCCTCAAAATCTGTTCACCGCTTTCTATCCAAGGCTAGCACTTGCCAGCTCCTTGATAGTGTAATGGTTACTATATTGATACATAGTTTGTTACTGATATATGACCTGAATGACATGAATATTAAAGTTGTAGATCATAATGTGCTATCAACCAGGTTTCTCAATATATTTAAGAAAAAAATCGTGCCTCTCATAGGTAAATAAACGATATCTTCAGCACATAATAAGTAGGTACATAAAATGTACATGTGTCAAGCCAATACCAAAGATTAGATACGGATTGCCATCCGCTGAAACTGATAAACGCTTATCAAACTATTTGAGAATTTCAATGTCAATATTTCATCAAACGACTAATCCTATAATTGGGATTAATTTCGATATCAAGTATTTTTTTAATAAATGAGAAGTCGTTAAGCAATTATTAAGATTTGAGTGAAGATTATAAATTTCGTATTTTTGATTATTTTGAGGCTATAACGTAGTTAAGTAGCAAATTTATAGTATGCAGAGCTTGAAAGTATGGTGTTTGCACAAATAAAATGAAAAGCAGTTTGTTCGATTGTAAGAGTCGTATGTTTACTCCTTCCTATGTTTATATCAGCAACACTTTGGTCTTTAGCATTGAAGAATTAATAACGGAATAATTATTATTATCTAATATGGTCGGTCGTTTTGATATGCAAAGTGCTTTGACCTAATTAAGGTGTTTGTTTCAGTGGAAGTCCCGATGGTGTGTCATGCGCAAACTGTCGCCCGTCGCAGGTGAGTTCAAAGAACTTACTTACATGTAAGAATGAGTTATGCCTTGTTGGTCTATTGGTAGCAAGCGCTGCATATGAACTCGGAGGACCCCGGTTCGAGTCCAGAGTCGGGCTAAATCTGTGTGAGATTCTGTAAAGAAATGCACGCCTGTGCCTCGATCGTGCACGTTAAGCCGGTGGTCCTGCGCCTGATCTCTCGCCTAACCGAGTAAGAGAACAGAGAGTGCACTTGTTGACATTCTTGTGCACTATAATCGCGAACTATGAGTATAAGGGAACATAGAGTGCACTTGTGTTTGCGCGCATACTTGTAAACTATAATTGTCCTGCACACTTGGGTGATCTTAATTGAGATTAGCCGCCAAGGCCGAAATCGGTCTGACGCCTTATTGAAAATGAAAAATGAAAATGAAAAAATATTTATTTACAATCACAACATTTTCTTTAAATACAAGTGATTGAGACCGCCTTTTAAGTATACGCAGATACTTGTGTCAGGCGGTCCCGCTCTTCCTATGACTAGATTTACACTTAGGTGTGATTGAGAAATTCGTAGGTAAAACAAAAATAAAAATTAAATAATAATTATAATTAAGCCTAAATTTAGTTCAATTAATCAATAGTTTTGAATTTATTTCATTTAATACAATGCATTTCACTTGTTACATGAAGGAAATAAAGGGGCAGTGAACAAAAATCTTCACGTTTGTACGTAATCGATAAATCGCCCATGAAGTACAATCATTGACGACTCGTGAAGAACGCACTGTTCACGCGTGTCGGATCAATGCTCGTGGTCTTGATCAATTATCGATTAGCATATTAAGTAGGTATTGTAATACTGTGCACATCACATGTCGTGCCAAGATATAAGCAATAAAAAAATATTTATAGATTAAGATAAGATAGATAAACTTGGTTTAGAACTTGTGAAATATTTTTTATAATCTATCGAACAAGTTTAATATCTTTTTAAATTTTGTTAAGTAAACTATGACACTAGCGTATTTTTGAACCCAAACTCTATATAATAATAAATGATCTTCTGTATACTGAGTTTTAATAAGATCTTGCGACAAGCTTTTATAATACAATACAAGTGTAATTAATAGTTTTTTCTTCTTATTACAAAACGAAATAGGCCAAAGCGTAACTGGGTTACCAAATTGTCTTAAACTCTAATCAATACAGGTAGATGCCTAGCGCGCTCACAACGGCCCGCATGTGTAGACCAGGCATTAGTGTGCTAATCCGGCGGTATCAGCGTTATTACACAATAATTACTGGCTCGGTGTATCTGCTCAGCTATTCATGGCACAATAATTAATACTCGCGGCTATGAATACGAGCTACGATCACTCAGCGCCTTTGGAGATAAAGGAGAGACACCAGGTTACTATGTCATTAGGGTAAAGCGACTTAAACGTCGTATATCTTTTGAAAGTGTTCCCTAGCGATCTAAAGTCGTCTCAAACTTGACATAGGTAGGTAATATGAACAAAACAGTCCTTACATTTCATTTTCGTGCATATGAAATCTTTCCTTCTTCCAACTAATAATAGCCTTTTCTGATAAAGAGAAAGTCAAAAAATGGAGAGGTTTTTATGTAAAATTTACTTGAAGCGAAGCGAAGGCGTGTCACTCGTAGTTTTAATAAGTTAGTCATTTTTTCATAACTCACTACGATGATTGCTTGGTTAAGTAGCCTTGTCATCATCGCCGACTTGCAGGGATGCGGATGGCTCACAACCATAAAGTTTGTTAAAAATAGAAACCTTTACTTACAAACATATACGTATTCAGTTTATACGAATTATACGACTCGTACAATAGTTTGTGTGCCAAGTATTGTTAGTGTATGATGCAAAATTAATTCCTACGTTAGGCAGTGCCTACGAGCCGCGTTGTGTCTGTCATTCCCAGCTTACAGTCACATCAAACACGTCTTAATCGTAAGTGGAAGCTCTCCGGGTAATTCCTGGATTAGCTCGGAATCTAGGGCGATGTAAATTATTTATCTGTGATCTGCATACTATGAGCTGAGCATGTTTGTCAATCATAGGTAATTTGTGGTAGGTACAATGTTCTTGCTTGATCTCTACATTCTTGAGAAATGTCTATACTTAGGTATTTACTTATATTTCAATGCGAAAGTGTTTGTTACTTTGACTTTTTTTTTAATATAACAGTTATTGAAAAAAATGAAAATTATTTTTCAATATATTTATCTCGACTTAATTTTCCACTGTACTTAGGTAAAGCACTTGTGTCAAATCCACAATCCACTTAATTAAATAAATTACAATCAATATAAATCATCCAATTAATAACAGATTCGTTAACAGGTCTTATCAATCGAATATTATCTTTATTATTTGTTTTGTTTGGTAGCGTTCTCGTCATGTTCAGACATAGAGGCAAAATCCTAAGTTTCTTCTTTTAGCAAGTCCACGTACGGTAATAAACTACCTTTAAGTTTATTACCGTACGTAATCTTTGCGTTTATTATGGATTTTTCCAGCAACACGAATCAGAGAAACATAAAGGATTTTTATCTGTGCCGATAGGTTTATAGAAGTGGTTTAAATAAAATATGATTTCCTTATTTATTATCGTTCATCTCTTATCTCGTTTAAAATACTTGTTCTACGGTGATGCCCCGGAAGAACATATAAATACGTCAATTGAACTCATCATGATTTTCATATAAAAATGTAAGTTAGTCCATAAAATGGATAAAATATTACAGATAATGTTTCATCAGCGTAAATACCCAACACGTGTGTACTTTGCCTACTCAAAGACAGAATATAAACAACGCATATTGATTTTAATCCCTATAAGGATTAGGTAGATTACAATGATGTCTAGATAAGTTGTATACCTATAATACTGTGCTGCTTTGATGTATATTTTGATCCGACAAACATGTTCTTAATTTTCACTTTAAAACGAACATAGCCTGCGGTCCTGATTACAGATCATCATCAGTCCATATACGTCCCCATTGCTAGGACACGGGCCTACTCTTATCTAGGGCGATAAGGCCTTAGTGAATTATAGATGATCTTTGTTTACTATATTTGGGTCCAACTTAAGGAGAACTACGGCTGTAGACAAATGTATTCAAAAGACTCCGACTTTTACGATTTGTCTTGCCACATCTCCGCACTGCGTCAATAATTATCCTAATCGGTTTAAACGTTCAGAGGCTCCAGAAGATCATTATCAATTATATAGTAGGAATTATGATGAATCTATATTACTTATAGAAAGTCAACGCACAGATTACACAGATGAAAGGCTTGAATCTTAAATTTGTAAACATAATTACAGAGGCTATTGTGGCGGCCAGCGGCCTCGTCACACGTATTCTAATACGCGCCATCATCTCGCGATTACCGCCGTCCCTCGGCGCCGCATTGTTAAGCTTTCAACGAACCCATGAATAAGTAATTATATATCGGCCGTAAGATGTTGTGGCTCCGAACAAACGTAGCAGTGTCTATATGGCGTCGCATTAGGATGATTGGGACTTCGGTGTACTTCGAGATACCTTTGTGACACAAATGGAACCACATTATAATTTGGTTTCGTGTGGTGCCTGTCTTCTTCGTAAGTGTTGTATAAACAACAGTAATAATTCCTTTTTAGTTATTATAATGAAACACGTTTATAGCAAGTCTACCGATCAGATCTGTACAAAAGTATATCTAGAGACTAGAGTATCTCTCTTTCTTTTGATTTGAATTATCATTATTTTATAATATGTTGTAGAAAATTTAGTATATGTTACATTTTGCTGTAAAGGGTGTGCCACCTGACTGTATGACGTGGCTCATTTACAATTTGTAATATCGCTTAAAAAGAGTAACTATCGAGTTTCTTGCCGGAGACTTCTCGGTAGAATCGGCGTTCCGAAACGGTGGTAGAATCTTATTATTACTAACCTGATGATTTATAAGTGCATGTAAATTGCCTGTATAGATAAAGACATTTTGATTTGATTTTGTCATGGTAGAACTGGTCTATAGACACAATCCGATTACCAAAGGTATTGTACAGTCAATATCAAAACGGGTGTTATTTGCGACAGACGAGTCGGTTGCAGTCGGTCGTGCACTCCCCCGGCGAGTGACGTCACAGGACCCGGATGAATCACTCCCGCTCATCCATCACGCAGCTGTCTGCAGACGCTCCAGATTCTGATTAAACTCATAGGTGTTCGTTTCAAAGGACTACGGTGCTATTTTCCTAGTTATTTTGCACTAGGTCGTGTTTTAACGTGTATTGTTATAATAAATATTAGTATTTATGGGTCTTCACGCGTTATTAGGAATAGCGAATTACATAGCTACTTACTGCCCGACGTTTCGACTGGGTTGCACCAATCATGGTCGCGAGCGAACGTCGGGGAGTAAGTAGCTATGTAATTTGCTACTCCTAATAACGCGTGTAGACCCATAAAGACTAATATTTAGTGTAATGGAACGCGAAAGTCTAAAATCTTACATATTGTTATAATGTTATTATAATTAAAATTATTACCATACTTTAAATAAATGAAGCATGGATGTTTTCTGGGAAATGTTTTTGTGTTTCGAATAACTTTCGGTTTTTTATTTTATTTGGAAGGCCTTTACTTCAAGTCTAAATTGATCGTTGCTAATTCAATCTACAGAGTTAAGATTGGTAATAGACTTGTATCGTCGTAATCTCTAATCTTGTAATAAACAAACAACAGTTACGAATCTGAACTATAATAGAGTTTATTGTGCCTGCCGGCCTCATACGTGGACTTTACGGTCTACCATTATGTGGAGTGAGGTCATCCTGAACGTCTATTTAAAAGATTTGTTTGTAAAATTATGTAATGTAAAACCTTTTTTAACCACTGTGGAAATGTGTATTACTCTGAATCTATTGAACTTTATAAATGTTTAGTAATAAATATTTCCTTTCATTTGACACTTAAACCACAAAGTTCTTCAATGTATTGTCAACATGCACAAGACATTTCGATTAGTTCCCTGTGATATTCCCCCAGTCGTCCCCCATTATCGAGCGTGTCTGAGGATGAGTCCCTGAGTGTTCATCCATCACGCGCTCACCTGCCAAGTGCATCGCGGCTGCACCGGCGTGCAGCGGCGCCTGCAGTGGCAGCCGATTGATTCGCCTTTAGCAACTTGCTTTGAAGGAGCGTCGAAGTACACGCAGACAAGTAGGTCAGAGTTGTCAATATCGGTTTACCGAAAACTAATGTTTAAGTGCATAACAATATCTAAGCTTTTTGATGTATTTAAGTACAAATAATGGAAGTACATACATATACGTACTAGTTAATGGCTGTGTGGTACGATTTTGAACGAACCGACTTTTACTAATACTTTACGAAGATTCATTAATTTATTAATTCATTACGTGTGCTAACAACAACTAATAAATTAATATCTCATATCTCATATTTTTATTGTTAGACCTTTCATAAAACCGGCATTTATTGATTTAAATAAAAAAAAAAATGCACAAATCTATTGTGCTACTAAGATAGAATCATTCTACTGCGGGAAAACAACCACTAAAAGTACACGGTATATGAGCACGCGGAAGTTCATTATCATAATTAGATCTTATTTATATGATGAACACAACAACATGACCTACAAATACTGCAATAGGCATGTGACCCGCCTGTGGTCGCAAACCGCGCGCCGCAACTCCGATAGGCGCGCGGTATGCGTCTCAGCCGGCCTAGTTTCCCTTCTCTCTCAGCCTAGTTCCGTACTCTCTCTCAGCCTTCTTCCTTTTTTTGACTTAGGCTCCTTCACTGCGAGAGGGGGTTCTCTTCCGGTGGTGTGTCGGAGACTCCGGCGGCTGGTGAGAAGATAGTAAATGCCAGGGCAGCATGCCTGGGCATTGCACTCCTGGGCGGAGTGCAACGCCGAGAGGTCTACCGACTAAAACACCGTAGTACCTCCATCGCCTTAACGGCGTTATGATTCCTGGCATAGCCCAACTACCACGACGCCACCGGCGATCAGCCCCCAAAGGGCTCTTTTCAAGCCTCCCCCGAGGGGGACGGCCTTCTTCAGCCTACTTCCCTCCTCAGCTCTGGCTTCTTTTCCCATCCATCACAAGACGCGATGGAACTGTGGGCGCTTCTGCGCGGGACCCAACTCTGAGTGACGGCCGCTTAACGGGCTCGAAATTATGTTCATATCTAACTTGAACGTGTATGAGGGAATATGCTTTACCTAATTGAACTCTTAAGTGACAAACCTACTACAAGTAGGTAAATGTGAATGTTTGTTAAGATTTATTTAAAGAATGAATGAATTTTGGTGAAATCACAATCTACACTAATATTATAAAGAGGAAAGATTTGTATTTTTGTATTTTTGTATGTTTGTAATGAATAAACTCAAAAACTACTGGACCGATTGCAATAATTTTTTCACCATTAGAAAGATGCATTATTCAGAAGTAACATAGGCTATATTATATTTTTTTAAAAATTGGAGATCCTTACTAAAACTCCAATAATGTAACCCAAGGTGTAAAAAAATGACCTGAAAAATGACTTACGTCGCTAATAAACTATTGATGATAGAATAAAATCATTTACTACGACTTTGCAGAACTCTTCATTATCTACAAAAAGTGTCGCGACAGCATATGTTTAAATATTATAGTTATGTCACAGTAAGCGGTTTTTACCTTAATTTATATGTCGCCGCTTGAAAAGGCTCTTTATTTGTACCTTGGTATTAATCCTTATCAAAATAATTCAGTTCTTTTAAATAACTTTTTGAATTATTCAATTCAGACATTGCTTTCGGAAGATATCACGAATTTAAAAATGCAAGTATTAGAAAAAAGTCGCGTGGTTGCCACTTTGATTTTAACTTGAAGGAATTTTGAATTCGCTTTAAATTCGTTTCGTAGGTAAATAAGTACCTGATAATAAATATTATATTTTAATGTAATATTTTATATAGTGATAGGGGTATACCGAAGCGAAGCGAGGGCGGGTCGCTAGTAATCTGATATATTAGAAAATTGAATACAAAATATATTCTCCGCGATATTTAACATTTTATTTATTTTAATGAGCTCCCAATATTTCGGTACTGTTGCAAGCGTTGTCAAATCCATCTGTTAAAATAAAACAATATGGTAAATATTCTGGACATATTCCGTTTTGTAGTGTGTGCAACTGTGACAGTTAAAAGTAATATGAAAATAACATAATAATTCATAAAGATGTTAAGTTATAATATAAATTCACGCATATCAAGTGGCGGGCGGCCGCTAGTATTATAATAATAATAATAATACGTGGCTACAATACATGTAGGGTATAACTTAAAAGATTTTAGCAGGTAGGTATAGAAAATAGTTCAGTAGAATGAAAAGATTCGTAGAAATTGAAGAAATATACGATAGAAAACTTGCAGAATGCCTAGTCCTAATCCTTGAAAAGGTTTAAAGAAGCCTTGGATAGAGTAATTTTAGCATAAATCGTATGTAACATAATATAGAAAAGATGGAGGGGTATTATACTGGTATGATGACAGTACATGCGAAGACTTAGACTTATTTCTATACAAAATTGTATTATAGCGGCAACGGAAATACATCAATTTCACCTATTACGGTTTATGAAATATAGCTTGGAGACAGACAGATAGAGTGGACGGCGGAGGTTTAGTAATAGGGTTCCGATTTTACCTTTTAAGTAACCCTATAAAAGTATCAAAAGTGAAATTTTAGTAACAAACAAGACGGATCTAAATGTAACATAATCGCGCAACTTAAACGTTGTATGTCGCGTCTCGAGCCGTCTCGAGCCGTCTCGGGTCACGACTCGTTGACTCACGCACGACACCGTTAACCTTCAGTTTAGAGACGCTTATGCTTAAGGGTAAAGTTACATGCATTTCTGTTAGTAGTACAGTACATCGTTATGTAGAGAAAGGGATGTTCTTTTTTTTTAAAAGGCTAACAAGATGACCTCTCTCCACCTGATGGTAAGCGGTAGTGAGTTCCACATTTGAGGTCGACAGGCACAATAGACCACATTAAGCCTATCGGACTCACCCTGAAGGCCTGCTTAAATGACGTTTCACGTCCCGCCTGAAGAGCCCGGGATCATTGGATGGAGAGGAAACATGAGCCGACTGTTGATTGTCAAATTTAAATGCTAAGATATAGCTTAATGATAGGTACCCTTGACTTGTCTGGTCGAATCCTTGCACTTTATTTTGTCTCTAGGTTATTTATATGAGGATCATAAAACTATCTCAGTTTATACAAATGTTTTTGAGCATTTATGAGAGTCAAACAAATAAAATGTTTAATAACGATCAATAAAAATCTTTAAGCTCAGCAAATTATGTTCGTTAAGGGTCTATAAAAAAATTGTACCCCACTTAAACCGTAATAAAATACATGATAGTTCAAAAACCGTTAACACTGTTTTGACACGAGACACAAGCGACGCTTCCCGTCTCGTCTCGTCTCGTCTCGTCACCTCGATTCCTGCTCCCTTGATTACATTACGCATCTTGAGTAGAAACTTTGTGCGGAGCATTATGTCCAAACCATTTTTCACTTCCGATGATTTATCGCTACAGACGCATTGTAAATTAAGGAATAAATCTTACGATTCCGCGATTGGTGCGCTCGTAACTTCTGAAGTGCTTGCGAGTTGCTAGAACAAAATTATAATATTTTGACAACCTTTCGGCGTGAGTAAGAAAACCAAAATATATTTAATGTGTTTAATACTAGATTTTCCTAATATCAATTGAATAATAAAGATAGATAAAATTTCGCATTCGCAAAAGAATGGTAATGCTATCTTGAGTTTAAAAAATTTATGACTGCTTATTATATAACCATTAATATATTTATGATATAATTGATTACCAGTATAACAACCCAGGAAATAGGTAGTACAGTTAATTTAATTGTTACCATGTGAAGAACGAATGTATCTGTGAATGTCAAATACTAAATAATCGAAATTTCAATAGGAATCCCCATAGGTTCGACACTATCAATTTCTCCAATATGACTTATCTAGCTTCCTAAGTGCTGGTGATACGTGTGTAATCCTCTCCCCGGTAAGGTGTAGGTTACATCGCCAATATCGGGAGGAAGAGGATCGACTGAAACACTTACACTCACCGAACCGGCTTCGTACGTAACCTCGACCCATTTCCGACAAGATTTAGTTACAATTGTTATTATATTTACGTACTAGCTGTGCCAGCGACTTCGTTTTTTACACATTTTCCATTGTATCTTTGCTCCTATTGGTCGCAACGTGATGTTATATAGCCTAAAGCCTTCCTCGATAAATGGTCTATACAACGCAAAAAGATTTTTTCAAATCGAACCAGTAGTTCCTGAGATTAGCGCGTTCAAACAAACAAACAAACAAACAAACTCTTCAGCTTTATAATATTAGTATATTTACGTATTTATATTTCGGTCATCTCCACACACGGCTACCTCACCCTAAACTAAGCAGAGCTTGTACAACGGCTGTCATAGACTTAATCAAAAACCAAAATAAAGACATTTTTGACGTAAATTTCAATGTTTTTAAGAGGTGTCTCAAGGCCCTCCCTAAATAGATTTTTTCAGTACCTACATATTCATATTTAATTAACAGCCCCTAAGGCGTACGATAATCACCAAAACATGTCAGGAATACATGCCCTTAGGTAATAGTTTAGTTTTTAAGTATTGTATGCCATTGTATAATATTATATACTGTTACCTGTAATGTATTCTTATATAATAAATAAATAAATAAATAAGTCGATTAGTTAATGTTATGATTACAAATCTGATATGCAAACGAAATTGCTCTTCCGTAATAGAAACCATTGTAAACACCGTTGGGTTACAATAAACGACAGAACCAGTTGGGCACAGCTTAATATTAAGTAGGAGGGGGAAAAGGTAATAAAAGTTAAGATTGCGGATCCACCCAAAATGAGACTTGACCAACAAAGCACCAATAAACTGTTAAATATAACCAAACAAGATATTTATGAGATGTGCTAAATAATGTATAATCTAAGTTTTGTATTTTATATTTAAAACTAGCTGTGTCAGCGACTTCGTCCGTGTTTTCCCCCATTTTTTGCACTTTCTCCATTGTTTCTTTGCTCCTATTAGTCGCAGCGTGATGTTGTATACCCAGAATCTGTTCAAACTGGCGCGTCGGCTCCATAAGGAACTAACTTTGATTCCGCGTTCACTGTAAACTCGCAAATGCGAAACTTACACACGCTTCCTCGTCCAACATCTCGGATAACAAAAAACAAAACAGCGTCCCTCAGGGGGGGGGGGGGGTATTAACTTAATTAGGGGCCGCGGCCGCAACCGCAACGTTTATTCCGTATTCTGTTCCGGTGTGCACTTTATGGAGCGGGTCAGTGTATACAGATCTCGAAACTTGTACCTACGGGTTTATCTTTTTACCACTTTTTTTTGTTCGGTTTTCCTGTGTTCTATTTTTAAATTGTACTTTCTACTTATTTGCCACACTAATAATTATGCCACAAGCAGGATGAAGCAATACATGGCGCTTCACTATTTATATATCCAATTTAACTGCAAGAAATATAAAAATCGAATTAAATATTTAAAATCGTTAGTCATTGTAAATTACAATACATATTTACAATCAATTGTAAACTAGGTACCTGATTATTAGATGAATAAAAAAATAAAATTTTATTAATTTTTTGGTGATTGCTTACAACCCTATATCTAGCGGGGTCTGCTTAAAGCTTGTATTAAAGAGTCCAGACAGCATTTGACAGTCAGCGACAATTTGCTGGATGGACTCAGCCCGAGCCATAATTTTGTAACTATAGAATAAGTTCCTATTATTGTTAATAGGAACGTATTTTAGTTAACAAATGTGATAATGCTCACGTTGGTTAGATTCATATTCTGCTAACAATAGGTACTTCATGTATTGAACCATTTCAGAAATATACCTATGCAATACCGATAAGTGTAAGCTCGTAAGTGACCCGGTCTTCGGCTGCATCGCAAAGCGCGGCAATTGCGCTCATTAGCGCGCTCGTTACCCGCGCGCCGATAACCAATATCCTTTATGCAGTTTTTATATTAAAGGCTAAGATGGAGTTTTAGATGAAGGTGCTCGTTTCAGTTTGTGAATATACCTAAGCATTTTATTATCACTCTATTTATTATGTAAAAAATAGGGATTACAACTCAATAATATGTAGGTACGAGTGTTATCCGCATTCCGCTTAAGATTGTGTCGTCATTATTTTAACTGCAATCTCAGTAAAACTCTAAGAGAAACGAACTACTATTGTTTTGTTACTGCGTAAGCATTGAATGTCAACCGTTTTGTTTCTGATCACAACGGATATAAGATGACTTAGGTAATAAAGCAAAGACCTACGACTACAGATAGTCGCTGTGAGCGCGCCCTTACCGCTCCGCTCGCTGTGAGCGCGCCCTTACCGCTCCGCTCGCTGTGAGCGCGCCCTTACCGCTCCGCTCGCTGTAGGCGCTTCGCCCGCCCACCGCTCCGCTCGCTGTGAGCGCGCCCTTACCGCTCCGCTCGCTGTGAGCGCGCCCTTACCGCTCCGCTCGCTGTGAGCGCGCCCTTACCGCTCCGCTCGCTGTGAGCGCGCCCTTACCGCTCCGCTCGCTGTGAGCGCGCCCTTACCGCTCCGCTCGCTGTGAGCGCGCCCTTACCGCTCCGCTCGCTGTGAGCGCGCCCTTACCGCTAGCTGTGAGTGCGTCCTTACCGCTCCGCTCGCTGTGAGCGCGCCCTTACCGCTAGCTGTGAGTGCGTCCTTACCGCTCTGCTCGCTGTGAGCGCGCCCTTACCGCTGGCTGTGAGTGCGTCGCTTACCGCTCTGCTCGCTGTGAGCGCGCCCTTACCGCTAGCTGTGAGTGCGTCCTTACCGCTCCGCTCGCTGTGAGCGCGCCCTTACCGCTAGCTGTGAGTGCGTCCTTACCGCTCTGCTCGCTGTGAGCGCGCCCTTACCGCTCCGCTCGCTGTGAGCGCGCCCTTACCGCTCCGCTCGCTGTGAGCGCGCCCTTACCGCTCCGCTCTCTGTGAGCGCACCCTGACCGCTCCGCTCGCTGTGAGTGCGTCCTTACCGCTCCGCTCGCTGTGAGCGCGCCCTTACCACTCCGCTCGCTGTGAGCGCGCCCTTACCGCTCCGCTCGCTGTGAGCGCGCTTACCGCCCACCGCTAGCTGTGAGTGCGTCCTTACCGCTCCGCTCGCTGTGAGCGCGCCCTTACCGCTAGCTGTGAGTGCGTCCTTACCGCTCCGCTCGCTGTGAGCGCGCCCTTACCGCTAGCTGTGAGTGCGTCCTTACCGCTCTGCTCGCTGTGAGCGCGCCCTTACCGCCTGGCTGTGAGTGCGTCCTTACCGCTCCGCTCACTGTGAGCGCGCCCTTACCGCTGGCTGTGAGTGCGTCCTTACCGCTCTGCTCGCTGTGAGCGCGCCCTTACCGCTAGCTGTGAGTGCGTCCTTACCGCTCCGCTCGCTGTGAGCGCGCCCTTACCGCTGGGGCTGTGAGCGCGCCCTTACCGCTCCGCTCGCTGTGAGCGCGCCCTTACCGCTAGCTGTGAGTGCGTCCTTACCGCTCCGCTCGCTGTGAGCGCGCCCTTACCGCTAGCTGTGAGTGCGTCCTTACCGCTCTGCTCGCTGTGAGCGCGCCCTTACCGCTGGCTGTGAGGTGCGTCCTTACCGCTCCGCTCACTGTGAGTGCGTCCTTACCGCTCCGCTCGCTGTGAGCGCGCCCTTACCGCTGGCTGTGAGTGCGTCCTTACCGCTCCGCTCACTGTGAGGCGCGCCCTTACCGCTAGCTGTGAGTGCGTCCTTACCGCTCCGCTCGCTGTGAGCGCGCCCTTACCGCTAGCTGTGAGTGCGTCCTTACCGCTCCGCTCGCTGTGAGCGCGCCCTTACCGCTCGCTGTGAGCGCGCCCTTACCGCTCCGCTCGCTGTGAGTGCGTCCTTACCGCTCTGCTCGCTGTGAGCGCGCCCTTACCGCTCCGCTCGCTGTGAGCGCGTCCTTATCGCCCAGCGCTTCGCTCGCTCATTCCGTATTCCGCGCGCTCGCTCGGGCGCAAACACACGGCCCGCTGTAAAATGCGATCGCTTATAATTTGCGTAATTATGCACTCAGAAATAATGATACCCATTAAAATGAGGAACGGGAAAATCCTTATGAAAAATTGACCTACTGATATTGCTAATAGAATTAATTTGTGTAATGAAGAGGCAACGTGATTCGATAAATTATGGGATATAAAGGAATACATTTGTCTGTTGTCTTTATAATACTCTGCATTGTCTTGTACCTTTTAATGGTAAATTCTGACGACATAATTCTTTGTGGTTCCGTGTTACTTTACTTAAGTCAATTCTGATATCATTCAATCAATGTTAACTTTATCCAAACACCTAACTACTTGAAGAATAATAAAAAACAATATCATCATGAAAGCTACACGTTACCATGTACCTTTGAGAATTTGTCAAATATAACACAATGCATAATAGTCTACATAAGCCGCCAACAAAACGTTGACAGAACGCGACTCGATAAATTAAATTCCGCATCTGTTTTATCTTACTGCATTTAAATTCATTCCTGCGTTCGATTGATTTGGGCAATTACGAGTACGCGTCGCGCTGTCGCTGCACAAATTGCGCTTAAAAAGCTTAAAGCGCTTAAAGCGCTTCCAGCGGCTTCAACCGCCTGTCGCGTCTCAGCATCTCAGGCTTACCAGATCAGACGGACGCAGGAGTAGTTCCATGTAACAAAAGTGTAATTGGGGACGGAGTGAAGGTTAATCTCGCATGTCTGTCCTTAAAATACAGGGGTGTATTTGAGGCATCTTTTTAAATAACATGAGTTTATTATTTTAATCATGTAGTTTTACACCAAAATAAGAGTAGATATTCAATATATTTTAAACAAAAAATCATCACCTCTCATTAAAACAAAACAACATGGTAAATATCCCGGACATTTTTAGTTTTCTAGTAGGTACTTAATACTTATTCACTTAATCAAAGTTAGTGATGAAAGATTTTTATGGAAAATATAAAGTATGTATTAAATTTACGTAATTAACTGAAACTACTTTATATATAATAGATAATGTAGAAAATAATAATTATCTGTTACATTATTTAAAGAAACTATTCGAACATTTCCCTCGTTTTATAATTTTCATCACGAACCGCTTACGTGATCCCAGCGCAAAACTAAAACAATTTACAAGTCTTAAATTAGTTTTCCTTCAACAAGTGCACCGAGATTTAATCTACTTAAACATTAAGAGGATAGTGCAATAACGAAGCAGGAAAGTCCAAAACAAGGAAAACACAGGAAGAGCCGCCCGCGACAAATCTTCGCGGAAATGTACGATGCCAAGATTATATCTCTAGTACCTACATTAAGATTGTGTGGAATTTTCTTGAATACCTTATTTTATTCAACTGTTGATAAATAGTCATTGGGTACTTTTAACTATTTAACATTTGAGACGGTAGAGGATTGCATTTTAATAGAATTTCATTTATAAAACGGAAGTCGCATACTTGGTTTCGCTATGAAAATGCGTCAAACTTTTTAAGAGAAATGCGTCTTATAAATCAGACTTTAGGTACGACAATTTATACTCGTAATAATCATACAGTAGGTAATACATTAGTATCGAATGTAAACAAAAAAAGTGTCAGACATAAAACGAAATATAGGATGGACGTTAATTTCATCCATAAAAAACAAAAGATAAACAAACACGTCAGGTCCACTAAATGAGACGCCGTCAACCCTCCACGCGCCGCGGCGGCCTCACAGGCCCGCCACGTGCGTGTCATTCGGCTGATACATCTCTATCTCTCGTGCGGTCCCTGGGGCCCGCGCAGCGAAGGGTTGACGTCGAGATTACCGAACGAGACGGGAACACAAAGTGTGCGCTGACTTGCATAATTTCTGTTGTCATTGATATTTATTTACTGGTTCGGATTTTTATGGGTTAAATTAGTTCTTATCATTTGTAATAAAACTACAGCGCTCGTGGTCACTGTGTAAAGAGCTCGAAATGTCAGATCTCTAAATAATATGTTTAGATTAACAATACACGCGAGTTTAATCCGTATACTTAGTTTCTAATGTGTAGTGCTTGCGCAAATAATAGACTATACAAATTTTTATAAACCATTGCACGGAAACACTTTCGAGAGTTTTTTTACAATATTGGTACTGAACCCTTCGTTTGAGGGTCTTACTCGCACTTGGCCGGGTTTTTTATTATTCTTTCGCGCATGCATGAGCAAACGGAGTGTGACATTATTTTTATAGCGTTTCGAATGTAATGGTAATTCATGTTAGATTCAGCATTGACAAAATCCTTTGTGTCCATAAACGTATAACATATCAATTGTACATTTTCTAATTTTCGAACCCATGACCGTCTGCAGGTTAATGTCATGACATTTAAAATGCCCGTTTGTTATATCCCGCCTGAACATGATTAACTGCGCGAAAACTTCAAAAGAGTTTCAAGAGAGGGGACTCGCGCTGACTTTTGAATCAGTGGACAGTGGCGGGGTCGTAAAACACAGGGGCTCTCACAACACTGCTTCACGGCTTTCTATATTATGTATATCGATTTAGGTGCTTTGAGTTAAGAGCTCATATTTGCAATTTAGTACTTTTATTTGTTTTCAGGTAAACTTGTTAATGGCTCTTATTTTTTTGATCATCGATAATGTATTCAAATAATAACTAATTCAATGTTTGCATTTTAAGTTATAAAAAATATTGAAATAATATAAAGGTTGGTGAAGATAGCCCAAAACACAATAAATATATTTTTGGTTACAAATAAGTGAACATAAAATCATTATGAGAAATAAAGTTCCGTAAATATTCAAAGGAACATTATTTCACTCGATAGACTCTAACCGTATTTCTATGAACAATAGTAAACTGGTCATAACATAAAGTCATGTTGACAGCTTGATTGCAGCCATTCAGTTAGTAGCGATGCATCAAGCATCATAATGCGAGGAGGGCTCAGTCCCGAGGGAGGTCCTTCGAGGGCCGCACTCTCCGACACACGGTAATTACCTAACAAAGAGCCACTCGCTATTATGAAGGAAAAAGCTAAAAAAGCTTTGGTGGTTCGTCAATGCCCCAGAAGAGCTACTGTCATTGATTGTAGTTAATGGGGGGTTGATGGATGCGCTTGGACAATAAAGAGGAGGATAATGAAAAGGTTGATTTTAAAAGTTTGTGCGGGGTCAATCATACACCAGTTGCAGTCGATTTGTCCAATACATAATACAAGTTGCTATATGTTATAGTTATAGTCAGTTTCGTTTACACAACAACTTGTTAAGCACAACACAAATGCGTGTACCCTAAAGTAGCGAGAGGGTAAAAAGTTATTCCCTCATTAAAACCAAAATAACTGTACACCGAAATGAAAAAAAAAATCCAAGTGAAATGGAAAATTCACGCATATTGAAAAACTATCGGTATTAATTTCGGAGTGGACGATTTCCAATATATTCGTTTGCTTCATAGAGAGATTATTGTACCTATGCATCGTTATTAAAGCAAATCATCGGATTATTTGCTAACAACCCACGGCACCCAACCCACGCATTTAGTGCAAATCCGAGTTTGACACGCAACGGGCGCGCTCGGTGCAAATAACGGATCATTATTTTGATTTTGAGTCGACTAGTTAGTATGCTGATCGAAGTTTGATTGGTTAGTTAGCGAGTGTGCTCGTGAACAGAGGGATGCATTTGGCGAAGGGTGAAGGTGCCTTTGCACGCAGCCCACGTTTCGGAAGGGGCCCAACTTCTACACGCTAGACAGGTAGCGGCTGACTGGCCAATTGACTAATAGATTTATGCGCTTGGAGACTTAGCGGAAGTTAGCGGTTTCAACCCAACGTTTAGCACATTTACAGCTACATCGAATACGACTCTTGTTGTCTTTTGTGATGTATGAATTTACTACAGATTCGGTATATAATCTCGAAAGCGTCTCAATTCGTACATAAACATGGCTGGAAAGTTCTTAATTATTTTAATGGGACCTTCATTAAGAAGTTTTAGTTGAGAGCGATTTTGGCATTCGAAAAATAAGTGATACATTTTTAGAGGTTATTTCAATTATGAATAATATCACAGTTGTGATAAAGATACAAGTTTACTAATTTCATTTATCATTAATTCTAGAAATGTTTAATGTAAGTTTTCATTTGTTGTGTTAACAGGCTTTAACATCAAATAAGTATCAAATTAACCAAACGCTTCCTACTAATCAGTAGCTCCATGTATTATTTAGTTGGTACCCCCGCTAAGGGCTAGGGGGTCGTTGGGACCCGCCGCACGTTTGGCCCTCGGGGTTATAATTCTTATTTCACTGCAGGTAGCTTGCCCTGTTGACTAGCAAGCGGGTAAAAGGCAAAATTGGTCCAATATAAAACAAAGGCAGAAAGTATTCCATACTGGATTAGGATAAGGAACAAAATATTAAACGAATCAAATAATAACATCTCCGTTTGTGTACTGGAAACAATTGAAAAGGCTATAAGGATTTTATCTTAATCGATATTTACACTTAATGTGCTCAAATGCCTTACTAAGACTGTAGGCTGTGCAATGTGCATTTTTGATAGCAAAGAGCGTAATAAAACCCTTTGGTGTCGGCAGTAGGTCCTGCTGTCGGTTCAGCTTTCTCAAAGGCTGCACCATCTCCGGCCCCTTTGAAACGCGATACCTCCAGCCTCGCGGAGCGGGGGTCAGGCCTGTCACGTGGCGTAGGATCTTGTAAGGGCTTGATCCCATGACGTGATTTTACATTATCATCTTAAGGGGCGAGAGCCATTCGTTCCCCCGTAATGACGGTGACGATTTCAAGACTAACTCCAAGTCATCAACGTAGTCAGTTAGACAAAATCTATATAGTTTTTTTTATATAACTCACTAACTCTAACTCTGAACTAACTCATAATTATTATTTGTTGTTTTCAATGCTATTTAAGCTTATTGTTAACCGACGCGAAATCGGGAGGTCCGGTGGTTCAAGTCCCCGTTCAGGCGGGGTAATGAATGCGAATTTTTTCAAATTTTCAAATTTACTCATAATTCTTAACAAATGATTGAAGATTCCCAGAATATGAACCTCTAGTACGAGTATTACACAATTTGCGTTTTGTGAACGAGTCCTTATAACAACATTCGCATTGGCCTGTTGGTTGTGAATAAATCAATGAGTACGCATTCCGACTCATTAAGGTACGAAGTTTCGGGCGGCTTCAAAATATATGAAGCTGTTGTTACCAATCTGTTACAGGTTAATAGCTAGGAAACGCACTGACACAGTAGAGTTTTGTACTAATGAAAGTAATGCGTAATTGATTAAAATACACTAGTCGTACCAGCAACTGTAGTCTTTTGAAGAAATTCGACTTATTTTCGATAAAAAAAAAAAACACATTTAAATGAACAGAAACGTTGACTGACTGCAAAGCGCCGATAAGAATTTTGAAACATTTTCATGGTTACACATATCTATACTAATAATAAATCTGTAAGGGTCGGTCATGGAGTAAGTTAGTTTGTTTTCAGAGATATTGTGTTCATAGGCTCAATATATGATACTGATACTAATTTCACGATTTTTAGATTTTTTTTCTGTATGTTCCTCCATA
Source organism: Maruca vitrata (assembly GCA_039566165.1). Taxonomy (NCBI): domain Eukaryota; kingdom Metazoa; phylum Arthropoda; class Insecta; order Lepidoptera; family Crambidae; genus Maruca; species Maruca vitrata. The sequence goes on along the minus strand of CM076925.1, from coordinate 3,200,158 downwards.
GCTCTTAAACCAATTATCCGAATTTGATGAAATTTGGTATAAAAACACATAGACATGTGGGACACAGGATAGGCTATTTAAATTTTAGCTCCAACACGAACGGAGTCGCGGGCACAGCTAGTTATAAAATATTCGAATTATATACCAACGTGGGAAATATCCCGGACACATACAGTTTTCTACCGATTTCAACTAAACTGTATTCTGTGAGTGTAGTCTGTGCGACTGTAGTCAATGAGTCTGACTCACAATTTATAGGTACTGTTAGACTCGGTATTAGGTTTTAACAGGATTTATTGAATAAAATAGTAATACAGTACAGAGACGCATTAGTGCGCCATTAAGCGAGAATAGAGAAGTGTCATCTGTCATTGCGCTAGGGATGCGCATAATCAATAGTCGAATAGGGATGTCCAAATTTCACGCTAATAGCTCGGCCATCCTGCAGTAGTCCTTCGCCCTCGAAGGAATGAAGTAGCGCTTCCGCTGGTACGCCGCCATCAGAGCTGCCAGTGCCGCCACGGAGACTCGGCGCAGCCGCCATCAGAGCTGCCAGCGCAGCCACGAAGACTCGATGCAGCCGCCATCAGCAAATTGCCCCGTAGGCAGTACCTAAATCGCCCCGTAGGCAGGAAATAGCCCCGTAGGCATCACACAGCCCTGCAGGTAAGGCCTACAGGGCTATGCAAGGCCCACAGGCCTACAGCCAAATGTACTCTCAATGCCGCGGAGGCCTTACATGAGGTAAACCAACCCTCGATGCCTCGGCGGGCCTTACACGAGCCAAACGTAATCTCAATGCCGCGGAGGTATTACATGAGGTAAACCAACCCTCGATGCCTCAGCGGGCCTTACACGAGCCAAACGTAATCTCAATGCCGCGGAGGCCTTACATGAGGTAAACCAACCCTCGATGCCTCAGCGGGCATACACAAAGCCAAACGTAATCTCAATGCCGCGGAGGCCTTTACATGAGGTAAACCAACCCTCGATGCCTCAGCGGGCCTTACACGAGCCAAACGTAATCTCAATGCCGCGGAGGCCTTACATGAGGTAAACCAACCCTCGATGCCTCAGCGGGCCTTACACGAGCCAAACGTAATCTCAATGCCGCGGAGGCCTTACATGAGGTAAACCAACCCTCGATGCCTCAGCGGGCCTTACACGAGCCAAACGTAATCTCAATGCCGCGGAGGCCTTACATGAGGTAAACCAACCCTCGATGCCTCAGCGGGCCTTACACGAGCCAAACGTAATCTCAATGCCGCGGAGGCCTTACATGAGGTAAACCAACCCTCGATGCCTCAGCGGGCCTTACACGAGCAAACGTAATCTCAATGCCGCGGAGGCCTTACATGAGGTAAACCAACCCTCGATGCCTCAGCGGGCCTTACACGAGCCAAACGTAATCTCAATGCCGCGGAGGCCTTACATGAGGTAAGCCAACCCCTCGATGCCGATCGCCCTGTATGTATTACATAGCCCTGTAGGCCTTTATTCCAGAGGGGTGACAGCATCTCACTGTAAATCGTCCTCTGACGAATTACTGTCTTGTCTAGATTTCCAATAACACTTTTATACGCTCTCTTGCCCCTGGCGGCAGAGCTTACTTCATACCGATCGTTCGGCAAAACCACCTTAATTTTCTCGGCACCAACTTGCCACTTGTTAGACCCGGCCTCAAGATTTTCCGCTCCACCATGACCAACGTGCCCACCGACAGCGGCTGCGTCGCTCGTCGGCCCTTATCAAATCAAAGCTTCATAGCAGCAGCATTCTACTCAATATTCTCAGCTGGTTCAAGGCAGACGTGTGATGTGCACCCAGTATATCACCGGCTAAACGGGGTCTCAAACCGCAGAGTAATTCAAGAGGACCTCCCTGTGCCCTGACTCACTGTAGAGTTAATACCCAACTGCACCTTTGCTAAATAAATGTCCCAACCATTTTGCTCCTCCCCCAGATATGCAGTCAGGGAGCTCAAAATGGTGCGGTTTAGCCTATCAACTTGGCAATTGGTCATCGGCGATGCTACGGCATTTAACACATGCTTTATACCAAGTTCCGCACAGTACCTAATCTTTGAAATCACGGCACGTAAATGCTGTGCCCCTGTCACTTACTATCCGCACGGGATACCCAAATACGTGACTAAATCTATTAAGTGCAGTAATCGCACCCCTAGCATTGGCACTTGCAACGGCGTCCAGCCACACAAACTTAGTAAACCCATCTATGATGGCAAAGATGTAAGTTTTACCGCCACTTTTGCAAAACGGCCCCAGGTGGTCCACGTGAAGAGAGTGGAATGGAAAAGTAACTCTAGGAATTGGATGCAGTAACCCTGGCTGCTTCCCGGTAGGCTCCTTAGTGAATTGACAGCCCAAACAAATAAAGACAATACTATTATCAGGCAGGGGGTAGCCTCGATTCACGGCTCTATGATAAACAGTCGTGCTATACAAACCACACAGGTTAATAATTTCTTCATTTCCACTTCTGCATAATATCATCAAACCAAACCAAACATAGATGAATAAAGTTGGTCAAATATTATGTTTCACCACGACCATGTCCCTCACATAGATTAGAACAGTCCCCTAGAAATACTTGAAAAGTGAAGGAAGGGAACTTACCATTAGCTCGGCTTACCGAGATTTTGGTACTCAACTGTTTTCGACGTATTATAATTATGGTTCAGCCTTACCGCAGTTCACCCATACGCGCGCTGCCCCGCGCCTACAATCGTGCGACTAAGACGTCCAATCTGCAGCCGCACCCGCCCGTTCGCGCAGGAACGACACCGAACACACACTTCATCACCAACAAAAATCCGCAGATGACATACATTTACGCAAGTCACTGTCAAAACAGACCCTTGCACAATTAGCATCAAATTGCCAGACTCATGCACCATTTGTTGACTTATCTTTGGCACCGTAAACAAAATACTAACAGTCTGCTAACTATACAAACCCTTTTCTACTAGGTAACCCAGCTTGTTCAAGCCACTGTAGTGCATCCTTAGCATTGGGACCCCCAACATACCAGACATACAATTGAGTGGCCTTATCTCCACAAAATCTCCATACAATGTACAACTCAACCTTACCAAGAAGCCACATCATACATCCATATCGCCCTGGTTCAGGGCAGGCCCATGCCCCAGCAGTGTAAATGCATATGGGATGACGATAATGATGAAGAAGCCATAACGACTGGCCATGTCTCACGATCTATTAAGAATGGCAGATCCCCACATTTATCTGAACTAAACAAGAAATTCAGATTTCCACATATTAACTTGATTGTACCTGAAATATTACTCAAATAACCAGACAATTACAGTGTGTCATATCAACTGTTCATGTGCAATGCTTCATTACCAAATTATTTCAGTTAAACATCATCATTATGAAATTTAAGTCAGACTTCCCCAGGTCACTTTCATACTACCTGAAAATGTATTCAAATGACCTAAAAACTATAGTGTGTTGTATGATAAATATTATTTTTAATATCATGTGCCATTACCAAGACTCACCGGACTCAGACGGATGGTCTCAGTTATCTGTAAACTATAGTATCTGTAAACATTGTACCTCTAATAAAGAAATTGAAGTATTTTTAAGATTACAATATCTACCTGAAATGTTACTCATAATGAACCACTTTTGTGTGTTTCAAGTGTCTTTGTCAACTCAGGCGGTCACAACATGAATACCACCTTGCAGTACCAAATTGAGATCTGTTCAGATCTAATGATCTGCTATGCAGCACACAAATGCCTGGATTAAATCATCTTGCTTCAACATACTCATATATTCACTGATAAATATCATAATACCTGAAAAGTATCCAATTAAACCACTTGAAGCATGATAATAATGCCATGATTTTTATTAACAGTTTTTGTACTGTGGTCATAGTGCCATAGTTATTTTTGTCAACTAGGGCCTCAAACACAATTTTACACAATAATGTCATGGCAGTGACATCACCTGCAAACACATGAAGTTAATAGAATTATTAACAGTTTGTGGAACCAATACATTGTAATATCTTTGCCCATTCCAATTTTCCATGATCACCTAATAACAATCAAATAATAATTTTGAGTAAAACATAACCATCTAGCTGTCTCTGTTAGTCAACAGCACATATAGGTATTACCCCTAAAGCACTCTTCTACTCTTCAATTGTCATATTCATTGATCATCTTAATCATTTGTTTATTTATTATTCTTTCTCATTATTACTCATTCAGTTATATTATATTGCCATACATCATTGCCATTATTTATATAAACTGCAAATTGTAATGATAAGCAGAAATAGTTGTTCATTTTATTAGTAACCAAAGTGCTTGGTTTCCAGATCAAAGTTACTGATTTGGTACAATTCCATTATTACTACTCATTTCCATGAACTGGTGTTTCCATTAAAATCCACCTAGAACTAGAAAAACTCATTATTATCTCAGTGGAAGCCACTGCTTTCAATATAAATCTGTAATTAATACAATGTGATCTCACATCATCAACATTTTAATAAATAACATAGGTATAATAATGACTTTTATCAATCAAATATTTCAATAAATTAAATTATTCATAGGACCACAGTCCATTCACACTTCCATTTGCTTACACTAAAGCTAATAACTTGTGCTGAAAACAATTGCCTAATAAAATATGTAATTGCATGACTATTATAACAATATCTCAAAATCACCACATCGGTGTAGTTACCAAAACTAAGATTGTTATTCCTTCACGACCTAGGTAAAGTAAATAGTGTTAACATCCTAGCATAAGTATCATTAGGTCCAGAACTTTTGACTTTGTAAAGTAATGATTAAACACTCATTAGAAAGTATGATTTCATATTTTAAATATCTAAAGTCAACAAGTATAGGTAACATATGGTAAACTCACCAATATCAAAGGGATTTTAACTAAATAACTCACAATTGTATGTGTGATATTTACCAGTTAATAGTATTGTTATTATTACACTCACACACAGCATTAGCAATTATTAATTATGTTGAACTCAAAATATAGCAGATCTTCTTATTGTTTTCATTCCTTTTTGAGTAGGCATTGGATGAGTTACCCACTGCTGGCTCATTTAGTTTAATATTATTTTAATAAATAAATAATGAGGAAATTTCACCACAGCACTGATTGACCATCAGCATCTTACCACTGACCTTTAGTAATAATAATTAATAAAATCTATGAAATTCTCACCTTGCAACGGAACCTGGTTTATCAGTTACCTCATATTTGTGATGTTTACTCAGCATAAATGGAAATATTATATAACCTTTTCATTTCACTCACTGCAGCTTTTTATACATGTAACTTGTTCCATTTCATTCAGCTTTGCACTATACTTGTCATTCAAAGATGTATGTAGAAGCTGACTTTGGTGGTGTAGCCAGTCGCATTGTACAGAGAATATTGTTATTTTGATTCAATTCCTTAACCAGGCAAAATACCTATATAATTCTAAAAATCACACACAAGCAATAATAGTTTTAGTAGGTATATGCATAAGCAAATATAAATTGTTTTGGTTAAGACAGTGCATCAGTCAAGTCAAACAACAGAACAAATTTAAATTGTAGGTGTATCAAAATAACAGGTTTGTGTTCTATCAGATCAGAGTATTGGTCACTCTTTTAGTAAGATTGTAGTTCATTTACATTAGAAAATGCGCTTATTCTTATATGAAACAGGTTCAATGATCCCTTTATCACTATGAAAATTATGGAAAAAGATACAGCTCACCGTTTTTGTTTGATCATAAGCTATATGCCAAGCTTATGTAAAAGTGCACATGCAGCACATTCCAGACTTACGTCTTAATTACTAAGACCTACAAGCTAAAACAATATACCAAACCCAATACTTAGATACTTCCTTCAGCATAGTGGGCGCGTGTGACGCGTTTCAACAAGTTTACCAACTTGTTAATTATTGAAAATAGATATATTTATGCACATAGCACGTTCATTTCTTCATGTCTGCATACTTTTAAGCTTAAAACCATGAGTTTTTATAACTTCCGAGTTTCAACCAAAAATCACCACGTGTTCCGACTTTTCGTATTCATGCAAACTTTTCAAAACAGCATCTATAACAGATTATCTTATTAGTTGAGAGTTCTTTTATCCCTCTTCTGAAATGTTAGACTCGGTATTAGGTTTTAACAGGATTTATTGAATAAAATAGTAATACAGTACAGAGACGCATTAGTGCGCCATTAAGCGAGAATAGAGAAGTGTCATCTGTCATTGCGCTAGGGATGCGCATAATCAATAGTCGAATAGGGATGTCCAAATTTCACGCTAATAGTACTTACACCTAAAATGCCATGCATTCCATTGTACCTACTCTGTTAATAGTTTCAAACTAGCCTGACTTCCAATGTCCGCCACAGGACGTCGGCACGCACCTTAATTTCCCGCTCATTTTCCGTCGCTTCGCCAGCGTCAGCGGGTGATTGTGGGTTGACGCTAATTGTGTGATTGCAGTGCGACGCGTTCGCGGCGCGACGCGATGACGCGCGGCGCGATTCGTCCGGCGCGATTCGTCCGGCGCGATTCGTCCGGCGCGATGCGTCCGGCGCAATGTGGCTGACGCATTTGCCTTTTAATTGGTGACGTGTGGACCGTTTACAGTGCTGCTCCACCAATTATCACATAAAGCAAATTGTACTTTTCCAAATTAATGCAACTTTGAGTTTTGTTTTTTTTTTATTAATTACTAGCTGTGCCCGCGACATCGTTCGCGTGGACTACAGGATTTTACATACAAAAGTTTTTTCCTTATTACTCCCGTTCCCGTGGGAATTTTATAATATACTGTTGCAACTAAGCTTTAAATTTATTAAAGTATCTGCATGCCTAATTTCAAGCGTCTAACTTATGCGGTTAATATTTTTCATACAAAAGGATTTTCCCGTTAAATCCCGTTCCCGTGGGAATTTCGGGAAATCCATTCTTAACGGATGCCTACACTATAACATCTACCTGCATGCCAAATTTCATCTCGATCCGTCCAGTGGTTAGAGATGTTTAACGGGTAAAACATTACTTCTTTATAGCGCAGTCGGTTAAAAAGTAGCCTATAACCTTTTCTAGGCTCTGGACTATATCTGTACCAAATTTCGTTTAAATCGGTTCAGTACTCTTTGCGTGAAAGCGTAACAGACAGACAGACAGACAGACAGACAGACAGAGTTACTTTCGCATTTATAATATTAGTAAGGATTTCGCTCTTCAATACCAAACAATTTATAAGTACCTGAAAGTTTTTTACTGTAGCGCCACTTTTGAGGTTATGAAAGTCACGAAAGAAAGTTTGAAATAAACGTATAATTAATAAACGCTGCAAGCACTAAAAGAAAAAACCTACAAGTTTACGTAGAGCTAGTATCTAATATGACCAAATAACCTTCTATTTTCTGAAGAATCGTTTACAAATAGCTAGGATCCGAAAATAGATATCTATTTATACGTGTATCAAAAGCACCCCGACACTTCAAGTTCAAGAACCTTTTTCGTCTCCGAATTCATCGTAACACTGTGACAGCGATCTGACGCCGGGTCACTTCAAGTTCAAGAACCTTTTTCGTCTCTGAATTCATTGTAACACCTACAGCGATCTGAGGGCCTACCATGAGTTGGCTATCGTAAACTGTTTTTTTTATATGGCCGATTGTAGTTCTTCGCGTAACCACCAGCCGGCGCTGTACATGTTTTTCATAGACATATTTACGTAGTCGATATCGAGCGCGTAAGTTTTAAACTCATGGTAGCCCCACTGACGCCGGGTGACGTCACTCGCCTCCTGACGCATTTGGCTGACGCAGCGCTCTTGACGCGCTGACGGCGTAGCGTCAAGGTGGCCGCTCATTAATTAGAGCGAGCGGACCAGCGCTAATTGAACGCAAATTACACGCTCCCCCCCCCCCCCCCTCCATCACGTTTACCGCCGTCGCTCTAGCGACCGCTCACCTGCACTCATTTAAACGCAGTTCTAGGCCGCAACATAGATGCTGAGTTCTACTGATTCTTTATCATTACAAGCTTTTATTAGACTCACTCTGTTAGTTTTTCTGTATGGGTGGATTTTTCGACCACTTCCTATTATCCGATCGAACTGAAATTTTGTATGCACGTTCAGTTTGGATGACAATGCATGATTAACTATGTGACGTCATTCTAAATCCAACATGGCGGCATACCCAAAATGGCGGACCAACCATTTTTAATGAATTCCTACAATATAGATATCAAATGAAAGGGCTTTTTTCTCTTTATTTGGGTAAAAAAACAGTGACAAATCATCATCTATACTAATGTTATAAAGCTGAAGAGTTTGTTTGTTTGTTTGTTTGAACGCGCTAATCTCAGGAACTACTGGTTCGATTTGAAAAAATCTTTTTGCGTTGTATAGACCATTTATCGAGGAAGACTTTAGGCTATATTACATCACGCTGCGTCCAATAGGAGCAAATATACAATGGAAAATGTGTAAAAAACGGGGGAAACGCGAACGAAGTCGCTGGCACAGCTAGTAATAGTATAAAATAGTTGTTACACATTTGACACCAACATCATTTACGACCAGATTTAGAGATAACACGGGTTTGTGTTGAAGTTAGGACATTAAAGTTTGTTAGTTACTTATATTATAATTGAGTTGTAACTGTTCCTTGCAAAAGTAATAAAAGAATGCATATGTCACCGTAAAATTGCAAATAAGGTTAGATTGCAATCTATCTCGCGAGATTGTGAACTGTCGAATAATTGTGAACCATAACATGATGCTTACAATTTATCGTGTGATTATTCATCTGATTGCAATCTATCGAAGTGAAACTGATAAATTGCGATCTTAAATATGTCACTTGTCAATGATGTCAATGCCTGATTGGTCAGTTATAGGCATAGCCTATAGCCGACCAATCAGGGACAGCCTTAGGACAGCCGTCCGAAGGCTGTCCCTGATTGGTCGGCCTTAAAGTCAACCGTGAACTATAGTTCACAATTATTCGACAGTTCACAATCTCGCGAGATAGATTGCAATCTATCGTTATTTGCAATTTTACGGTGACACATAATAAATCTAGAATACCTTTGTTAATCACTGGGAGGTAATATGTTGACACTGTTAAGGTCTCCTGAATATAACAGACCAACTCACGGTGAGAGTTCAGATAGTGAGCACACGATTGTCCTATATTATAATTAATAAAATGTCTAAAGCAGTTAGCTAATCTTCATTAGACATAAGGCAGTCATATGTATGCAGACCGTGTCTTCAGAATACTGTGTTCGGTTCTGATTTATTGAAAGATCTAACGCTGAAATTCACCAAAACGTACCTGCATAAGCTCAAAATTTACATTATCACTTCACGTGTAAGTTAGTTAGTGAATTTGTGGCAAGCACGTACGGACAATTTGGACATGCCAATATCGACTAGGAATATGTCGGCAACCGAATTAGTAGGTCGGAGAATGGAGGTTACGTGGACTTGTTGGTGAAGATTTATTATGTACACTACATAAAATAAAGGGAAACACGATTCATTCATATTTTTTTCAAAAGTCACTTCTTACGAGGCATAAGTCGGGAACAGCACTTTAATAATAGTATAGTCTATTATTTAAATAAAACAAATTTTACGAATTAAACTCGCGTGTATTGTTTTATTTAGATAACCGACGTTTCGAGCTGTTTACAGCGCTCTTGATCACGGACAAGACTGGTAAGAGCTCGAAACGTCGGATATCTAAATAATGTTTAGAAAAACAATACTCGCGAGTTTAATCCGTTGACCGTAAAATTAGTTTTATTTCAAGCACATTAATAAGTTTAGGCATTGTATAAAGACAGTAACCATTTGAATGATACTGTGTTCCTCCCTCCCAAGCACTTAAAGCCCGAAAAAATGTTACATCATTCACGTCCCTACATGAAGTTTGATACCAATTTCGTTAATTTGCATTTAAAATGTGATGTTTACTCGGAATTACGGCTGATGACGGGGCGGCCTGCGCCAGGACATCGCGCCGAAAAACGGCTCATTATACGAGGACAAACATTAAATGCTGTTTTAATTAACTTAATTGTGTCCACTGTCGCTTTCGTCTGCATTGTGTTTTGTCTGTTTGCATTGTTTTTGGCAAATAAAGAAGTGACAATAGTATAATTGTAGCAGTGCTGCATTATAACGTATTTTAAATTCATTTTATAAATACAAAATTGCGTAGTAGGTGAAATAAATTTTGTCTTAATAAAAACACTATTTAACTTAATTAATGATTAAGTGAGATCAAGTTAAATTGTTTTTTGTATTTATGGTTAAAACAACATACTAATTACTGCCAAGGATATTTATTTTTTGAGGTCACCAGTTCAAACCCTGCCAGGTACCAATGTGTTTTTCAAATTTGAAATTCATATGTACCAACATTCGACGCTTTAACGGTGAAGAAAAACATCGTGAGGAAACCTGCACACCTAAGAAGAAATTCTAAGGTTGTGTAGTCGACCAACCCGCACTTGGCCAGCGTGGTCGACTAAGGCCTTATCGCCCTAGTTTAGGGTAGCCCCGTGCCCCAGCAGTGGTGACGTATATATGGGCTGATGATGATGATGATGATGATATATATTTTTGGAATTCCAAGGCAAAAATCATTATTCATTATAAAGACAGATTAAAAATAAATATTAATCTTGTCGCTTAGCTTAATTAGAGTCATGCTAAGTTTTACTTTATTACTAATCATGGACTGATGTGTCTGATTTTTTTTTTCTTAACTGGCTTACGATGATGGCTAGGAGTAGACTCATCATCACCGGTCTTGCAGGGAAGCGGATGGATCTCACCCCTAAATGAATTTTTGAACAAACTGTCCTTAATAATATTGCAGTGTGCGCCTCTAGATAACTAGATATAGATAATTTTATATGGTAACAATCGTTGGTGTACCTTAATTAAAAATTAAAAAAAATTAAATAAGCACGATCGGGCCGTCAAAATGCGTCGTGTGAGGCGCGTTGACGTCACCGCGATCAAACGCGCTGTCCCGTTTACGACGGCGCGTTGTTTGTTGTTCCAGTTGCGACACTCGCTTTGCGGGACACTGGCTGCGGGAGACCACACATGACGCGTTTATAGGATCTGTCGTCGGCTGTGGCGGTTGGTCTTCCGTTTTAAACAGGAAACTTACATTGTTTAATGATAGTATCGTAAATACTGACGACAAGTAGGCATGTGAACGTAACAGTGGAAATACATGTAAAATAAAATGTCACGCTTTTTACTCTTAGTAAAAATCATCATCATACCCCATATGTCTTCATTGCTAAGGCAATAAGGATTTTGTCAACCACGCTGGCCAAGTGCGGGTTGGTTGACTACACAACCTAAAATTTTATTCGTAGGTATGCAGGTTTCCTCACGATGTTTTCCCGCACCGTTAAAGCGTTGAATAATCGCACATATGAATTTCAAATTTGAAAAACACACAGGTAGGTACTTGGCGAGGTTTGAACTGGCGACCTCTCGCATAGCATGGGCAACTACCTTAACCACTCGGCCATCGTTTTTAGTAAAAATGTTAATAGCGAAATCTTATAGATATGTACAATAAAAATACATATTTCAACCTTTACAGAATGCGTATTGCGTATCCCTTTGAAGTGTATTCTTAAGTCTCTTTCAAGCCATTGTGTCTTCCGCTCGGTCGGCCGCGAAAGAAAAATAAAATTGTATGTCTAACAGGTGGCGAGTCGGCCCAACGGGCGGTATCTTTCGCTCAGGTAACATATTTTTGCACACAACATTGAATCATAATAGCGCTAGTGCGGGACGGGATAAGGTGTCCTCACGAAAAATTCAATCGTATCATACGAAACATTGGTTTAATAGTTTCCGATTTTATCTATTTTTATTTGTACAATGTCCAATATCAATAGTAGAACCATTAAAATAAATCTATTGTCAAAACAAATTATTAAAACAACTTAAAATTCGCATTAGATCACGGTATATTCTGTCAATATGGTATGGAGGCATAGGTTTCACTACCCAACCTATTCAGGCATCAGTCCTAGCCTTAATTGTGGAAGAGAAATAAAAGTATATTTTTTTTAAAATAATCTATTCACTACTTGCCTTAAATGTCTAATTTTCTATATCATACGCCAAAGTAGAGTTGATAACTCGTTGACATTCGGCCGACTCTAGCGAGGGGACTCGAGATAACGCGCCGTCAATGAAGGGAATTGGTTTTTTATGAGCGCTGAGCGTTCAGACAAATCATACGGTATTATGGGAGTGCTAATAAATCACAAAAGTTCGTACGTTCGGTGGAGATGGGTATCGCTTCACTTACTATGGATTTGGGTAAAAATACTGTGTGAGCAGCAAAAAGGGCCTCTCTTGGAGATTTAAGATTAATACTGTTTCCGTTCAGTTTTCAATTCTACCGTTTTGTTACAATAATTCAGTTGGTGATTGATGTTATAATCTATCTTTAGCATTTAGTTATTCCAACATACATACATACAATCACGTTTTTTTCCCAGAGGGGTAGACAGATATCACTTCCTGCCATGTGCTACGATCCTGGCACATCACTTCCGTTTCATTCATTAATCATTCATAACACTTGCTGTAATATATATTGTTTAACAATTACGTACGATGTATTTTTATTCCCGTGCAAACAACAACTTAACAACGAACAACTGAATAACGAGTAATAAATTAGATTAAAACTGTCTACATTGTTGAACACACGAAAAAAGCAAACAAAATGGATTTGATTCAACTAATTTCGCCTATAAAAGGCGTCCAATCCGACGCCTGCTTTTGATTAAATGCTGTAAAAACTGTGAACGAGACCGCGTCGGGACCTCAGGGTAGGTCTGACCTCCAGACAGCGTTATTTTCGAGTCGATAAAGCACGGGGTCGCCGCGCGGCCCTTCCGACGTTCCCCAAAGGGCCACGGCTTGACTCTACCACTGAATCGAAATTTTTACGATATTACTGGTCTGGTTTCCTTTAAAGAAATGTTTACGGACTTAAGCGTTCTAAAGAGGTAGAGCGTTCAGAAGTAAACGTTTATTATGGTTTCTTCGGTTGAAATTTTAACATAGTTTGTGTTTATAAAACTGTGTCTGTTTTTATTTATATGCCTTTGAACTTCTCTTGCTATTGTTGTAATTCTTAATATTACTATTACATTTGGTTTCCCAAGATACAGGCCAGGCCTAGTTTGGGGACCTCTGTTTAAGTGTGTTAACTCAAATCTGTGTAGCACTAGAACTACTTTATGATAATGTTCCTAACACATTGTAATGATCTCTTTTGTGCAATAAAGATTTATTTATTTATTTATTTATAAACCTAAAAACAAACGCAATATATCACTACAAAGTATAAAGCAAAGTCGCTTCCCGCGCCCCTATGTATGCTTAAATGCTTAAAACTACATACACAACTTATTTGATGCGGTTTTTTAAATATATAGAGGGATTTAAGGAGAAGGTTTTTGTTTATAGTATATTCGAAGCGAAGCGAGGAAACTAGTGACCCAGTTAATAAATAAAATAAATACTGTGGAGGTCTTAACGCTAGTCTAGTATCTTAAGTGAACAAAACATGAAAGTCTCAACTCCGATTTGTTGTGTAGTTTATTAGTGATTCGTGCGGAGTTAGGGCGCCGGTCGATGCCCGCGGCCCGTCTCGCGATGCAATGGGGTAAGTCGCCGCGGAGTGTCGCCATTACGCCATCTGTAGCCGCTGTTGTTATTGATTGTGGACCAATATTTTAATGGACGATTTACTGTTGCGCTGCGGATTTGGAGTGGATACCTATTAAGGGCTGTGCAGTATAATGCTTGCTATTGTATCATTTTACAAACGTAATAATTTGTAAACAGTACTTCTTTTCAAGCTACAACATAAAACAAATATAAAATACTACATGTGCCAGCGACTTCGTCCGCGTTTCCCCCCCGTTTTTAACACATTTTCAATTGTTTCTTTGCTCCTATTGGTCGCAGCGTAATGTTATATCGCCTTCCTCGATAAATGCTCTATCCTACACGAAATGACCTTTTCAAATAAAATTAGTAGCTCCTGAGATCAGCGCGTTCAATCAAACTCTTCAGCTTTATAATATGATAAGTATAGATAAGCAATAAAATACCTACTCCATGTAACCGGGTAGCACATGGCAGGACGTATGTATGTATGTAACCGGGTATTTAGAACGAACTCAAAGAAGCAAGTAAGTATAGCGAAATTCTCGAATACATTATTTGGACAGCTAATAAAGATATTATTAATATAATAGACTAGCTGTGCCAGCGACTTCGTCCGCGTTTTCCCCCGTTTCAAACACATTTTCAATTGTTTCTTTGCTCCTATTGGTCGCAGCGTAATGTTATATCACCTTCCTCGATAAATGCTCTATCCTACACGAAACGACCTTTTCAAATAAAATTAGTAGCTCCTGAGATCAGCACGTTCAAACAAATTCTTCAGCTTTATAATATGATAAGTATAGATAAGCAATAAAATACCTACTCCATGTAACCGGGTAGCACATGGCACGACGTATGTATGTAACCGGGTATTTAGAACGAACTCAAAGAAGCAAGTAAGTATAGCGAAATCCTCGAATACATTATTTCGACAGCTAATAAAGATATTATTTGATTAATGGCATTCGAATCCCCCTGGGTTGTCACAACTAAGTTACGGTACTTTCTGGTTCCATTGATCCGCTCCTACCTGCAAGTCATTCAAAGAAAACGAATCGAATAATGACGAGGCAGTTCCCACATCCAATAATTTGTTTCCGACAAAAACAACTTGGAGATAATTAAATACTAGGAACCCTCACTTTCATTGAGAAAGTTTTAGTTTGGGTATTAAAGGTCGACATTTTGTAGATTCATCAACATTTTGTATTACGTTGATAATGAATCAGTTTGTACTTATGTATATAAGGCGTCCGGCCGATTTAGGCTATGGCCGCCGATCTCAATAGAGATTAGCCAAGTGCGCAGGACATATTATAATGCACAAGTGTACGCGCAAACACAAGTGCACTCCCAGTTACTTACTCTCATAGTTCGGTTAGACGGCAATATGACATCGCCCGATCTTACACGATGATGAGAGATCGGGCGCAGGACCACCGGCTTACCGTGCTTTCCAAGGCACAGGCATGCAACCGACAACTTCCTGACTCCGGGCTTAGTAATTTCTTAACAAAAAAAGTCATACAAATGTTGCCCTACACTGGATTCTAACCGAACTCTTGGTCCTAAAGCAGCAATTGCTACCAATAGACCAACGAGGCAATCAAACTTACTTATTTTACTAACTGCGTTGAAGAAATGATAAGTATAAGAGCTGATGTGCGTGCATATCATAACTACAAAAGTACATAGTACATAATATAGATATTGATGTTAGAATACCAATAGATCTGGCACAGCTCTTTCGCTCACTATATTGGTGGAACCAGTGACATAGATGGAAGCCTAACTTTCCTCATTCACAGTTAAGCCACTGCTCGAGTCTGCCCAAGAACAGACTTGTTACTACTCTCTCGCGTTGTGAACACGCGAATATAGACTACAGTATTTGGTCGAGCATTTCCATATTCTGTAACAGTTGTGCAAACGGTACATAGATAAAGTTATATCATCATCATCATCATCAGTCCATTTCTGTCCACTGCTGGACATAGGCCTCCTCTAGGCAAAAAGACACAATGCTTTCCTTCATCGTTAGAGCGGCGAATGAACGTATGTGCATTTTAAATTTGAAAACACATTAGTACGTGTCGGACTTTGAATTGGCTACCTTTCGCATAGAAATCGACGGCCTTAACCACTCGGCAATCGAAGATAAAATAAATAAAACAATCTAAAAGGCATCCTAAGGAGTTTTTTTTCCTAACTGACTAACGATGATGGCTTGGAGTAGCCTTGTCATCATCACCGGACTTGCGGGGGAGCGTATGGCTCTCTCCCCTATATCCTTAAGAGTCGCAGGAGTGATAATATATCTTCTACAAATTCCTCGTTTGTTGCAGACTGCGTGCACCTGCAGTTGTACCGGGACTCGAAGGCGCGATGGGGCGGCGCGGCCACCAAGGCCTCGCTGTCACTGCAGCAGTACCTGGGCTGCGAGGCGGGCTTCACGCTCGACAAGCACTCCAACACGCTGGCGCTGGTCTGCCGGGACCTGGTGGCTATCCTCGCCTTCGAGACGAGGGAGAGGCTGATACAGTGGCAGGTCTGTGCATTCATTTATTTTGGTCTAACTACAAGTCTAACATAACACGGAGAATACATGACGCATATCACGGATTATAAAATTGGGTAGAGGTTTCAGTTTTAAAAGATTATAAGAATCGCTTACATGAGAAACATAATAATTTAGATTACAATTAAACATTATCTGGGCTTTAAGAGTGTTTTACAGAGCATGCAAATATAGTTACAAATAAAAATTAGGTATCACTAGGTTTACCAAAGGTTGTGTGTGGGAATTACGGAACGGCAGCTAGGATAGGATGTCTGGCAGGTAATCCATTTGTTTACATTACAAGAGACACGTAACGTAGGTGTGCCAATTATTGGTTTGATTACAGAACTAGTTACACAAATCTATATTTTAGTTTATCTAAAACTTCAAAGCTATACATTTAGGTAAATGTATAGCTTTGAAGTCATGTTCAGTCAGTCTCGTTCATGATTGTACTCGTAGGTACGAGTACAATCATGAACGTTCTCCATTCACATTCTGGGTGAATACTTCACTCCATTGTTTATTAGATACAATATTCACTTGTCTTCGAATGAGGACAACACGTTTCTTACCGCTCAAAGGACGCCAGTATGGATGGACCTTTGTGAACATTGTAGACATCACATTTGAAATTCTCATAAACAAATACAAGGATCTTATGTTTTGTTTCAATTCTGTAACATTTGTTAATTAACGTAACGATTTTGATCCATTCCACGAATACAATCAAAGGCAATGTAATCAAACATAGGGCTTTTGGAGATTGGGAATGATAATAATTATCGCCATTTGCTGAAATCAATTCAAACCATGACTCTAATTTGATGTTCATCTTTCCGTGAATTGCGTTACTTATCTGAGGAAATATCTATTAGATTAGGATAAACGTTCAATAAGTAAAGTACCATTCGATTAAATCTCATTTTAAAGGAACTATATTCTGGTCCCTTCATATTTCCCCTTGTTAAAGAACCAAATGAATGGAACACTTTGTTTAAAAAAAGCTAGTCTCTTATAAAGCAGTGAAAGTAAACGTGTCTGGCATCCGATATTTGAGAATGTCGCTTTAATAAAAAGTTGCAAGTAGTCGGCGTGTCTATTGAGAGTCGATGGCAAAGCGCTTTGGCGGCGCTCCAGCGGGGTTCATAAGCGCGCGGACAAAAACTGCAGCGCGCCTGAATCGGGGCGTCTAGTTTAGGAGGGAGGCCAATCTGGGACGCGCAATCAGAGCTGGCACGCGATGTAATGAATAGTATCTTGTAAAAGTGTGTAGATTAGGCAATGATACTAGTGGAAAAGTATTATTGTGTTTGTGAATGGAATACCAGTATAATAGAATTACCAATGGTCAAACCTAATATTTCTATAATGATGACGACAATATGATTCATCGTCTTCATCCTTCTTCAGATTTAAGAGTAGTTGTAATCAAAATTCACAAAAACTTCAAACGTGTAATCGTGACAATGGTTACAAACATTAGAAAGCTTTGATAATGTCAGCTGGTATATTTACCATGCTTTCTTTAGAGGTGTGAGGTACATTTCAAGCTATCGTTGTCAGATAAAGGAATGATATTTTTTTTTATGGCGAGTTCCCAATATATTGGTAATGTTGAGAGCACCTAGGTCACGAGTCCAAACTATCAGAATCTTGCCAAAATAACGAAACATGGTAAATATCCCGGACATAAGTTTTCTAAATCCAGGTGTTGAGTCACCAATCCGAATTTTTCCATTAATTTTTACCCGTTAGCCGCGGGTGGTTTCTAAATCAATTCTTGCCAACACAGTAAATTTTCGCCTACACCAAACGTCTTCTAGATTACTAACGCTATTGTCTTACCAGGTGAAAGTGAGTGGGCACCTGGGCGAGCCCCGGCACTACCTGGTGCTGGTGGGCAGCGGCGGCGCGGGGGCCAGCACCAACCGGCGCGTGCCCGCGGGCCCCGCGCGCCTTCACCTGCATGAGCGCCGCTTCGCTCTCACGGCTGGCGTACCCCCGCGGCTGCTCGGCGTCTGGGAGCTGCAGCACCTCAGGTGATGGTCTACTCACCGGTTTCTGTTCGTAAGGTGGCTAAAACATCACAGGTGATACTACTTCCACCAGCACAAGGGCCGCTTTGCGCTCGCTGCAGGCGTGTCGCCCTGGCTGGTTGGCGTATGGGAGCTGCAGCACCTCATGTGGCGGTCTACTTAGTGTCTCTAAGGACACCGAATCGCGACCTCGCAGCTTCTTTTCGTATGGGGGCTACAAAACCACAGGTGATGGTCTACTTTCAACTGCACGAGGGATGCTTCGCAATCGCTTCGGGCGTGTTGCCGCGGTTGCTGCAGCACCTCAGTTGCGGGCCATTTAGTGGCTGCCACTGTGCCATGTACCAGCTGGCAGAATCATGCGACTCTAGTTACCTCACACTGACCAACTGCGCTGGGCGTGGGGGATCTACAGCAAATCAGGTGACAGGCTTACCCAGCACCACCAGGGACATAGTTCATAGGTAATGGTTGATTCCACGGGTGTGCAGTGTGCTACTTAGCTGCTTCATGTGACCCTTGCTATTGCCTCGAACTCGCTCGATTATTATGGGCGTAAAGGAGATGGCTGCAGCTCAGGTAATGGTCTACTCAGCGCTAACATGACAGCGCCTCGCAACCCCGCCGTTTCTATTCGTTTAAAAGCTACAAAACCACAGATAACGGTCTAAGTAAGATACCTGGCGAATCTAGGGACACGGCTCACTGGTGACGGGTCCATTTCCACCACTTTACCTCGTTCCACTCAGCAGTTTCATGCAACACTTGTTACCGCTTCGTGCAGGCCAAATTTCTCTGGATGTTTGAGACTACATCATCTTTATGATAAATATGACACTTATTGATATCTTACGATACCTAACCTTGCGCTATCACGACTGCAGGGAGTGGAAGATATTAGGCATATCTGAAGGTCTGCAGTGCAGGTGCTGCAGTGTCTAAGCTGATTGGTCTACTCAGCAGTTTCGACAAACGTAGGTGTGTATGGTTGTGCAGTGGCATTGTGATAGCGTGTCGGTCCTTATTGCAAGAGATGATTCCTTATTTTATTGGGTAATTGCGTTATAAATTAAGTTTTTTTTCGCTATCGTTTTTTTTTTATCGCCGTAGTAAAACGTAAAATGATTGCCGCTTGATGTCCGGAATCCATTATGGAGGCAGAGTAAAAGCAAAGTACTATTAATTATGTGTTTAGTGGGTGTTACTTATCTAAAAGAGATCCTTATCGTAAATTACGTTTTACTGCCATTCAACGAAACAATAACCGTCAAGTACGTGGCGAGAAGTCTCTAGGGAAAGATCACTGAAGATAAGATAGGACATTCACATAATAACTTGAACGGTTCGCTAGGAAATTGGATTTGTTGAAATATCGTATTCAAATGTAAGCTTAAGGTGAAAATATTCATTGAACTTTATTACCGGCCCATTATGTATTCATTGTGTTTTCACGAGCTGCATAAAGATTGAATCTCCATAAGGTTATTTTGGAACCGATATTTTACGAAGATTTAAAATTGGACTTTAAGGTAACGGTTTTTTTTTGTTTAGGCGCTATGGAGTGGTGGAGGGCCGGTTTTGCTTCGAGGGCGGGTCCCACTGCGGGAAGGGCGAGGGCCTTCATGTGCTTATCACTGACCAGGCCAAGGAGCTGGCTCATGACTTCAACCTCGCCTCTCAAGGGCGCTTGTCACCTAAAAGAAGGCCGATGAACGCTAAAAGGAATGATGGTAAGTGCCTACTTTATTAACAACTCTTTAAGTTAGTTTTTTTATATTTAACTTAGATTTGATTCAAAAATTTGTACTTGTGTGTCTAGTTGAGTTAGTAATTTAATGATTTCAAACAGTTTATTTAGTTGTGTCTTGTGCAAAAAGCATAATATTATAAAGTGGAAGACTACTTACATGATAAAAATCCTTGGACATGATGAGCTGCTCGCTTGCACAACAAAGAATTATGTAAATTGTACAAGTTTTATTTTATCCTTACTTATATTAATATTATAAATCCGAAATTCTGTCTGTCTCTGTCAGTCTATCTGTTACGCTTTCACGCATAGAGTACTAGACCGATTTAAATGAAATTTGGTACAGATATAGTCCAGAGCCTAGGAAAGGTTATAGGCTACTTTTTAACCGACTGCGCTATAAGGAAGTAATGTTTTACCCGTTAAACGTCTCTACGCGGACGGAGTCGCGGGCGGAAAGCTAGTTTCTTATAAATTTATTTATAACTTGACGTGCAAAAGTGTTTCATGAAAATCTATTTGCAGAATAAATGATTTAATTTCAAATTATTTAATTTCAGTTCATTAATCATCTTCTATTAATTTAAAAGTATGAAAACTTCACTACTATGGTTTTTTTACTACTAGCTCCTCATTAATTCTATCAGAAAGCATTCATTATTTTAAAATTTAGAAATTTAAAAATGTTTTTGTTTCAGGAAATGACAGTCCAAAATCTCATAAAGCGTATAGACCTGATACAAGGCTATCTGAATTAAACACTATTGATCATTCCTTGCCTCCAATGGACCTGCGTCTTTACGATGACCCTGGTACTGTGGATGAAGCTGGAGCTATTTCTCCATACTGGCCATCGGCCGAGAGAACTAACTACCAAGACATGGGCTTAGGCGATACAGCTTCGGTTAACGAAACTGTGGAAGGAACAGAAACGTCTAATTGGAACGGAAATAGCAATGTGACGTTAGAACGATGCATGAGCTGTATATCCAAGCTAGGGGCTTTATCGAGGTCTTCCACGGCAGCGTTGACACCCGGGGCGAAACACTTCACGCCATCTTGGACGATGGAAGCTGTCCATGAGGCTCCGTATAAGGAGCCTGTTCCAATAGAAAACTCTCAAAGTTGTGACATTATTTCTAGTAAAACAAATAAGACTGAAGAATTGTGCCGTTGCTTGAATCGGCCACCCGATAGACCCCCAAAACCCACTAGATTAGAGCTGAATCTCGTCCATAAGCCCCCTATGCCTCTGCCTTCGCAAACGTGTAGCTGCCCGCATCCTGTGTCAATGGAGGACAGCAAATCTTCTAAAGTAGGACCTTATGAAAACTATGATGTTCCAAAAGTGCCATCAGCCGAGGTAAAGTATTGTTTTTTTTTATATTTTACGGTTTCAACTACATTAAATTGAGTAATTTATGAGCACTCATTTTGTCACAGGTCGAAGGCGAGTATTACGATACACCAAAAAGGCTAAAAGAATGTTTGAATAACGACTTGTTTAAAATTACAAAGAGCTCTACTACGAATACGCTTATACTAAAAAAACCATGCGGCTGCTTGCTTAAATTTGGAAAAAGGCCAAAAGAGCCCACGATTATCGATGCCGACGAAAACTTTCAGCCCGCTAATTGCCCGTGTCAGCGGGTGACAGATTGGGCTAACAACTGGATCAAACTGCCATACTGCAGGAAAAACACTGTGTCAAGTGACAATCTCGTGCCAAATAAAGAAAACGTGATGCCAAATACAAGCGATCGTAGTGCACTCTACGCAACCATTGACGTGTCCCGTAAGACTAGAAGAAAAGCAAGCTCAAGCGATTGCCAAATTCAAAACACCCCCGATAACCAACTTAACCAAAGCATAGACTCGCGGACAGTGGAAGTCGACGAAGGACCTTTGGCTAATTACGAAAATCTTAGTTTTGCGCTCTCGTTAGAGCATTACGAGAACGCAAAAGATTTGTTGAAAAAGGCCGGAGTTACTCAGTCGGAACTAGATGCTATTACCGCGAATTTGAAGCCAGCATCTTTCACGAAAGTTAATCCCAAGAACATTTGTACTAAGTGTGGACATCTTCAAGCTAAAGCTGAAAATAAAAATGCACGTGCTAGTACTAGCGACGATTATCTAATGATGGAGCCAAACACGATTGAGAACAAATTTGATCAGACCAAATCTTTACCAGCAGGCTACACGCCTATGTCTCCAATTAGTGGTTTTGCATTCCATACGTTGAAACATCCTGCCAAGAGTCCAATCAATAGATTACTTGAGGAAAAATCAGCTAGTAATCCTACTTTATGTGGACCGGATGAAGTGCGGCCGACGACTAGCGACGGTCAGTCTGCAAATGAGTCACGTGCTTCTCGTGCAAGCGGTGAAAGAATTGAGAGAATAGAATATAGAAAGAGATCATGTTCGGCAGACTCATCGAGATTCCTTGAAGATGTCAAAGAATTTGAAGACAGTGTTGGCAGTCGAGGGTCAACGTCATCCATTGAAACGCTTCGTAACCTCGCTCTCGAGGGTGACCGGACGTCGACTCCTTGTGACTGCGCCGCGGACAACAAGCATTCAGACGCGGATAGCTCAGAAGCGTCCAAAGGTGCCCGAGGCAGAGGATTGCCGCCGGCGAAGCGATCGTCGTCTGTGCCTGGGAAGGCTGGTGGGAACAGAGACTCGTCTAGTTCGAATGATTCTGGAGTGTCGAGTTGTTCTTTGCGCCCGGGTCGGGAGCTGGTGGAGTTTGAGTTGCCTCTGACGACGGCCGCCACGCGGCGCCACTACCGCAGCGCCAGGCGCGCCGCGGCCTCATACCACACTTCGCTTCCGCGTCGCTCCAAATCCACGGATCCTCTTCGGGATTTTGCTACTATGCAGAGAGTTCGAGTGCCTGCTAAATCTTCTTCAGCCGAAGCTGAGGTGCCTGTGCTTTCCGTGAAGCAACTAAGAGGTAAATTGAATAATAATTTAAATAGTTGAAATAATCTCAAATCCGTGTTCAGCATAATGTATGTATATCCGATATTGATAGTATAAGATCCCGCTGCAAAATCACTACGTTCATACTGTGGTTAATGAAACTACATTTTTTCCATATTTACATGAATAGGAGAATATACTTACAAGAAGCTGCCAATCGAAAAGTGCCCGCAAGTAATTTTATTTAATATAATGTTAATTAATTTTTGGAAAAAAATTTCGTTCACTTATTTGCTTGATGAAATATCATCCATTTCATAGCAGTGAACGTAAAAAGTAGGGAAAACTATGGTTGCCGCTGCCCTTTTGGCCGCAACCTCATCGCAGCCAGGTATGAACAGGTATAACTTTGTAATACTTTTTCGTTCATGACGTATATTGATAATTTTAATATGAAATGAAAGCTTATTTTTTTCTAAGTATGATATTATGAGGTTGCCTTTGGAAAAGTGACCGCAAATAGGAGTTGCCAGCTTTTAAAAATGCTAAAATAAAAAAAAAAAGTGAATGACAGTGAGCGCACAACGTTGCTTGCTAAACAAGGATGGCGAATGCCAGCTGTATTCGTGTTCAAAACTATTACGCAGGCGTCAACGAGAGATATGAACTGCAGTAGGAACTAGTCGTTTAATGATCCATATTTATATCACAGTTACGTGTCCAACTTAACCTCCCACCGTGAAAATAAGTACCTGGTACTTAGACAGAATGAAAATACCAATGTCTTAGTGCATTTGCGAATACAGCAGGCCGAACATTCATACAGATGATCAGAAATAATCTCCATCCTGCCTAAAAGTATTGAAGTATATAGCCCTTAAATGCATGATGTATTATTTTGGTTATATACCTAATTGTTCTTATTTTCACGATGGGAGGTTAAGTTGGACACGTAACTGTGATATAAATATGGATCATTAAACAACTAGTTCCTACTGCAGTTCATATCTCTCGTTGACGCCTGCGTAATAGCTTTGAACACGAATACAGCTGGCATTCGCCATCCTTGTTTAGCAAGCAACGTTGTGCGCTCAACTGTCATTCACTTTTTTTTTTTATTTTAGCATTTTTAAAAGCTGGCAACTCCTATTTGCGGTCAGTTTTCCAAAGGCAACCTCATAATATCATACTTAGAAAAAAATAAGCTTTCATTTCATATTAAAATTATCAATATACGTCATGAACGAAAAAGTATTACAAAGTTATACCTGTTCATACCTGGCTGCGATGAGGTTGCGGCCAAAAGGGCAGCGGCAACCATAGTTTTCCCTACTTTTTACGTTCACTGCTTTGAAATGGATGATATTTCATCAAGCAAATAAGTGAACGAAATTTTTTTCCAAAAATTGATTAACATTATATTAAATAAAATTACTTGCGGGCACTTTTCGATTGGCAGCTTCTTGTAAGTATATTCTCCTATTCATGTAAATATGGAAAAAATGTAGTTTCATTAACCACAGTATGAACGTAGTGATTTTGCAGCGGGATCTTATACTATGATATTCAAGGCACTTTCTACCACTACATCTCAGTGTAACATGCTCAATCAATTTCGTGGAAGCAGCTTCTAATCACGACCACTACGACTAGTTCGCTCGCGACCACGATTGGTGTAACCCAGTCGAAACGTCGGGCAGTAAGTAGCTATGTAATTTGCTACTCCTAATAACGCGAGTAGACCCATAAAGTCAAATATTTAGCTTCTAATCAAATATACTATCATCATTTTCGTACCGTTTTCGGTAACGGCGACTAGCAAACTGTTCAACACATTAATAGCGCCATACTGTATGGCAAGGGGGATATTTCTGTCCTCTTTTACATGTAATGTAGATATTTGTTCGTTAAACAGTATGTTGTTTCCAGGGATCGTAGACACACACAGCACGTCGAGCGGCACGTCGGACATGTCTGACTACATCGAGACCCTGTCCATCTGCTCCTCGCACTCCTCCTCAGACACGCCTATCACGATGCGGTAAGTACACCTCCGTAGTAAGGAAACTTATGCAATTTACGTCATGACACAAATACCTACACGCACTTGATGACATTAAACACTTCAGCTATTATGTTTCCCTATCGTAAAAACAAGATTCTTAAAGTACACAATTATTTTATGATACTAACGTAACTCCTAAGGAATTTCTATATACGTGTATACTATCCCTTGAGGTTAAATAACAGGACTCATTACGAAACAATCATGTCGGACGAGAATTCCATTCCAATTTTATCTACATTAGCCATATGTGAGCAGAATGTAACCCGAAATACGTGAAAACTTGTTTACTGGTCTAAACTATCTGACAAGTGTACATAACAATCCCGAGTCCGTGACCGCCCTCGCCCGCGACTCGTAATTGCAGCAATTTGCCCTGGGTGCAGCATGTTGCAACAATTTGGACGTTTCGAGGGGAGAGTTCATAATAACTTTAATGGCGTTTAGTCATCAATTTGATAGAATGAATAAGAGCTAGATTGCATTTTTATGTAAATCAAAATTTGTTATACACATTCGACAATTATATGAACGTGCATTTCTAAACCAAACATGTAACAATAGTAAGAAATAATACGACAATTTAGTGCTCGTTTATATAGCACCAGATTTATCTTTTGTGTGGGCATCTTCAGATTAACCGACTTGATTGCGACGCTCACCAGCTAATCCACCGCAAATGACTCAATCAAGAGCTACCTGAAGGTTCTTTTAACGACACTAGAGTTATACAAAACAATTGCAGCCACAATAGATTCTGCTTTCTTATGTTTTACTGTGACTGCTACGGGTAATGCGGAACTGGCTGGTTTCCCAGAGAAAAGGATCTCTAAAGACACTTGAGTAACGGTAACTTCCTCTCCAGGGTGGTCCGGCAGACGACCAGCACGCTGCGGCCGCGCTCCGGCAAGGAGTACCAGAACCTGGACCCTCGGCTCACGTCGGTGTACCGCGCTGCCAACGCGAACCTCTACTCCAACCTGCCCTAAGCGATGCTCGAAAGTCTGGTCAATCTCTGTCTCTCTTCTGAAGAACAGTCCACAGCGATCAAAAGAGTAGCTACTTACTGCCCGATGTTTTGACAGGATTGTACCATTCATGGTCTCTTGTGATAATGCACTCGTTTGCATATATTTGCTACTCTTTTTATTGGGTGTAGATACTTTTTACACAGTTTTAAATACGATGGAACGCGACAGTCCAAAATCGAATCTCTTCAGAAGGTTGTGAGGGGAAATCCGTCTGTCGCAGATTTTTTTGTTCTTATTGTTTCTTTTTCTCCAAAATTAAACGTGAAATAGTATGATCAAATACAAACCTTACTTCTAAACAAAGCTAAAACTGTCTTCATTGCACAAATATTCTGAAGAAATGAGACCAACTTTACAATCGATGAAATTTACCAGACTTTTGATAAATATTTGTATCCCATGTAGACAATGAGTTATAGTTATTACTTTTCGTAAAAAGTAATCCCAGTTCTCATTTTCGCTGTGTAAACTTTTCTACGGGAATTTGTATAGTTTATTCTTTCGTATATTGTGTGTGATCCGTCCATCAGCTGTCTCCAATTGTGAAGTTCTTGTATAATTTTGAATGCATAAGAGGCAGGGAAGATACGTGAAAGAAAAAAAGCAATTTCCAATGTATGTTAGAATTTATAAAATGTCATTATTTCAAAACTAGAAAACCTGTATACTTCGCATTTTTGGGAATTTCAAATTCCACGCCCCTAAATTGCTTAAACTATGAATTTTGTCAAAAGCAAAAAAAAAAATACGCACTTTAAATATGAGAACGACAGAATGAGTAGTTAACGTTATAGGGAAAACTAAACGAATTACAAGACAGGTGAAATAAATAATGATTTCTATTGCATTTAATATGGTACTCAGCATTCTAGCCTAAGATTCTGCCAAATATTGTCTTATTTCTAGTCACTTATAACTGGTAATTGTAAATAGTTTGTGATTCGCGGATATGTAGACGTACGTTAAGAAATCAGTGCAAGGTGTTGTGCGAACTTATGTAAGGCCACGGCGCAACTCGACGGTAGCATCTATACAGCTCGCATTTTTTGTAAATACATGTACCTATTTAGAGCGTTGTAAATTATATTATTACTAATGAAATTATATTATTACAATTATTATAGAATTTAAACTCTACAACGATTCTCTTGTCTCTTTGTTACGACGATGTAATTATTTTGATATTCGGAGTTTATCTGAAAGGCTGGGCCGGTGATAGGCGTAGCGACTCACTATAGCAATAAGCAGTGCAAGTGAAACCCAGGTGATGTATGTAAGTTTACGATATATCTTATAGTTTGTTAGTGCGGCGTGTTCGGAGGGCCGCACGCCCGCGCCTCCTCGCAGCTTCTGGCTCCAAACACACTCAATCTACAAATATGCATAATTTATACAAAAAATAATAAATTAATCTCTATAAGAAAAGGCCATTCTAACTGAAAACTTTTCACAATGTTTTGAAGTAAATCAAAACTTTCCCAAGCAAAACAGAATACTGTTTTTTTTTCCTAACTAACATACGATGATGGATGAGTAGTCTCGTCCTCATCATCACCCCTAAACAGAATACTGTCATTACACAGAAATTATTTATCTCTACAACTGTGGATATTCTGATGTTCTTAATCATTACTGTGTTCATGTTCAACCCTGTAACAAATTTGGAAACATTAATAATCTGAAGACATAGTTTTACTGTCATTACACAGAAATTATTTATCTCTACAACTGTGGATATTCTGATGTTCTTAATCATTACTGTGTTCATGTTCAACCCTGTAACAAATTTGGAAACATTAATAATCTGAAGACATAGTTTAAAATTTGAAAAAATTCGCATTCATTACCTCGCCTGAACGGGGACCGATAGTGTTTGATCACTACCGGTGGTGGCGCTACCCGTGGCTAACGGATAAAATGACATTTTATCACATTGTGATGGTAAAATTCGCATTGATGACTAGACACCTGGATAGATCAGTGGTTTGAGCAGCCGACGCGATACCGGAAGACCGGTGGTTCACGTCTCTGTTCAGGCGGGGTAATGAAAGCGATTATTTTTAAATTTTAATTTACCTTAGAGCAAAATTAAAACAAGAAATAAAAACATAATTTTTTATGAATTAACCAAACAATTTCCAAGTGATATGGAGCTAGGGTAGAGTTGCGGGGCGGCGCCGGCGCGCGGGCGGGGTGATCCCAAGACTGGATTTGTAAGCAGGTTGTTTAGAGGTACGCTAGCGAATGAATTTATATAAACTAACGTTAACAAACTTGAATTTCTGAATAAAAACGTGGTAAAGCTCGAATGTGTGGTTTTATTTTAAGATTGCGAACCCGATTTGAAAATATTTAATTGCAAGTAAAACGGTTCAAAATATTTTCTTATTTGTAGAGAAAAATATACATCGATCTAATTTAATATACAATTTTGTGCATACAGATGGTTAACAAAGACTCACTTATGTGAACTTTTCAATAGTTGAACTAAATTGAACGGTATCAAAAAAATCTTTTTTTTCTTTTATAAAGATCTCCTTAGTCCTCCTTAGATCTCCTATTGTCCAAGTAAACTAAAACAATTTCGTCAAATGCTGCTATGACATTCGTCAGACGTATGTCACTAGGTAAAACCCGTCTGCACATCAAGATCCGTACTGGAATACACTGAGCCGGAAACTATTTATTTATTTACTGAAAAGGTACATATAAAATAATTACAAAAATGCTTAATTATAGTAAAGGTCTTATACATAATTTATTATACTCTAACTATGAGTTGTAATAATAACGGTGAGACGTGTTGTTTTATTAGTGAACTAATTAAGGGCGGTGATGAAGAGGCGGAGTGACGCGGACAGCGGAAAAATGGCAGTCTCCTATTTTACCAAAATGCCTAGAATATACTTACGGTGAGTATATCAAATAACATCAGTAACAACGAAACATGAGTTAGTTTCGAGCTCTTACGGTTCTGACATACATGTTAGTAAATGACACACATTTCCTTGCGAAGATACCCGTGAATGTACCTATTTCTTATTGATTGAACTTTTTGAACTTACATTTGTTCTATCAAACAAACAGATTTCCGATCGTTATAAAAGAAACGGCGAAGGATGTCCTTCGCCGTTAAAGCGTTTTCTTGTTCAAAAAGTTCAATCAATAAGAAATAGGTACATTCACGGGTATCTTCGCAAAGAAATTGTAGTCAACAAACCCGCACTTGGCCAGCATGGCTGGCTAAGGCCTTATCGCCCTAGTTTAGGGTAAGCCCGTGCCTCAGCAGTGGGGACGTAGGTATAATATATGGGCTGATGATGATGTTGATGAAAAAGAAAAATAAAAGTCCATAAAGAATCGTTATGTTACCTGTTTATTAAACAATATTAACTTACTTAGTACCACGGTCCTTGAAAAATCAAAAAAGTAAATCGGCTTTATCATGTAATATTATAAACTAAACTCATACACAGCATCTCGGTGAGACAGCACACTAAAGTGACCGATGGGTCGCTCTAATGACTTTGACGACGAAAAATTCCTTCGGCGGAGTTTTATCGCGTCAGATGACAAAGAGGAATCGGCTTTAAAGCGAAGGGACATCTTAATTAGCGAGGACGCCTAATGGCGCCCGGGACGGACGACCCGGCCACTAGTTGCCCGAGGCGTCTTTGTCCGGGCTTTTTTGTGAAATCAGCTCTTAAATAAAGATACCCGCCAAAGAAATTGGGGCCCTCTTTAAGTTCTCACCGTTTCTTTCTTAAATTGAACAGTGATTTAATTTGTAATTTGATATGCTTAATGTGTCTTAAGAGACAAGTTAGTATATCTAAATTTTACCCTAAACTAGGGCAGGCCTTCAAACTAGGCCTTCGTCAAGCACGCTGACCAAGTGAGTGGGTCGACTACACAACCTAAGAATTTCTTTGTAGGTGTGCAGTGTGTGGTGCAGTGTGCACGTTTCCTCACGATGTCTTAACTAGTGGGGTTTGAACTGGCGACCTCTGGCATGGCAAGCAACGATCAAAACCACTTGGGCATCAACGCTTTTTCACAAAGTATTTTAACCTAAAATTTGTAAATTTATCTACAAAGAACACAGTTATTTTAAATATTAGACAACCTTACCTATGTACATTGATGTGATATCAAGATGAGTAACAAGAGCACTTGAGATGAAGATATCAGAAACAACAGTGGAATTCATAGATAGGTACATTTAAATAAACAAAGGACACGCCCAGATGTGGTTAGCAAAATTAATGGCCACCAATAATATTTGCAGGGAGGTGGGGGGGGGGGGATCACCTTTGCAATCTAAGAGCCAGGGGCACTAACCATTGCGCCACTGAGCCAAATAATTTATTGAAACATTATTATAGATTTGATTTTTTTTGCCTTTGTTAAATAAGTTGAGTTTCTGAAATAATTAAGCATGGCATTAATGTTTACGGTATACTAATATTTTTATAATATCACACATTATTAAATTTTAGAAGCCTTGTCTATTGAGATAAAAACTTGCAAAGAAATGAAGCGACTAAACTCTCATCTGCCTCAAGCTACAACTATTTGAAAAACATTTCAAAATACACAAACAAGTGAAGCACAATCGAAAACCGAAGTTTCGAACAAAATAAACAAGCTCGCAAATTATGGCAGACCTCATTAAGCAGACAAGTTTTTCAGAACATCTCTTTAATTACGGCGGGTCTATGCGCGTTGTGACGGCGCGTTTACATTGACGCGACGTAATTACACGACGACGTTATTCACTTCATTTCGTGTTGGAGACGTCAGGTGGCGTTTAGGCGGTAAACTGCTGAATGCGTCTTGTTAGGCTTAATTATTTTTTAAGGATCAGAGGGTGACTGAGTTGTATACTGTAGCCTGCTTATATCTTGCTCGAGGTGTTATTGAATCTTATGGCTTATTCAGTTGGAAGAGTAGACTAATTTAAGATTTGAATGTACTTTATACATTGTGTAGCAGTGGGGCTTTAAGCTTATGTTGACTTACTTCAAATAATCATTGGATTAATTGGAATCGAAATCTGACAAGTTAATATGACATGTTTTGAAGACGTCTCGTAGGTTTGGCATAAACAGAAATTAAACTGAACATAGTTTAGACACCTGACGTTTCAAGCTCCCCCTTACTCTTCCCATGGTCACATACTGTTAACTATTCGCGCATATAATACTATGACTTATCATTGAAACAAAGCATTTCCCTAAGTTACATAATTAACTGGTTAATGGGTATAGCCATTCAATCTATTATTCACTTAATTTCACACTTTATTAATAAGAGCAGATTCTTCGGTGTTCGTTGCGATAATTCCTTTGCCCTCTTACAAGCAGTAATCAGTTAGGTCTGTTCTGGAAACTAATTAGAACTTGCTGATTCAAACTCGACGACTCGCCGCTCAAACGGAGAGGAACGACGCGGGCATTGTCTTGGTTCTTATTCAGACTTATGTTAAGAAAATCATCATACCTAAACTCTTATTTGAACTTATTTCTTGCATAATGTCAATTCAATTAAATATGTATGTCCAGAGGTAGGTGTAATTATGACTGATTTATTTTTTACTTTTGACCTTTTTATTTTTTTTCGAGTTGACGCCAAAATAAAACGTCAACGTTGCCACATAGGATCCCGTTACTGCGTTAAATTTAGGGGTATTTACAGTTGTAGAGTTCTATAGAGGGTTATTTCTTCTAAATTTATATTACATACTTCAACATAATAAACACAAAGAGTTATGTGTTCGCGTGTTTATTACACGCCGTTCAAAGTATATTAAAACTGATATCACAATATCGGATCACAAGGGCATCCTTCTCGGAACATGGCAAAAGATAAATGATCACGTTTTTTAGAGATTAGTGCTCGATAGCGTTCCGCGCGTGTGATCGGCGTTTATTGCGCCTTACTTCTAGTAGAAGACGTATCTTATCAGGCATTATCGTGAATGTAATTATACCATTTTTTTTTACAATAATATGCAAATTAAATTTGTTTAAACCACAAGACATGCTAATCGCATTATCAAATTAATGCAGCTCTGTATTCGGGGACGGAAAGAGAAGGGAATAATAGTGAAGAAACTTATCTTTTCATCCACTATCCATTAGTCGAAGATTGCTTGAGATACAGACGTAAAGATTTTGTGACTTAGCAATACGACAAACGTTTATTACAAGCTTTTATTTAACTTGCAATGTATGTATGTATGTATGTATGTTTGTGTGTTCGGGTGGAATTTTATAACTCAATTTTAAGGCACTTGCCCTCAACTGATTGAGCTGAAATTTTGCATGCACGTGTATATCCGATGACAATGCAATATTATTATGACATGGAGCTGATCTGATGATGAAGTCGGAAGATAGCCATAGCAACTCAGTAATTAAATAACATAACCACATCGAGTTTGGGCTCATTTCATTCGACTAGATGAGTACTTTGGTGCTAGATAGTAACCAAGGTCTGATGATGGAGCCGGAAGACAGCCAAAGGAACTCAGTACTTAAACGACACAACCAAATCGAGTTTGGGCTCGTTTGATTCGCCTAGATGAGTACTTAGATGCTAGATGGTAACCAGGGTCTGATGATGGAGCCGGAAGACAGCCAAAGGAACTAAGTACTTAAACGACTCAAACCCATCGAGTTTGGGCTCGTTTGATTCGCCTAGATGAGTACTTAGATGCTAGATGGTAACCAGGGTCTGATGATGGAGCCGGAAGACAGCCAAAGGAACTCAGTACTTAAACGACACAACCCCATCGAGTTTGGGCTCGTTTGATTCGCCTAGATGAGTACTTTGGAGCTAGATGGTAACCAGGGTTCGATGGTGGAGCCGGAAGATAGCCAAACGAACTCAGTACTTAAACGACACAACCCCATCGAGTTTGGGCTCGTTTGATGATGCGTTGAATGAGATGAACAGACTTAGGAACTTACAAGGTGAAAACTAAAAAGTATAAAATAAATTAAGGTAAAAAAATCTTTAAAAACAAGCTTTTATTTAAATGCGCTAAAAAGAAAAAAATAAACTTTTACACTATAACTTTACTGTCAACTTATAACATTTCAAATTCAACATATTTGACACAATTTATATGTTTTAAAAGCTTGTCGCGAGATTTAAGTACCTACTCGTAATTTTAAAAGCAAGTTTTAAAATACCTGCCTATTAAAAATTTTAAACTAAGAAAGTAAATACGAGTACTTAAATCTCGCGACAAGCTTTTAAAACATATAAATTGTGTCAAATATGTTGAATTTGAAATGTTATAAGTTGACAGTGAAGTTATAGTGTAAAAGTTTATTTTTTTCTTTTTAGCGCATTTTTATCTTTAAATTTTATACACCTTCTGACATCCATAACATATTATGGCTGAATTGGCGATAAATCTGGGTATAGCACTGCATCATTAATGTATTTAAAAACGACTTTTGTATTGACGGATGATCTTAAACTCATTAGAAAACTGAAACTGTCCGGGATATTTACCATGTTGTTTTGTTTTAATGAGCTCCCGATATTTCGGCACTGTTGCAAGCGCCATGATCACGGGTGAACTGTAGGACTGCGAGAATGACGGTAGGTCTAAGGTAGGGGTAGATCTTAAACTCAGTATACACACTCACAATCTTAATTTATAATTATTCTAAAATTCTAGAAACTTAAAATATTACGAATACGACGATAAATAAGTAAAGGAACATAATAAATGGTGTTTTACGTTTTGTGAGATTGTCAATTGATAGTCTTCCCTGGATCAGAGCCGAGTTTGTATCGCGAATTCCGAAACTATTTGCGCGTGGAATCGAAAGAGGAGAGAGGGGGTGGGTCTTCCATCGAATAGTTAACTCGCCAGTACTTTTCGACAAGCACGGGCTACGGGAGTGGTGTAGCCGATGAAGGCCTATTTTTTATTTTTCTTTTACTGGATTTTCAAACGGTGGACGACCATTTTCATGGTTTGGAACGGTTTTATAGTCAAACCTGTAGTCAAATCTCTCTGCTAGAAAATGTTTGTTGGTGTTTTTGTTTATTTCTTCGGCTACTGCTAGGCTTTTTAGTGGAGAAAAGAAACAGCTAACACAGCGGAAGTTTAATCTCAAGTAAATACACGTAGGTATTATTTACTCTTAGGCGAAAAGATCTTATCCCTAGATAGTCTGATTGCTTATTGGATTGAGCTTATTGAACCAGTTTCATGCGTGGATTTGATTCCCACTCGAGACAAATATTTGTGTGATGAAGATCAGTGTTTGATATGTCAGGGTAAGTTATTTATATGATTGAGTTTATTTCCGATACAGCTGTAACTCTACCGTGGGACCAAATAAAATCCGATGTTGTGAAAAAAATATCTTAAGACATGTAGAAACGTTTGTAACCAAAGCTCAAATTTACTTATTACAATATAAAATAATTCATAATGTTAGATTATTCGACGCTTTAACTGTGAAGGAAAAACATCGTGAGGAAACCTGCACACCTACAAAGAAATTCTATGGTTGTGTAGCCGTTCAACCCTCACTTGGCCAGGATGGTTGTCTAAGGCCTTATCACCCTAATTTAGGGTATCCGTGCCCTAGATGTGTACGTATACACGTACACACTGCTGGGGCTGATCATGATGATGTAAAAAGAAATATTTGTAGACAACCTACTCCAAGTATCTACCAGTAACAATATTCAGTACAAAAAAGCTGAAACAGCCTAAAAAGAAATAAACGTTTGCCTACGCGTCGAAACGCACAAACAAGGCAGGTTTTTATTCCCTTGGCTCCACTGGGCGCAGTTAAACGCGTGCAGCGCAGTCGGCTGGAAGCGCTGGCGTTCTATGGACCGTAACATATTCAAGCGCTTTCCGCTTGAGAGAGGCTGACTCGCAAGTGTTAGGCGATTGAAAGTTTAGGACATAATTGCTGAATTTATTGTCTATTGTATGTGCGAACAATATAATTTGAAATAAAATATACACCGTGAAATTTTAGTGGTTGTTTTCCTGTGGCAGAACGATTTGCCTTTAGTAATACTATCGAATCATGCAAATTATTCCTCGAAAAAAAAACATTTTTTTTCGATTTTTCAGAATAATAATTTTCCAACTCGAAAACGAGAGGAGCTATCGTTGTTTTTGAAGATGTGACGTATTCAGGTACTGCTTGCCGCATGAAATCGATGCTTAAAGCTAAAGAAGCTCTACACCTTTCGTAAAACCGGCATTTATTGATTTTACCAAAAAAGAACTGCACACATCTTTTGTACTACTAAGAAATAATCATTTTACTGCGGGAAAACAACCACTAAAATTTCACGGTGTATAAAATTACTTAACGGATTAATCTTGCGTATTTACGATTCTAAATATAGCTTTTTAGAGACCCGAGGTCAGATCAATGTGATTTTGGTTAGGAGAGATAATTTCCTTCATTGAAATTAATGAATAATGTTATTTACAAAAACATTTTCTAAAGTCTATAAATTCAAGTCAAGGTCTTACTCGAATAAAAGATTTTATAACGCACACATTACTGTTTTCATTTAGTATGAAAAATAAATGTTAAACATTCATATAAGTACATTTTATTTCATAAAACACAACCTAGAGCGAATAAGTTAGAATACAAACATCGTATTGCCGAATCTCCCCCAATTTATGTATAAATAACTGAAATGTCGCAAATTGGGGCGAAAGTGGCAATTAGTGAGTAGTTTTCAATTTATTGCCGCCCTGTTAAGTCCTAAGCGCGGCCGGAGTCGCGCGCAGAACTTAGTTCAGCGGATTAGTCGCTCGATAAATCGCGGCTTTATCTGTCGTTCGTTCACTGCTCATGCTAATGGGCCCGTTAATGTTTTACTGCGTCGTAACTATGCATCGCTATTATGTGCTAAGACTGAGACAAACAACTTGAGTGCAGATTTTATTGTTGTTTTTTTGAATAATTTGGACAAGCGCAGTGACCACCTACTGACCTGTGAGCCAGTTATTGCTCGGAGTCTTTTGTCACGAGCCTATAAAATAAGGCGTCTGACCGATTTCAGCCATGGCGGCCGATCTCAAATGAGATCAGCCAAGTGCGCAGGACATAATTATTAAAGTGCACAAGTGTGCGCGCAAACACAAGTGCACTCTCTATTCCCTTACTCTCATAATTCGGTGAGACGGCAATGCGACATGACCGATGAAGGATCGGGCGCAGGACCACCGGCTTAACGTGCTTTCCGAGTCACGGGCGTTTTCCTCACTCCTACTTCAGGTTCCTAACTCCGGGCTGAGTAATTTCATTACAGAAAAACTCACACAAATTTTGCCCGACCCCGGACTCGAATCGGGAACCTCTCGGTCTTAAGGTAGCACTTGCTACCAATAGACCAACGAGGCAGTTCAGTTTCACGAGCCTATAGGATACAGTCGAGTCGAAAAATCATTTATCGTGGGAACAAGCCATGGAAAGAAAAAAAACCACATATTTATGATAATTCCTTGTCAATTTTGTACATTCAGACTACTGCTGACAGGATGTTGTTTAGGTAATTAAATAAATCCGATTTATCGATAATCTAATTAGCACTAATTTAATTAAATTGATAACTTCATTTGATGTCAAGGTGGATGAGGCGTCGTGCAAGACCTTCCGCCGATATCAAACGCAGTACATAATGATAAATCGGTGTGCAAGTGTCTAGCGTGACCGAAGGGTGATTATAAGAATAAAAGATAAAGCAAAGTAATCAAAATTGTTGTTAAAAGATAACGGCATAAAAACGATATAATTAATGCATCTAAAGACAACAAATTAAACCACAATAATCAACATAGTGGTCAGCAAAGGTACACAATGCCTAATTAAATAGTATCTTTAAAATTTATTTTGGACTAGCTGACCCGACAGACATCGTCCTGTCAAAAAAATGTGAAAAAGAAAAGGGCTGTTTTTAGAGTTTTTCCGGCAATTATTCGATTTATTCTCGCCGTAAGATCTATCCTTGGACTTCAACGAACATTAAAAAAAAAGAATTGGCCAAATTGGTTCAGGCGTTGTTGAGTTATGCGCTTACCAACACATTTTGCGATTAATTTTTATGGTATAGATTATTACGTGACGTAAAGAAATTGATGAATAAATAAGTTTGGAACAGACTGCACATAGTGCACACATTAGTCACTACTAATATCATTAAGTTGGCTTAGACGAATCTATCTTCACAAGTTGATTGTAATTTAACGACAATCGAAGCCTTCAGAACGGATTAACTCAATAGTGCTTGCAGTCGACTCATTGTCTAACAAGCTTAATAAAAACCTCGTTAAAAATAACTTTATCCGCCAGCGCCGTCGGAGTCTCATAAACAGTGCTCAAAGTGCGCTTAGCACCAAGAATACATTAAGGCTCGTTAGGGCGGGCGGGCACCTCCAGTGAAGGCGGATTCGCATCCATCGATCGGTATCATATGGTCATTAAGGGCGGCGTACGTACTCCACAAAATGATGTTGCGAGATGAGTAAGATGGCCTTTTGAAGAAATAGGTTACCGGTACACTATGGGTTCAGTATGATTAATAATCATCATAATCAGCCCACATTATGTACCCACTACAGGAGCACGGGTCTACCTTAAACTAAGGATAAGGCCTTAGTCAACCACCCTGGCCAAGTGCGGGTTGGTCGACTACACAACCTAAACATTTCTTCGTAGATGTGCAGGTTTCATAGCGATGTTTTCCTGATGCTCTTTATTTGATTAATAATAATGAAAATAAATGTGGCATGCTGAATGGGATTGCCACCGTTTGAGACCCGTGTTTCTGAGAGTCGACCAGGCTCCTCTCACCGCTTGCCTCAGTTGGCCGGTAAGAGTGGACCCCACGGGGGCCGCAGGACTCTCACCTGTGGCTTGCCTTAGCCAGCCCGCCAGAGTTGGGCGTCAAAGCTACATGCTCGCAGGTTGAAAGTGAAACATGCATAAGTCGCGAGTTGGCACAGTGGCGTTACGCCACTGGGTATAAAGCGGTGTACATCTCTCGGCACCCTGAGCCGCTCACAATAATGTGGCCCCCCGTCGCTCCTGCTTCGTGCCCTGTGTGTGTGACCAATGGGGCTCATGACAGTGAGTGACGAGTCACTACCTGCCCATTTTATTCGTGTTTATGCACATAGATCAGGGTAGTTGCCACAGTCTAGCCCTAGGTCCCGGTTACCCAGTCTACTAGCACCTCAACCCAATTGCCCAGAGTATTTTTCTTCCACTCCATAGTCTTGCACTGACCGAGGGTTCGAGTGTATAGTCGTCAAATGGTGACACGTTACATATTCATATCAGAAAATAATTAAAAGGTATCTGTGGTTGGCATTGGCCCCACCCACGCCTCTCTAAAATCCGGGACTCTAGTCTCGAGAAAATGAAAATGACTCGTAAAAAAAATGGCTCGGTGGAACAGTGGTTAGTGACCCTGGCTGGCGGTTCCGAGAGTCGTGGGTTCGATTCCCATTCGGGACAAATATTTGTGTGATGAACATCGATGTTTGTTCCGTGTCTGGGTGTGATTATGTATTTAAGTATGTATTTATAAATATATATGTATGTATATCAGTCTCTGACGCCCATTGTACAAGCTTTGCTTAGTTTGGGGTCAGATGACCGTGTGTGGAAATGTACACATCATCTCATACATTGGTCTGATCCCCTGGTAAGTAGCTTAAGCACTTGATGTTTATGAATGTCTCTGTAAAATATGGCAAGGTATTATTGCACAAATCAAATGTTAATATTTTTACGTATCACTGACTACTAGGACTTGACCTT
Organism: Maruca vitrata; assembly: GCA_039566165.1. Taxonomy (NCBI): domain Eukaryota; kingdom Metazoa; phylum Arthropoda; class Insecta; order Lepidoptera; family Crambidae; genus Maruca; species Maruca vitrata. Next base: position 3,161,144 of record CM076925.1, on the reverse strand, counting down.
CCATCATCAGCTCAGCATCATAAAATTATGATAGCCAGAAGCAAATGCCAATATGACTTCAGATAATATGCAAAACACGGTACATGTCCCTATAAAATTTGAAGGTTGCCCTCGATTTCTCCAGGATCCCATCATCAGATCCAAGACTGGTGAAAATGGGACCACCTTGGAAGTGAACTCTATCCAACCAAAAAAAAATTTTTGAAATCCGTCTATAATTGACGAAAATATCGGTGAACATACATAAAAAAAAAAAAAAAAAAAAATTATACATACAGACGAATTGAGAACCTCCTCCTTTTTTTGAAGTCGGTTAATAAAACGGAAAAGATTTTTCAAAACAATACAGGCTTGGAAAGTTTTTTTAAGAATCAAAAATATTTACAGCGATTAGGAAACCTTAAAATACCGGCAACTTCTCGACATAATAATGAAAAAATATTTTCTCATCGTTTGTAAACCACCTCAAGCCTTAAAAGGTGGCGTCACGGTTTAAAAATTCATTGATGCTCAAGATTGCAATGAGGAACATCTAACTTTCGAGACAGAAATAACTTATTAGCGGACATTCATTATTCATACCTTGAGGCAGAGAAGAGAACTAGACGATTTTAAATTTTAAAGTGTTTTTATCACTCCAGATTTACACTCGGCCTGTTTTTGTTCCGCTACATTATTTAAGAAGTTTTTTCATTTGGGAATGGAACATTTAACTCGGAAAATTGCTTGATTTTGCAGCCGGATACAAAAAATGGTTATTACGGGTGTTATAATTATGCTGTATACAATTCGTGCTCCAGGTTTTACTATTTGAAATAAACAACAGAATACTTAACATTGCAAACACGCTTCGAACATTGATCTGTAAAAGTTATATTTGTAATAGCACCTAATTTGAAAACTGAATATGTCTGGGATATTTACCATATTGTTTTGTTTTAATGAGCTTCCAATGTTCCGACACTGTAGCAAGCGCTATGATCACGGGTCACGGCTCATGACACTGTAAATAAATATTCCGGACATATTCAGTTTTCTAATGTGTGAAACCACGACAGTTATAAGTAAAATACGTATAGAGTATCTTAGTATTCAGACTTCAAAAATAAGAGTATCGATGTCTATTTTCATACGAAAACATTCTGCAGGTCGTGAAACCAGACCCAAAGTAGGAAGCGATATTTGTTCCGTAGCAAGTAATAGCCAAACCTGGTCTACCGACAGCACTAAGAGCTTAAAGCTTCAGAAGTAATGAGGGGACGAACTTTGACCCTCGGCTCGAGCTAAGAGCTTGCTTCTGGCCCGAGCCGAATTGCGCCGGCAATATTGTTTACCGTTAAGCTGATATGTGGCCGGTACTCTAATTATGGCAGGAGATTATTGCACTATGTTGTTCAGTAAGAAACATAGTTGCGATATGGGTAAATTGTTACTAGAGTAGGTTAAGCGATTTGTGAGAAAAGAGAAATATTGATCATACCTACTCGTTATAATAATACCAATTTTAAATATTAACACAAAAAAATTGCCGATTAATAAAAAAAACAAATTAAGTTCTGGAATTATACTAAGTTCTGGAAAAATCAAAGAAATGAATCATAAGGTCCACCTACTTTGATATTTCTTACAAGCGCCATAATCACGGGCGAATTATGTATGTAACCATGACAGATGTCCGTATATCCAGCAGGACCCTTCGCCTGATTAAAATATTTCATCTGATTTATTTACTTATTATTGTTCACTCTTTGAATTAAGCGATATGTTTTTTTGAAGGTACTAATTGAATGCTACTAGGAAATATGATTGTCTGGACTGAAAGACTCAAAACAAAAAAGGGTCCTGCTGGCATGATAAAATGTTTGTCAGTTTATTTCTAATAAACTGATAACTTTTAAAAACAAAAACAAAGATAATCTAAAGGTACTAATTCATCGCTATACAGTGACATACACTACAGGTCTGCAGACCTTCAAACCACCGAGGGTCCTGCTGGAAATAAAGTCAATTTTTTGGTGAAACTGTTAAGGTACTAATTTTTTACTAACACAATTCGGAAGGTACTAATTATTACGGAAGTGAAAGTTTGGTTCATATTAGAATCAGGCGAAGGGTCCTGCTGGATATACGGACATAAAAAAAAAGGTCGTACCTACATTAAAATTCAATTGCATTTGCTTTTTGGGACTCAAGAGTCTCTATTTACGTAAAATTCATCCGCAGCGAAGCGATGGCGGGTCACTAGTATTAGGTAATAAAGACAGAAACTAATAAAAACACATACCTACTTATTTATACATTTAGTTTTCATCCAAAATTTGGTTCTCCCACAAACCTAGAGCAGCAAAGGAGACCTACAACTCAATACCTAATTCACTGATCGGTAATAATTTGTAGACTACCGAACGTTGCGGTCAAATGATATTCCGTTTGGTTACATCTGCAATCTATTGCTCCTAAATAATTCGGAGCGGGAGGAATTCCGCGCAGATTGCGACGTCACTGCAATTGCTTGGGGTCACCCTGGCTTAATGTGGTGTCCGTTAATTTGCACCGAGTAGGACGCTAATAAAGCACAGCTGTTATCAGGGCGCATTAGGGTCTTCGCACCGCAACTAGTTAGCAGTTAATATACCGGGAAAGATTCCAGGGATGTTGGGGGCAGACTCGTCGTTTCTGTACGGAGCGTTGTTCGCGAAAATCTTTTACTTGAGAAATGATTTCTATTGAATTAAAGTGACTTGAGGAAATTCAGAAATGAAATTACTTACTACGTTAGCGATGAAGCCATGATATGTGGTTTAAAACGAAAGAATGTGCTTTAAAAAAGTGTTGTTAATAAAAATCCAAGGCAATGAAGTAAAAAAATACACATCGCATACATTGACCTGATCTGTGGTATTAAGAAGCAATTGTGTTACGGATATCATAAAAATGGATATATTCAAATGTATTTAATAATACACCCAGACACGGAAAAACACCGATGTTCTTTGAACAAATTTTATATTTGTCCTCTGTGAAAATCGAACCCATGACTCTCGGAACCATTGGTAGTGAACCTGGGTCAGTAACCACTGTTACACTACGTCAGTCAAAAAGCCATCTATTCAAATTTCCCTTAAAAATCATATCGGTCGTCACCAGTTTCAAAAGCTGCTAATAATTTGAGTGGACCGACTCGGAGCTCATTAAGAAACTTCACCAAATTAAGTTTATCCGAATGAGCATTGAACCCACTCTCGTCTGCCCTTCGGCCGGAGCACAACTTATGAAAAAGTCTCATCTTAAAGTTGTACGCTCTCTTTAATTGAGCATTTACGAACGAGGGAAATGTTAATTATAATGAATTACCTATAGATTTTTCAAACTAAGGACCTTAGTTAGTTAGTTTCGAGAGCACCCATGTGTTACCAACATGCAAAAGGTGTTGAATATTGATTGCTATTTTAGAAAGTAAACTAAGACGATTCTCTTATAACAAACTTAGGGTATGTAATATTATTTCATAATAATTCAGAAATACTAAATATTTGTCTTTATGGGTCTACACGCGTTATTAGGAGTAGCAAATACATAGCTACTTACTGCCCGACATTTCGACTGGGTTACACCAATCGTGGTCGCGAGCGAATTCAGAAATATAACTACTTTTTAATCAAGGTTAAGAAAATTTGATTTTATCTGTTTTTGTTTTTATCTTATCGATTTTTATACGTTGTACTGTTTGTTTCTATAACAATCAAGATTAAATCATGATTTTAATCATTGTTTGCGTGTTTGTTACGCTCTCTCCATTTTATATTATTGTTAAATTATTTAATAAATCTATTGGGTACTAGTAAGTATAACAAAAACAAAGAATACCGCATTAAAATTCATCAATACATAGTATAAAACAAAGTCGCTTTCGCTGTATGTCCGTATGTATGCTTAGATCTTTAAAACTACGCAACGGATTTTGATGCGGTTTTTTTAAATAGATAGAGTGATTCTTAAGGAAGGTTTGTATGTAAAATTTACCCGAAGCGAAGCGAGGGCGGGTCACTAGTAAAGAATAATTGCTTTCGGTGATCCAAGTGTGAAAGAAGTAAAGTGGCAAATGGCGGGGTCTGTACGCAGGATGAAGGACAATAGTTGGGCCAGAATTGATACACAATGTACTCTTTGTAAAAGTGGTTATAACTGGAGAGGAAGGACCAAGAAAGGATTGTGTGTCGATCTGTCCAACTATCAAAGAAATGGCAAGTCCAAGCCCAGGGAGAGCTGTGGAATGGTTTGAAGGAGACCTTTGCCAGTAATATATTTATTTCCCTATTCATTATTTTAACGGTTTGAAGGTTTTATTATCTCTTTAAACATATCCGTAACATGCCAGGATAACACAAAAGCAGGATGATATCATATTCACATCATAAATTCTCTGTAACACGTTGTTACGTGTTTTACTTTAAAATACTGAATTTTTCATTTACAACATGCGCTAAACTACAATTAAGTCTCAACAAAGATCAAACTATGCTGGAAGCAACTGACTTTAAATATTTTATGGTGATTTAGTTCGCTGTCTTATTGAGCCGACTACCGGAGAAGAAGCAATATTTTTCGAGCGTAAAAGTTAAGGGATTTTTGTTTTGTATCGTTTAATCACTCATTTTTTCTGTATTACATTTGAATCGTGTGAAAAAAATATTATGAAATATTGGTGCATTAATGAAAAAAAATTTTAAAAATGGCTTATGAACCAGCATCAAAATGAAAAGATTTTAGTACGTAGTTTTTTTCTGTAGCATCGAGTCAAAAGATCATAAACATATCGATTAGCGATTATCAACATAAGTACGCAATACTTTGTCCAATGAAGCACGTGAAATAAGTCTTTATGGGTCTTCACGCGATATTAGGAGTAGCAAAATTACATAGCTACTTACTGCCCGACGTTTCGACTGGGTTACACCAATCGTGGTCGCGAGCGAACACCCATAAAGACCCATAAAGACCCATAAAGACTTATTTCAGTGTAATGGAACGCAAAAGTTAAAAATCTTACAATGAAGCACGTGTACGCGGCTTTCATCAAAGAGAAACACTTCCAGTAAGCATCTCTTAAGGGTCGAAGGATCGCCTAATCTGCACACGGCGTAGCCCGAGCGCAATAACGCGCAGTCGCTTTGTTCATTGACATATTGCCCCCCCCCCCCGCCCCCTGCACGACACTGCACCTAAACTCATATTAAAAACACCCCCACACAAAAATCCGACTTTTAATGAGTTCCGCTTTGTGACGGATAAACAGAATTAGCCAGACGGCTGTGATGCGCCGATGTTCTACGCTTTTGGTTTACGGCTAATGCCGTTACGAGACTGCGGGCGACTCACCGTAGCGTTATGAGTTATTAAAAAGTAAGTTCTGTGTAATCTGAGAGAGTGAAACGCTTTGTTATGTTATTTCAGGAATGAGATGTTTAACTCATTCAACGTTATTTTGTAATTGTGGAAATGTTTGTTCTGCTTTTGGATAAGTTTGGTACTGAGTTAAGTTAAAATTATGTTGAATCTTAATTTTAACAGTGCCTTTTAACAGTTTTTGCTTTCTTTCGGTTGTAGGTACATAAATAATAATATCAAATCAGAATCATTAATCTATTTAATTGAGAGAACACGAGGCAAATTGGCAATCGAAATCGATAAAATCTTAGTCGATCGTTATCCTATTATTGCTTTTACGATGATGATATCATTGAATAGGTATTTTTTAAAGCGACTCGTTGTTCTATTAAAAGTATAATATCTCAGTTAATACTCAGATGGTATTAATTCCAGTCCACAGCTTATAAATAAACACTACAAAATATATTTGACACTTTCGTCAGACCCCAGAACACAAGGCAGATGAGATGTAACATTCGTTTGCAGTTTGCTTGAAAGAAAAAAAAAATTTAAACTAATAAGCAAATATATTGCAGATAATAGCCATTTGATTAGCTGTTTGTAGTATGAAGTGATTTGGGCTCTACTTTTTCCTTACCAGCAAGTAAGGGGCTACGGATATATTTCGCAAATCAAACAACCACTTCACAAATAAAAAAGTTCAAAAAGCATTACAAAGCATATATATAGTTCGTAGCAATGCAACCATCAAATAGACTACACGAAATCATCTTCCGACAAGTATTGGCAGGTGTGATATGATTAGATCTACGCCACACGTGGAATAACTGAATGCTAGTTTACTGTCCATAGTACGAGTAGATGCTGGTGAAACTTTGCGCTGCCAAAGAGAGGCCCCGCTTACAACTGTAACGTAAGTGGGTTACGTTCCCGGCGCCCGTACAATTCAATTGACAGCGAATCTAGTGCATTGCATGCATCAATACCTTATCTATAGTTTGTTATGGACGAGAACGATGTTCCGCTGTCCGAAAGTTAGTGGTTATAGAGATACTAAAAGCTTAATACCGTAGAATATGGCAGGAAGTGATCTCTGCCTACCCCTCTGGGAAAAACCCAACTACGACAAAAAACGACGCTGAAAAAGTATAAAACAAGACTTTTAGAACACTGAACTGAACAAAGTTGCTTATGTAGTTCCAAGTAAATGGACACAGTAGACTCTACCAAAATGCTTATGTTGAAAATTGACAATAATGTCATACAATACTATTTTGAAGTATGCAATATTTACTATGTAGAGATAGGTTTTCATGTTTGGAAAACCGCAGTCACACGTTGTCAAAGTGCTACGGTAGGTAGGTACTTGTGTATGGAACGTGTGACTACGCCTTTCCAAACATGAAAACTTATCTCTACATAGTAAATATTGCATACTTCAAAATAGTATTGTATGACATTATTGTCAATTTTCAACATAAGCATTTTGGTAGAGTCTACTGTGTCCATTTACTTGGAACTACATAAGCAACTTTGTTCAGTTCAGTGTTCTAAAAGTCTTGTTTTATACTTTTTCAGCGTCGTTTTTTGTCGTAGTTGGGTTTTAGTTTTTAACTTTTTATTATTTGTACTATTTTGGTGTTAAAGTGTATTTGTGGCGCATAATATTATCAAAAGTTAAATTGATGAACCAACATGTTTTATATTTTAAGGGGACGTAGTAAAGAAGCTATGAACGAAAAGATGTGAACTATATGCAATCAGTCCATGAATATACGTAAAGTCACATGCAAATGCTAGTAATATATATATATATTTAAAATGTACAAGTAAAGCGCTTTCCAATGATACCAAACACGGCGTATTTATCTTAACTTTATTTTTTTACTCTGTATGTTTTGTCCGCTAGTGGGCGCCACATTAGATTTTGTGAAACCCTATATAGCCTATAACCAGCGGACAATTAAGACGCTTCTAATGATATGTCATTTGTCGAATTCTGACAAGCAATTTAGAAGTTATGTGGAAACAGATGAACATACATACATACATACATACATACATACATACATAGCCTGTCAAAATCATAACCCTCCTTTTGCTTTGCCGTAGTCGGGTAAAAAGGCGTGATTTTATGTATGTATGCATGCAAAAGCTAAATCAAAGAGCTTCAGAATGTACAGTGTATAATAAATCAGACAATTAGTAAGTACGTTTATTTGGAGTTCTTATGGTGAAGGAAAATATCATGAGAAACCTAAGGTTGTGAGAAATGGATCAACCCGCACTGAGCCAGCGTGGTTGACGAATGCTTGATCGCCCCAGTTTTAGGTAAGCTTGTGCGCTTCGGCGGGGACGTATATAGGCTGATGATGATCATAATGATATTCCTGAATGCCATGAACAATTCACACGTATGACAGGAAACAAAGAAATCGAAGGAATAAAGAATATCGAGGTGTCAAATGGAACAGCGGGCGGCATCGCGTATGCGCCGCGCGTCGCTCTTTATCGGATTGAAATAAAGCGACGCGCTATGAAAAATAGTTGGCGGAGACGCACTGGGAGCAGGCTGCGTTTGTTTTGACTTGAAAAACGATTATTAGGATCATAATTATTATTTATAATGGTGTCATTTACCATGTAAAACATTATATAATTTTAAAATATCATAGTTAAATACATTAGAAAACTGAAACTATCCGGGATATTTACCATGTTGTTTTGTTTAAATGAGCTACCGATATTTCGGCACCGTCGCAAGCGTCATGATCACGGGTGAACTCATGGTACTTATGGTACAACATGGTAATTATCCCGGACAGTTTCAGTTTTCTAATAATATGTAAAATGTTTCTGACTTAAGTCGCAGTTTGTCATAAAGTAGCCTACGCCCTGTGTATGTACAAAGTTTTATTCAACAGGTTCTGTCGTTTTAGCCTGCAAAGGATGAGGGACAGACCGACAAGCAGAGTTAATAGTGCATTTATAATATTGGAGTTACTAATAAAGCACACTATTAGTAAAGAAACAATTTATACTGCTATTATGATGTAAGCAGAGCCAAATATTTGAACCCAAAACTATTAAAATTCATATGGAATTGTTTTTGGTGTATTATATAGCATGCGTCATTATTTTTATTATATTCTATTTGAAAATATTATTTTATATTTTATAAATCATAAGGAAAACATGTAACAGGCTTTAAAACCTATACACAGAAGAAGCACGAAAGTAGGATAAACGCAGTAGAGATGCGAGCACTAAGAAGTATGCTAGGAGTGAAACTGAGTTATAATCAGAAATGAAATAATTAGATAATGATGTGGTCTGAAAAAAAAATTTAGTAACTAGAGTTGAGTAAGGTATGCTTAGATGGTTGAGTAATGTTGAGAGGATGAGTGAAAGAACTAAACTAAGTTGTCACTACTCCTTAATCACTAATACCTTAAATGCGACAAATGAACTCGGATACAAATCGGATATAGCCTTTATTCCCAGTGCATCGCCGACCTTAGGGCATTTGTATATTCAGCGGTCGTGCGGCTGTTTGGTCGCGCGGTGACGCGCGGCACCTCCGTGACGGATAACAATGCTCGCGCCCTTCTGCACCGAATACAGATAAAAAGAGAGATTTTATGTTTTGAACCATATTCACTGCTACGATTATTTGGACTTTTGTTGAATATTTTTCTCACTGACTACGATAATGGCTAGAAAAGCCTTGATCATCACCGGACTTGCGGACCAAGATGGTCCGGACCTTAAAATGTTCCAAAGCATGTGTAGTGTGTCCCCTGTTATAACAAAGCCAATACACCCTTCTACTTACGATAACCTATTCAAATACTTGATTGTGTTTCAGGGTGGGTGGAAAATTATTTGACAAGTATCTCATGTCCCCAATTTATATTTAATTGCTAATAGCTTCAGAGTGTATTTTTGTATCTATCCAATAAAAATTACTCTGTTGTATGAAATTTCATTCATATCGGTTCACTGTTTACTTTCGAACTTCGAAATAGATGTTTACGCATAAATATACCTAAATCTAACCACTTTCCAGCCGCGTTAGCCCTAGACGTAACCAGTAATCTCCGCCTCAGTGACCGTCATCAAAACGTGTCGTCGCCGCCGGTCTGCGCTCCCAAGACCTCATCACATTACCGCTCCGAGAAAGGTCCTTCCCATTTTTTGCCCTCGCCCCGTGATTTTGTCGCGAAGAAATATTTTCGAGACGTATTTGAGGAGCTGTGTTCTGATTAAGAAAATGTTGTGTCTCATGTTTTTTTCCGAGGAGTACTTGTAGGTAAACTCATTTGGGATGGGATATAATAGATTTTTTTTCGTTTGCGTTATTTATTTGTTTTCGGATTGAAAAGGTTTAGTAACCCAGTCGGCTATCCCGACAGGAAATATTTCAAGCATCACCCTCAAATAATGAGTTCCAAAAAGATGCAATTTTTTTTATGTTAGTACTCGTATTTAAACCCCCCATTATCTCCACATCTGCCTATCTGTGCCTAAACTTTATGATTGTCGACTTTAGAATGCAAATTTATAAATTTTTCTAAGTATATTGCAATCTTGCCTGAGTTGCATAGGTACTTCTTTCATATATAAGTGAAACAGCTCAACTTATGTGTCAGAATAAAACGTAAAAGACATTTATCTTTGTATTGTTTCATTAATACTTTAAGTCGACAACTCCCTTAATCTACCCGACTACTCTAACACCTAGTAGCATCACTCACGCGATTTCTGTCGGAAAATTATACATATAAATGATATATCATCGTATGCTTGTCGCGAGGTACTGTCTCCGTACAAAGTTATCGCGCATTAAGCCCGCAGAATTAACAAACACCTGCGTTGTTGAGAGAGGGGTAATATAATAATAATCTGCCAATCCGGTGATATGTGCGAGTCAAACGACGGGTGATCCGATTAGTCTTCGCGTCGGTAGTCGCGAGTGCACAAACTTGTGATGTTTACTGTTAATTATTTGGTGATGGGGGAAGGGATATTAGTCATAAGGTATATTATGAGTCACGTTGTTTAGTTTCTGTAAAAACTTACAGCCGGGTTTGAAGTATCATCATTATATAATTTTAAACTGTCATGGTTACACATATTAGAAAACTGAAACTGTCCGGAATATTTACCATGTTGTTTTGTTTTAATGAGCTCCCGATATTTTGGCACTGTTGCAAGCGCCATGATCACGGGTGAACTGTAGGACTGCGAGAATGACGGTAGGTCTAAGGGCAGACATATCGGTCTACCCTCTTTCTAAGTCTTTTATTACGCACGACACCACTACCCTCGTTCACATTATTGTCACTCAGAATTCGATCCCGAAACACTACACTCACGACACATTTTTATTTTTACATAAACGCAACAGTGCCGAAATGTCGGGAGCTCATAAAACAAAACAACATGGTAAATATCCCGGACAGTTTCAGTTTTCTAATGTGTGTAACCATGAAAGTTTAAAATTCGATTACAATTACATTAAACTTACGCAAAATTTTTAATGTGACGCACATATAACACGGTGCTATACTCTTCTTGTTCTATTCTTGTTTGTAACTTTTTTTATGACTAAACAAATATACTCTTGGCTTTTTAAATAGTGATCAAGGGTATATATTTTTTTAAATGAAGTTAAAAATCAAGCGCATGACATCCTTGCACAAGTTAATATAAAGGTACATAAAAAAACTTCATCACATATAGTGATCCGTCTTCGCTTCGCTTGAAAAAACCGTCTTCTTAAATCCCTCTATCTATTAAAAAAACGCATCAAAATCCGTTATGTACTTTAAAAGATTTAAGCATACTTACATATGGACAGACAGACGCGGGAAGCGACTTTGCTTTATACTATGTAGTGATATTTTAAGTAGAAGTCCCCGCTATATAAATTTTATGGTTGCGAACATATTATGACAACTAAGACGGTAATATTATAACGAAACATAAACCAAATCTAATCTCAACTTAACTGCTTACTTGCCGTGCTATAAGAACTTCATCAGAGCCAAATTTCACGAGTAGTCAAAGGAAGCACCCTATAACCCGAAAGGCTATATCCTTATATTGCCTCTAGTCGGAAACTTTAATACAAGCCTCTTAAGGTTGTGTTAATTTTAACTTGTAAGCACCGTGGTACAGACAAGTAGTTAGATGAAAGCTTATTCCTGATGCAGCAGAATTGTGTAAAATATGTATAAGCAATTCTTGATCCAAGATGAAATATGGTTTTACGAGTAAATCATACCTAATTTATTGTCATGTAATGGCATAGTTATTGCGTTGAAACTTGTGGTACACGTATGTTAAACTGTGATGGATAAAGCTTTCTATTGCATTGTGTTCACAATTTTAGGCTCATTACTTCAAAATACCTACGCTTATTTGAGGCAAGAAGAGTTATAAAAATTCAACTTTCTGTTTTGAAACTTCCAAATTGCGTCTGTCTTGATGTTTCTAACTCTTGGAAAGAGGAGTCATTAAAACTTGCATTGAAAAGAAAATAGAAAAGAAATGTTCATGTTATTATTTTGTAAAAGCCTTTATCAAGTGACTCGGCTACGTTTGCCTGTTTTTTTTTTGTACGTCGCGGAAGTTTACGACCGAATGCAATTAATATCCTTCTTCTTTGAAGTGGTTAAAAGCTAACATTTTGGCGCGATAACAAACGCGATCCCCGCTGTGAAACATAGTGTAACGAGCTAAGCAGCGATACTGAATCAATAGTATATTTTATTAAAGCTTCTCTACAATTTCATAATTTTAATTCTTCGTTTGTATAAGTGACTGACTCGGTGGAACAGTGGTTAGTGACCCTGCCTGGCGGTTCCAAGAGTCGTGGGTTCGATTCCCACTCGGGACAAATATTTGTGTGATGAACATCGGTGTTTGTTCCGTGTCTGGGTGTGATTATGTATTTAAGTATGTATTTAAAAATATATATGTATGTATATCAGTCTCCGACGCCCATAGTACAAGCTCTGCTTAGTTTGGGGTCAGATGACCGTGTGTGGAAATGTCCCAGATATTTATTTTATTTATTAGTAGTTGTCCAATTTTTTTGGTATGAGCCTGGTCTATACCCATTATTTACTAAACTGCTACTTCAGTTTTAAAAAAAAAATACTTGCAATTACAAATAGTGATACGGTGTAATTTCACACCCTTTCCAGTTTATTTAACTTATCTTAATTCAAAATCTTTTTTACAAAACGAACCTTTACTTTTCAGGATCATAAAAAAATAACCATAAAATACAGTTTCAAATAAAATCAGGTTCCATTAATTGGCTGAATCGTAACCTATTTTGAATGCCAAGTTTCTTCACTGACATTCCGGCCGTCACGCGGCGAAAGGGGAACCCCCGCCCGTTTCCGCAAACGGTGCAGATGTAATTAATATAATTTAGTTCGCTTTGATCCGCGGACAATGTTCGAGGGCTGATAACGCGACGCGCTGTGGGGGTTAACCCTACTCGGACTGCGGCGGTCTAAAGGACCGCATTCAATGTTGTTTTATCAATCTTCCTTAGAGTCCTATTGGTATAAAACTAATATTGCGGATTAAACTCTAAACTATTGGTTCTAACATCTTTATTTTGATTTTCTAACCTTCTTTAAAATTTATTTTTTTACCTGTAAACAATAACATTAATCAGGTATAAGATAAAGTTTCGAACACATCTTTCCAGATTTTTAAGATATAGAAGGAAAAAACACCAGGAAAATTTCACGTACCTATGATATAATTTCACTAGATTTTTGAATTAAATACTAAACTTGTAAGTATCATTTTCTAATTAATATTCAAAATTTAATTATACTGAATAGGTGTCATTTAGTCCAAAACTTGAGTTATTACCAGAAGAACCTTATTTTAAAACCATTTTATGTATTTTAAAACCACTTACATTGCAATCTTTCAACCCTTGCAATCTTTCATAAGGTATATACTGAAAATTTAATAATAACCCACCACACAAAGCTTGCGAGTCTTCGCCGGAAACTCTTTTGTTGTGGCGTAGATTTAATTAATATTATTAGCGCCTGACCCGCTCAGAGCGATCGAAACGCTCGACTCTAAGAGGCGTTAGACAACTTACAGCCAGGTTTGAAGTATCATCATTATATAATTTTAAACTGTCATGTTTACACACATTAGAAAACTGAAACTGTCCGGAATATTTACGATGTTGTTTTGTTTTAATGAGCTCCCGATATTTCGGCACTGTTGCAAGCGCCATGATCACGGGTGAACTGATATATCGGGAGCTCATTAATACAAAACAACATGGTAAATATCCCGGACAGTTTGGTTTTCTAAAGTATCATCATCATCATCGGCCTGTATATGTATGGTTTTAGGTATGAAGTATGGAAGGTATTAATAAGCCTGGAGCTTGTTCCGTAGAACAATTCTTCTTGTTTTTCTTCGATTGTAGATGAAGAAGAACTTGATTTCGGATAAGTGTTCGGCGACGCAAATCGCAGTGACGTTACCCTTTTAGCAATACAGTTTTGACATACAAGTACTTGCAACACAACATACATTGTTCTGATTCTGAAGTACGTTGCTTAAGCACTTTTGTTACGGATTAAAAAACAACGTTGTTCTTGAAATATCTATCCAGACGCATCCATTTAAGTGGCATTATATTATATTTTGTTTTAAATTTACCTTGGATGTGTTGTATCTACCTTTAACGCTCTAAATAAATTTATTTTCTTTCTTTCTTAACATATTTGACTGGCTCGGTGGAACAGTGGCTAGTGACCCAGGTTTACTACCTACGGTTCCAAGAGTCGTGGGTTCGATTCCCACTAGGGACAAATATTTGTGTACAATTTTAAACTGTCATGGTTACACACATTAGAAAACTGAAAGTGTCCGGGATATTTACCATGTTGTTTTGTTTTAATGAGCTCCCGATATTTCGGCACTGTTGCAAGCGCCATGATCACGGGTGAACTGTAGGACTGCGAGAATGACGGTAGGTCTAAGGGCAGACATATCGGTCTACCCTCTTTCTAAGTCTTTTATTACGCACGACACCACTACCCTCATTCATTCTCGGACATTTACGGCTCCGCGAGCGTTCTACGTAACGCGAGCATAAAATTATTGCGTAAGGCGATTAGGAATTGCCGTTACCGACTGGACAAAATTCAGTGTGAGTTGTATAGTATACACCTGGAATGCAGTGCTGTGTTGTCCGTGAGTGATTTTGAAAAGTGTGATCGTATAACGTACTTACAAGCACAACGTTCGCGAGAACTTAGTGCTTTGAAACAGAATGGTAAGTTTGAGTCACTATTGTGTAAACAAAAGCGTGTCCCCTACTACCATGATAACTTACCCGAGCGACGCACTGTGATAAATCATTCGGATAAATTGTTGACTAACGCAGCATTACAAGTACTGGAGAAGGGACTTAATTATGCTCCCACATCTAAACGCATCCCTTATGAAGGAATTATTGGCACAGTGGAGGAAGTAGTTAGACGTAACAAAATTCCCGCGTCAGACGCCGAAATCTTGAGGCAGGATGTCGCCGTTGCCTTACGTCATTCGAAACCGCCCAAAGCAAATATTTCTTCCGAAGAGCTTTCCGCACTGAGAGACCTCCGAGATGACAAGAGCGTGATAGTGCTGAAGGCGGATAAGGGGAATGCAACAGTGCTTCTGAATGTCACTGATTATGACAAGAAAGTCAGAGATTTACTCAGTGACATTTGTACTTATAAAAAAGTGAGCTATAACCCGACGAGTAGGACGTATCGGGCAACTCAGAAGCTCATAAAAGAGTGCAGGGAGGCTATTGGTGATGAGATAGCTACGTATCTCCTACGACCGAGAATCCTCCAACCTCCCAAACTGTATGGACTACCAAAGGTTCACAAGCCTAGTGTACCTTTGCGGCCAATAGTGAGTCAGATTGATTCTCCGACTTATGAATTGGCGAAGCATGTAGCCGGTATCCTACAGCCTTTGGTGGGTGGCACCACATCGTACGTGAAAAATTCCAGGCATTTTATAGATATTCTGCGACTTAATAATATCAATAAGAACGAAGTGATGGTCAGCTTTGACGTAGAATCACTGTTCACAAACGTTCCCATTACTGACTGCATTGAAGTCATTAAGCGTAGAATGGAAGAGAATGATATCCCTATGGAATATGCCAAATTGGTGCAACATTGCCTTTCTACTAATTACTTTATATACCAAGGCGAATACTACCTCCAAATAGATGGTGTGGCGATGGGCAGTCCTGTGGCCCCAGTAGTTGCAAACTTATGGATGGAACATTTTGAAAACGGAGCCATTGCCACTGCCCCTTATAGTATTAGGATTTGGAAAAGGTACGTGGACGACATTTTTGGTATAATAGAGGGTGATGAAAGCACCGTTAAAAACTACTTTGCTCACTTAAATAGCATCCACAGGAAGATGAATTTCACGTACGAGATGGAAGATAAGAGGAGCATTGCCTTTGGATGTGGTGGTTAAAGTGCCTGAGGACGGTCCTTTTAGCCATTCGGTATACAGGAAGCCAACTCATACCGATCGCTACCTACATGCAGAATCACATCACCATCCACGCCAACTGAACTCTGTAGTGAGGTCGCTTACTGACCGCGCATATAATCTATGTGACGAGGAACATATAAATGATGAGCTTAGACACACAAGGGACGCCCTACACAGGAATGGATATAGTGTGCGAACATCAAGACCGACACGTAATAAACGCCTGGATTATAGGGTAGACCGGCATCCAGCTTATTTGCCATATGTAAAAGGAGTGACAGATAAGATCTCGAACATACTTAAGAAATTCTCCGTAAAAACTATCTTCACTCCTCTTAAAAAGGTATCGCAGTTTCTACGCTCACCGAAGGATAGTTTTCCTTTGGAAAAACCAGGCGTTTATAAAATTGACTGCAGCTGTGGGAGCTCGTACATAGGGCAAACGAAACGGACGATTTCGTGCCGGGTGAAAGAGCATATCAGGGCAGTCAAAAACAACGAAGCACAAAAATCGGCAATCGCTCAACATCTTTTAGAATCGGGAACGAACCACTGGATTGAGTTACATAACCCTAAGATACTTTCGACAGAACGCCATTACATACCACGACTGGTCAGAGAAGCTATTGAAATTAAGAAATTCAAAAACTTCAATCGTGAAGATGGGTTTCAACTGTCGAATGTATGGCATCCAGTAATACGTTTATGTAAGAACAAAAATGTGTCCGTTTTCCAGGAACAAAGAAGTGATACCGTGAGTGTAGTGTGCTGTGATCGAGTTCGGAGTGACAATATTGTGAATCAAGGTAGCGGTGTCGAGCGCAATAAATGACTTAGAAAAAGGTAGACCGATATGTCTGCTGATAGACTGACCGTCATTCTCGCAGTCCTACAGTGTGACCCGTGATCATGGCGCTTGCAACTGTGCCGAAATATCGGGAGCTCATTAAAACAAAACAACATGGTAAATATCCCGGACACTTTCAGTTTTCAAATATTCGTGTGACGAACATCGGTGTTTGTTCCGTGTCAGGATGTATATTAAATATATTTAAGTTTATTTGTGTATCCACTATTGATCCTGATGTCCGTAACACAAGTGCTTAAGCTACTTACCACGGGATCAGATCAATGTATGTGATGTTGTGAAATATTTAAATATTTATGTCTCTTGGATACGGATCAAACCTAGACTCCTGGCGCAGAGACATCAATAAATGCGATATAGTGCTAGTAATACTGCCTAGCTCAGAACTATAAATAAAAAAAAAAACTCTGACTTACGATGATGGCTTAGGGTAGCCTTGTCATCATCACCACTTGCGAAGGAGCGGATGGCTCTAACCCCTATACTATAATTTGAGTTAGATATTCATTCACACATGATAGATAATATCTGAAGGAAACTCGATGTCGGCTATGAAGGAATTGCTGATAGCAATCGCCTTCCGAACGACGAACGGGTATCGAATACACCCGTACACGTAACAACATAAAGGTGGCACTTCACATTACATGGTATTTACATCCCTATGACCTTATATTTTTTTAATTTGTTTTTTTTTTATGACAGAACTTTTAGGATGACCTCTCTCCACTTGATCGTAAGCGGTATTGAGGTCCACAAATGAAGTCGACAGGTACAATAGACCCTATAAAAAAACTGTTTCTGTCTGTTAGTCAAATTCATTGATCATTTATTGTAATTAATGTGAGTGAAATATGTGGCTTTTTACACTTGTTCATAATAATATCATAAAACACAAAATCATCGCGTTTCATAGGCATAATATTAGGTCATCAATTATTTTAGTTTGTGTTATTCAAGTCATAAGTCAATAAAAATGCTTATCCTTACTAATATTATAAATGCGTAAGTACCTTTGTCTGTTACGCAATCACGCATAGAGTACTGAACCGATTTAAATGAAATTTGCTACAGATATAGTCCACAACCTTAGGCTAGTAATGTTTTATCCGTCTCTACGCGGACGGAGTCGCGGGCGGAAATACTGTCAAATAAATTAACAGTTTATGTATTTGCGACTTCATCCTGCAACGCGTTAAATTCAGATAGAATCCCTTTCACAACTCCAAGGGTAACGGTATCGGTTTAAGACAGTATTAAACGGGTCGTTAAAAGGGTCCCATTTCGGAAAGAACCCGGTCAACATCCTTCCAACTGCAGCGGCGGTCGAGAAATTGAATTCCATTCAGACGGAGCAGCGGCCGCGCTATCGACAGCTGATTGGGAACGTTCTTTGTAACGGGATGCTTTACCTTGCTAATGCCAATGGTATTTCATAGTACTGTATTCAGAGGTATTAAGCTTTTTAAGAAAAATAGCGACCCGAATGGTTTTGCTTCGGGTATAAGTTTAAGTAGAGAGCTCTCCAGAAATAAATGTAACCTGTCGTAGTTTTCTAATGATGAAATAATTTTTGAAACCAGCAAATTTGTTAATTACAAACATACACACAAAAATACAAATCTCTTATAATATTAGTAAAGATAAATAAATGAATATCTGGGACATTTCCACACACGGTCATCTGACCCCAAACTAAGCATAGCTTGTACTATGGGCGTCAGAGACTGATATACATACGTATATATTTTTAAATACATACTTAAATACATAATAATAAATGATATACGTATAATAGTTAAGTGTAGATGAATTCCCACTACCATTGCTTTTTTAAAATTATGATAAAAGATTTGAAAAGGTTCTCTGATCAGATAAATAAAATGCAAAAAAGTAGGTAGCTGAATAATTCCATACAACTCTCAATATTTATTCCTACCGTCCCATCCAATACTTACCCTCCAATTCCAAAGTATTGAAAAAATATATAAATGCGATACAGTATCAAGTTTGAAGCGCGTTTCCGTAATAATATTCAACATCTCAGTCTGCTTTACGACGAGGTGCGCTCGACGCAAATCATAAAAGGGTGAGGGAATTTCGGGTTGCCATCGATCATTACGACGACTGGACGCAGAATAGAAGTTGAAATTACTAACTGGAGCCTTTTGGAATGGAAAAGTTTTTAACAACATCTTATGTTGATATAATTTCAAGGAAAAAAAACGTAGCTTCTGTTTTTTATATTAGTGGTACTCAGCCTCCAAATTTTGAAGTACCCATTTGAAAATTTAATATACGTCCCCACTATTGGCGATAAAAGCGATAAGGCCTTAGTCAAGCACGCTGGCCAAGTGCGGGTCAGAGTGCAGGTTTCCTCACGATGTTTTCCTTCACTGTAACATGTATAGTACAACTTATTTTAAAAAAAGTACATTATATTAATTTAAATTGCATGTGTTAATTCTATAAACCCTAACCCCGTCACCTAAATCCATAAAATAATTTAAAAAGACGTGTGGCACTCGGGGACTGCCGCGGTATAGCTATTGCATAGCATCCTCCGATTTCGGAGCAGCTCGTCTCGATTCGTGCGAGTTTCGTAGAGTCGTACAATACGTCTAACCGCACGCACACAAACACCGTGCCGAAGTCTACCGAACTGAAACGACGTTAGACGATTGTGAGGTTTTTTCGTAAGGGAATTGCTTGGTTGGGTCGCCGCGCACAACGCCCGCGATAAAAGCTATGCAATAGCTTGAAAATCTTATATGTCTCTCCGTCTACGTCAGCAGTATTCTCTATGGCCGCCCCATAAGATGGCATCCCATAAACATGCAGCCATCCCGACCGTCCCCGGTCATCGTAACGACACATAACGATAGTGACGTCACATAACGATAGTGACGTCACAGCGTTGTTGTGATAAAAACGAACACACCGTTTTATCCGCCATTTTTGAGAATGTTGCGTTTTTTTGGGCGCGTGATTCGGCGCGAGCGCTCAAACGGTTCGGACGCGGGCAAAAGTTCAAAAATAAAAAACGTGACTTTGTAAAAAAATATGGAATATTTCACAGAGAAGCTTCCGTGTGATAAAACAAAAGATATTATGTACACGTCGTGTTTGTGTGGTTTTTGTATAGTGGTTTATAACAATATGTTTTTTTAAAAATAAATTTTCATAAAGCGATACTCTCACAGTGTCTAAAAAATTTCACTTAAAACTTTTTTCTTAGTGCATATCTCTATTGTGAGTAAACTATCGCCACATACTTTCATTAGTAGGAAGGTATTTTCTGATTCAGATTGTATTCAATCTCAAAATAATAATCGTTCAATTACGATGTATTAATTTTTAATAAACAACAACAATAACTTCTCCTAAAACTAAAACGTTTTTAAAGAAGATATTCAAAGAAACATCTAAAGCACACACACAAAAAAAAACTTAAACATTTTCACTCAAAGTTGCCAACTCCACACCGAAAATAATAAGCCCTGTATAAACTGGGAGTCGAATCCGGCGCGCTGCGCGGCCCGCGCTAACGACTTCCGCGTCCGGCGCGCGCGTGTCCGCGGTCGCACGATAACAGATAACCCGTGACTAATCCACAACTTGCAGCTGCAGTTAAGCCTCCTTAATGTGACAAAGTTGAATTGAAGTCAATTTCAGTTTAATTTGTTTGGTTATGGTTTATGTAAGTTAATTTTCGTGAGAGATATTACGTTATAGTCAGGCTCGTTAGATGTAGTATATTCGCAGTGAATTTGTGTCATGACATAATTACGTAAGCTGACGTAATTATTTTAAGCAACTGGTCTATTGTTGATTTTTATTAAAATAATTAGTGTCTGGGTTGTTGAACTGCGTATAGGGCATATTTAATCGGAGTTATTAGTAAAAAGTGACCCGCTCTCGCTCCGCTTCGAGTATATTATACATAACAAAAAAACCTTCCTCTTAAATCCCTCTATGTATTTAAAAACCCGCTTAAAATCCTTTATGTAGTTTAAAAGATTTAAGCATATAGGGACAGACAGACGCGGGAAGCGACTTTGCCTTATACCTGAAAATTTTAAGACATAAGAGTTACTATTGATAAATACTAACTGCTACCGTGTGAACTCGAACAATGGAAAAAATATCAGTCCGTCGTAGCGCTCCAGGCGCCATGTTACCTGCTACGGAGTGCTACGCCGTAGCACCGTAGCGGCTACGAGCCACTCGCTAAATAGAGCTCGTTCCGTTCCGACTTGCCTCTGTCAGAAGCGAGTTTTAGGGGCCCTTGGTTTAAACTCTAATGGGATCCGCTTTTCTTTGTGCTCCAACTGAAAGGCATTGTTAGAAATTGTCTTTGAATTTTCTGCTTTTTCGATCGTGTGATTACTATTTATCTTGTATCTGTGGGATTTATAAAAAGTTTCGTAAAACATTGTTTGGTTTATAAAATGAGTATTAATACATCATATTATGTTGGTTTTGTAAAAAAATGTCTTTCTTGCTTGTTAACCGATTGATATAATATTTGTGTTGAATCTGTACGTACGTTCATATTTATTTGAATTATTATTACAATACTTACAAATAATAGAATTGCTGCAAAGTACGATACACTAAGGCATTCTTTGGATAAACCAACAGGCAGCCCAATATGAAAATGAATGTCAGTTGACCCTATCAACTTTCCAGCCCGAATTTTCCACCCGAATAGTTTGACTTTCATATCCGATGAAAAAGCGGTGTAAATATTTCGTAGCGCTTTCACATTGTCACCAAAGGCCTTTGGTATAGAACCGTCCCCGCACGGGCAAGGTTCGCTCTTTGCCACTTTCCCGGAATGTGGCGAGGGCAGCATCGGAAGCGAAATGTTTTCATTGCCCTGCATGAATATTTTTATTGGGGCTTTTTAGCCGTTTGCATACCGCCGTGTAGGGTTAGCACACGTGCTGCATATTTGTGAATTCTAAATCCTAGCCAGAAGGCTAGCAGATGACAGATAGTTTGCAGCTGTTAGGAGGTTACAATCGGATCTTTATTGTATGATAAGGCGTCCGACCGATTTCAGCCATGGCGGCCAATCTGCGCAAACAACCAAGTGCGCAGGACATATAATAGTGCACAAGTGTGCGCGCAAACACACGTGCACTCTCTATTCCCTAACTCTTATAGTCCAGTGCAGGACCACCAGCTTAACGTGCAATCCGTGGCACAGGCGTTCAACCGCCAACTTCCTTACTCCGGGCTGAGTAAATTCATTTCAGAAAAACTTACACAAATTTTGCCCAACCCCGGACTCGAACCGGTGAACTCTCGGCCCTTTGGCAGTGCTTGGTACCAATAGACCAAGGAGGCACTTAGGCAATTGAATAATATTACTGTACTAACGCCCAAAGAAAAAAAAATGAATACAGTACTTTCCTAATCATTCAACTACATATATAGAACTAAAATATCAAGGAATCGGTTGAGTATTCGGCTAAGTAAAATAATTATTTCAAACGTATCGAGGATTTTCCAAAAAAATAATAAGTAGAATGAACTCAACCAAACCTGTCGTGTGGCCACTCCACCGTGGGAGCATTGATATATCCCCGTAACGATTCTGCAGGCCTTTTGTTCAAATTTTAGGCCCAGGAATTCACGCAAATGTTATTCTACTTTTATTATTGGCGATGAACATTGGCACTCGATGTGATGCCCGCACAATGTGTCTGTGTGATTAATGACTATTGTTTTTTTTAATGTACACCCGTTTGTGTAAACGTTTATTCATTAAGCATTGACACAGAAAGTGGGGCATTACGGGTTTAACTCCTTTGTCTGTGGGTCGTTTTGCTGTAACTAATGGGCCACCTCCAGTTCTCGTTATTTTAATTGAAAGCTTTTTATTACGATATATCATTTGAATAAAAATGGTTGTAGGTCTTTAAAGTACGAAATGAAATGAAATGAAATAATTTTGAAATGAAATAATTTATTCTGCAAATAGATTTACATGAAATACTTTTGCACGTCAAGTTGTAAATAAATTAATCACATATTACACAAAAATTCACAAGTTACATAATTCATTGATGTCCAAGCGAGCAGCTCATCATGTCCATGGATTTTTATCATTTAAGTAGTCTTTTACTTAATAATATGTTCTTTCACAAGACACGACTTAATAAAAAGTTTGAAATTATAAAAAGGTAAATCAATAACATTTTGTGAAATCTTATTAAACAATTTTGTGCTTAAACCTATGAACGACTTTCCAGTCTTTTGAAGCCTGAGCCTTGAAACGGCAAGCCTATGTTTATTTCTTGTGTTAAAATGGTGAGTATCCGATTTCTTATTAAATGATTGCATGTTCTTGTAAACATATAAGATACAGTCCAAAATGTACTGGGAAGCTACGGTTAAAATATCTATGTCTTTAAAAATATCTCTAAGGGAGTCACGCGATCTTAAGCCATATATGGATCGGATAGCCCTCTTCTGTAATACAAAAATAGTCTGTATATCAGAAGCAGACCCCCACAGCAGAAGACCGTATGACATAACACTATGAAAATAGCTGAAATAAACTAACCTGGCCGTTTCAACGTCAGTTAAATTCCTGATTTTTCTAACTGCATACGCAGCTGAACTAAGTCTACCCGCCAAAACAGAGATATGAGGTCCCCAGTGTAACTTAGCATCTATAGTGATTCCTAAAAATTTTGTAGTTTCGGTCAATTCTACAAGTTCGTTATTTACAATAATGTTAGTATCAACTTGTCTTACATTTGGCATTGTAAATCTCATACATTTAGTTTTTTTCGCATTTAACAATAAATTATTTGTATTAAACCATTGAAGAACTTGTGAAAGGGTACTATTTACCTCGTCGTAATTATTTTTACCTCTGTCAACCTTAAAAATCAATGATGTGTCATCAGCAAACAGTACCGTCTCACATAGGTCTGCAGTGAAATACGGAAGGTCATTTATATAAATCAGAAACAGCAAAGGTCCCAGAATTGAGCCCTGGGGCACTCCCATGAGAATAGGAGCGCCACACGA
The DNA here is from genome assembly GCA_039566165.1 of Maruca vitrata. Taxonomy (NCBI): domain Eukaryota; kingdom Metazoa; phylum Arthropoda; class Insecta; order Lepidoptera; family Crambidae; genus Maruca; species Maruca vitrata. Next base: position 3,137,263 of record CM076925.1, on the reverse strand, counting down.
ATCAACCCCATTGACATTCACTGTTTGCACCCTATCTTTGAGATATGATTTCAATAAATCAATCGCTTTATCTGAGACACCATAATGATGCAATTTTAATAACAATATTTCATGATTTACACAATCAAAGGCTTTTGACAGGTCGCAAAAGATGCCTATTGCATCCTGCTTATTCTCCCAAGCGTCAAAGATATGCTTGACAAGTGCCACTCCTGCGTCAGTGGTGGATCTTCCTTTAGTAAAGCCAAATTGCTTATTATGTAAAAGCTTATTTTCATTAAAATGGGACATTAATTGAGAGAATATAATTTTTTCAAAAATTTTACTAAGTGCAGGTAGTATTGAAACAGGGCGAAAATTGGATGGGTCATTTTTATTACCTGTCTTGAATAAAGGAATTATTTTACTAAACTTCATTAAATTTGGGAAATGACCTACCTCTATACACATGTTAAATATGATAGCCAAATGTGGAGCTATTGTTATGATGATTGTTTTTAATAGTTCCACAGAGATACCCCATAAATCTTCAGTCTTTTTGAAATTTAACTCTTTAAAGGCTCGTAAAATTATATTTTGGTTGACTTGGTTAAATTTAAAAGATACTAGACATTTTTCTACAGTCCCTATAAGGAGGGATTGAGCTTGGTGTGGGCATGAGTTCAGTTTGCTTGTAGTAATTATAGGTATATTAGAAAAATAGGTTTCAAAAACATTTGCAACATCCTTATCAGAATCAATATGCTTATCATCAACTATGAGAGAGATCTTGCGGTCTTGTGTTTTATTTTTACAAGTCTTTTTGTTTATAATTTTCCAAGTGGCATTTATCTTATTATTTGATTTTCTAATTTTTTCTTTCAAGTAATTTGACTTGGCAATTGCACAAACTTTTTTAAATAACTTTGAATATTTTCTAACATAATTGATAACATTAATATCATTTGATTGTGATTTAATGTCATACAATTCATATAATCTATTTCTACTTTTGTAAATGCCTTTAGTTGCCCAGTCACTGAATTTGTACTTGGGATCTTTGATTTTTATTGATTTTTTAGTAAAAATCCCATTAAATTCATTTAATATTATATCAAACAGGTTTTTATAAGATTCATCAATGTTTTGATTCAGATTGTATTGAAAATGGGAAAATTTATTATTAATGTTTTTCTTAAAATTTTCTGTGCGACTGGTAGTGATAGGTCGGTATGTAAAATGCAGTGAAGGATTATTATGATTGTGTTCAAATATAGCCATCTGACCACTATGGTCAGAGTTGATAAAATTAATAATAGATTTATTATACACTTTGCAATTACAAAAATATTATCCAAGCAAGTAGCTGTTGTTGGAGTTACCCGAGTTGGTTCAAAAATAAATTATTAAGTCCAAAAGAGTTAAATAAGTTAAGAAATCTAGTCGATAGTTGTGAGTCACTATCCAAAATATTAATATTGAAATCTCCACAAACAACTACTTTTTTGCTACATTTACATACCTTTTTCAAAACTTCCTCCATAGTAGATTCAAATAGTACATAGTTACCAGATGGGGGCCTATAGACACAGACAATGATGTACTGCTCGAGCTCTGCACAAGAAAGCTCAATAGTTCGCTCAATAGAGAGTGATGTCACATCCTTACGGTTTTTTGAAGTTAATGATTTATTTAATAATATAAGTGATCCACCTCTAATAACATCTTCCCTTGTGAACGAACTAACAACTTTGTAATTATCAATACTAATCAGTAACTCATACTGTCTTAACCAATGCTCAGTAAGGCATACAACATTAATATTCATTTCATTTAAATATAACTCAAGTTCTAGTTCTTTTCCAGGAAAGCCTTGAATATTTTGATGAATAAGTGTTAAGTTATTATGCTTTCCTTTTGACCTTACATTTAATTTGCTAGAGTTGTCCTCTATTGTCCTATGATATAATTTAAATTACCTGAAATATTTTCCAGGGAATTGTCGCAAATGTCAATAACCTGCTCAATAGAAGCAGACTGAGTAGCCAAATTCTTGGCTGAATTACTTATTTTAATACAAAAACATAGCGATAAAGCTAACTGTCTTTTATAAAATTTTGAAAGATAAAAGTTATCTTTTTGTCAATAATAGCCCTTTGCTAAGGTTAAATGTACTAATATTGCAGTCAATTAAATTAAATTTATTATTATTAAATGTGATTGTATTTAATGTCAAGTTCAATTTATACCTAATTAAGTTTTCTGATTGTGGCAAGCTATTACTGTAAGGAAGTGTAAATAATATAATTTTATTTACTTTTAAGTTACTTAAATAATCAAAACATTTAATTAATTCTTTTTTATTTACATTTCCTCTATTCGCAATAAATATAATAATCGTTGTGTCTGTGTTAAACTCAAATTTAATAATTTTTCTAATAATATCACTATATGATGTATTTGGGAAACAATAATTACTGATCGGTTGTCCCATTATACTACTCATTAATAGGCCCATATTCTTACCTATCTCATCACTGAACATAACAATATTAGTACTACTTACTAAAGACACCTGATCGTTACATGCCTGAGGTGGATGGGTATAGGAACTGTTGGATTCCTCGGTTTGAGATAGGTTCAGCAAGCTATCACAGCGGGGTGAGCATGATGGGTCACACACTGACTGAGAACCATTTTCATTGTTAATCATGTTTACACTATGACCACTTGTCAACGAGGAATCTAATAGGTTCTTCAAAGCCAATATGTGTTCCTCATTCTCTTTTTTGCAGCTCATATACCTACTAGTCATATTTTCTAATGATTTTGTTAAATTAATTATTTCATTTTCTAATTTTCCTATACTATCCTCATAAGTAATAATATGTTTGTCTAATGTTAATGTATATAAATCTAACTCATCACCTAAACGCTGTCTTTCTTTGATACACTTTACCTTGTTAAACCTTGTACAATTTATATTTTCATTTTTAAGATAAATGGTTATGTTATCGGGAGTGGCGAGCATTTGGGGAGGCCTATATCCAGAATATGAAGATGTTTTTGACGATGTTTTTAATAATATACATTAAAATGAGAGTACCTAGATTTCCAAGCATTCTTGAAATCTTTTTCACCACATCGACAATTGTAAAAGTAGCAAAATCATTCATAATCTCCACGCCGACGGGTGCGTAAGCGTTCGGAATAACAAAACTGTCTCGCGAATAATTTCAATCGTCGTATTCATGGCGCAGTCGGCCGCCGCATAAATATTCAGCCTCCGCTCGCGCCGGTCGAGATTCCGAATCGGGCACCGTTTTATAATCGACGATTTTTAATCGATTCGTCGGGTGACGGCGTTTTAAATGCGTACGAAGTACGTGCGCGATGGTGTTTTTAAGTTATTTCGATACATTTTACTTAAAGTAGTTAAGATATTAGGATGATTGATAGGAGACAGGTAATATTGTAATTTTTTTAAATATTGCATTCTAAACAGGTGTGGGAAACAGGCCTTTAGAAGCTCCTCCTAAAGATAGGTAAGCATTTTGTTACAGGTAGGTAAATTATGCTAGACTTTATTCACAGTATAATGTACTTATGACAATTATCATAGTTTATGTTGTTTTTTTAAGTTCGGCCCTGTAGTGGGACCATACTACATACATGCACCGTACCTAAAAAACGTTTATAATTTTAACATGAGTCTAATGCAAGCGTTGGCATCAGTATCTAGACAAGCAAACACTTAAGGTCCGGGGTCGTCTCATGTAAACCCTACTTGATCGTCTTCCCCACAGCCTCAAAGGTAATTGTCAGTGAGTCACTAGATCTTGTATAACACTGCGCCTACGCGAAACGCGTGGGCGTTCTAGTTATTAAATCATGCTTACTTACGCGTAGTTGCTTAGAAATGTAAATTATTGAAATGTCTTAAGAGCTTTTGCAGATTTTGAGGTCAAAGTAAGGGTAATTAATTCAGTAGTAGTAAATTTCACAATGTGGTTAATGCAGAGTCACTAACCATTGTATCACGGAACCAGTAAAAATTACAAAGTTTGTTTCTATCCCAATTTTATTGACTTATGTGTCATGGTTTCTACTCTTCTAGCTATAAGGTAACCTTAGTGACATGCACGAACTAAAGATCAAAATTCATAGCTGAAAAACGAAGGCACCGTCAGGCGTGCCCCGAGGCCGCCACACAGCGGCGACGTGCGACTAATCGCATTAGTCGCCTGAGCGCGTCGCAGCTTTGCAGACCACTTGCTTTACCTGACCGAGCTTTTATATAGGTTAACTGGATAGAAGCGACTCTACAACTGACTGTTTATGCTTATTGTTTTTATATTATTATGATCGAATGTGTTCTTGTAATTTTGAATTGATTCTTGTAAATTTGCAAGTGCGTATTTTTGAAATTATTTTTTATTTATTGTTGTAAATGTTTGCCACTAAAATGAATACATAAAGTACTGTTTTTTTAATTATTACTAAATGCATTGACATTTATCTTAAAATGTGGGTATTTTATTTCTTATACATATTATTTGAATGATATAATGTTAAATCAAAGCGCAAAGCTTAAAACACAAAGCTTCAATGTCAAAGTTACAATTCACAACACGTGAAGTAGAAGTTAAATCAACCTTTAAAAAGAAAACGTGTGAACTTTCCAATTATCACGACCCATTACATTATTAAGTCCGGTCCGATTAGCCAGTGGCTGCGACTAATCGCATTACTGTCGCTCGAGCGCCGCCGCCGCAGCGATTGCTACCTTGTGGCTGTCTTGCACAGACCATGTACATTGTACTGTACAGTGCTTACGTTGTGAGAATAGAGGAAGGGTTAAAGCAGTATCGTTGGCAACATGTAATAATAATAATAATAATTTATTTATACCACAAAACTTAAAACTATTACAAGGAATCATGCGGTCGCTGCACTAAGCACAAGCTTGTATCGCAGTGACCGACCAGGCCTAAAGTTACAACGTTAATATTGTTTGGAAGCACGGTATATAGAGTTCAAATTTTGGGTTTTCACAATGGTATAAATTATTACATTGAATACAGATAAAATAAAATAAAGTGAAATAGATAAATACATTTACATCATATTTGTGGATAGAGCAAGCGTAATCATCAAAATATTTCATCAGTTATATTTGACTGGCGCGGTGGAACAGTGGTTAGTGACCCAGAATCACTACCAACGGTTTCAAGAGTCATCATCAGGATCAGATCAATGTATGTGATGTTGCGTAATATTTATTTAAATTTGTAAAGTCAAAAATTTGTACGTCTATATTGTTAATTAAGACAACTAATAAAAAAAATTCAACAAATGTCTATTTTGTTAAATTGTTCTTATGAAATAATATTGTTTTTTTGAAATGATTATCAAATTTTTATATAATAACTAGCTGTGCCCGCAACTTCGTCTGCGTGGAATAGTAACTTTCGCCATCATTTTGATTTTAGGAAGCATTTTTTAAGGTAATTGCAGGTAAAATAAATACAGCCACATAAATTATAAAAACTATAAGAAAAAAATATAATTAAACTTAGAAATTGATTAGATTAAAATCCAGGAAAGAACCTAAAATTGTTTACTGATTAATAGGTGATAAACAACATACTACATTTTTCATTACAATTCCAACTAAAAGAGGATTCACTCGCCCAATATTTTTTTTGTCCAAGCAATGCTCTAGCCAGATGAGGAGAGTGGTAGCTAGGACTCACAAAATATTTTTCACATTTTAGAACTATAAAACCACGTTAAAAATTTATTTTATGTGACAGAAACAGGTTTCAATGGTTGCAAAGAGCATACTATACCTATTTAGTTAGTACACAAAACTGATGTTTGATATCAGGATGACTTCAAAAGGAAAAAAATACAAACCACAGATTCACTGCCTTAAAGTATCTATAAAGGCTGTGTGTCGCCATGTGACGAATTATATTAGTATTTGCTTCGCTACTTTATTTCTCGTAGATTGTATTGTACTCGTAATGAAACAGTGAGATAATGATGGAGCTATGGAGTGTAGTATTAGGTTAACAGATAAAATAAAATAAAACACCATCCATTCCCGTACTGTTGTTGTTTTTAGTCAAAACTGAAGTGGCAATGGGCTGGGAATGTCTGCAGGATAAAGAACAATAGATGGACCAGAATACTATTTTCGCCGAAGAGAAAGACCCAAGAAAAGGTGGTATGACGATATTGTCCATGTTTAAAAGAACTGGCAAGTAGCCAAGCATTGGACAGAGCAGTAAATGAGTTTGAAGGATACTTTGCCCAGCAGTGCAAAGATACAGTTTAAGAAAAAAAAATGACAGATTATTATACAGTAGGATTTTGATATCAACTTAAACCTCCTGCATAAAATGTAACACGCTGAAGTATCTCACGATTATGTTTCGATACAAAGATTTAATTATAACTTTCTGTTTAAATCGTTACAATGACACTTGTTAGGGATTATTTAACATGCTCTTTGAATGACTGACACGGTCAAATAACTTTTTTCTTTCAACAGCTTGTTACCAGGTAGCCCTCCTATATTAACGCTGTCCCTCCACTTATAAAGAAAGTGTAATAAACTTTTTTCTTATTTAGCGTAATCTTTCTATTCCGATTCCATGTCGTTCGAATAACTGCAAATCTAGCTATTTACCTCCCCTACTTTGACGTTTTGCTCAATAAAGTAGTCCGTATAGTCCTAATCAGAAGGTTTATTTTGGTCGATATATTTTTACCATTTTTTTACGTGAACTAATAAAGTTAGATTTTTAACTATCCTACAGGAATTTCTGTGTATTTAAGATCTTGACCGGGGATGTATGGTACCACCATGAAAAATTTCATTTAAATCGGTGTAATAGTTTCAGAGATCAGTCATTTATTAAGGTTATTGAATATCCCACGGGAACCAGTTAACTTTTAGTGATTTCAAGTATCCTATGCATTTTTCCGGAATTTAAAATACCTTCGTGTAAACTTTCATTTAAATTGGTTCAGCCGTTTAGGAGGTCAGTCGAAACAAACAAACAAACAGACAGAGATACAATTTTTCTAAGTATGGAGGATGTGTTCTACTACTCTTAAAACATATCCCTGACTCGTTTTTTTGCGTTTCTAAAAAAAGTACAAGAATTTTTGCCTCTACGTTTTTATTATAGTATAGATATTAAACATAATTTTTTTTTGTAAATCAATAGGCAAAATGATTTAATACAACATAGGTAAAAAAACATAAATAATTTTAACAATGAAAACCACACATTGAAATGCATGCATATAAATATGTTATATCAAATGAAAATAATAGCTGACACACAACGTTAAGGCATGCCTTAACAAACAAAGCTAAAATGATATCCGGACACATTTCACAGAGAGCGAGTAGCATTTAGCCTGACAAAGAAGAGTGCCGTATTAGTGCGGTCCGGCGGTAAACGAGTTAACTGCGCCCTACTTACCACAGGTTGGTCGGACTTCAATAAAAGGAACTAGTTTATTTTATTTAATTGGAATGAAATGCTTTATGGGATATACGGTAATAACTTCTTATATTATAAATGAGGAATTAAGTATGTATGCTTAGGTGTGATACATTACTAGCTTTCGCTTCATCTGCGCTTAGTTCTCATGGCAACAGCTTTTTTTTAAAAAGCTTTGATGTTCTTTTCATGCAAATAAAACATTCTTTCATTGATAACAAATTTTGTAAAAAAATGGCATCTTTTTCCCCAAAATCAATTAATTTTATTTGGTCATGAATCAAAGGTTTTTTTCTTTGTATCAAAAGATCATCATAACATTCTACTTATATAATCTAACAGTATCCCTTAAATTGTGGCTATCAATTAGTGCAGCGAGCGGATGAGGCCCGTTCGAGCGGCCTAATGCGATTAGCGGGAAGGCGTTTGCTGTCAAAATACGCGGTTAGCTCTGAACGTGGAAAGAGAATCGCTTAGCAATATATGTTTTGGGATTTACCTACTAAACTAACAATATTAAATGTAAATAGCAACGAGGCTAGTTTAAGTGTTCTCTACCTCCTTTAAAAAGCGAAATGCTTTAACAATATATTTCAGGTCCCACAATCCTCTTTCTACTCTCGAAGAACACGTGCTTGATAAGCGTTACCATCCGTATACCATTCAGGTACTGGTTGTCCGCTATAACAGGTTCAGTCCCTCATTTCTGCCTCGTTTTATTAAATCGTTGAATGCTCTTCCACCTTATGTGTTTCCTTCCTCCTAAACAATCCCGGGCCATTCAGGCCGGCGACATCTATGCAGCTCTTCAGGGTGAGAACGGCTGACCTCATCATCATCATCAACATCAGCCCATTCCTGTCCACTGCTGGACATATGCCTCCAAAAATGCATGCTACTTCTTTCTCTCCACGGTCACTCGCATCCAGCTCCTGCCACCTACGTCAGTCTAAGCTGACCTATTGCTACGCCTATTATGTCCTTATACTCTAATTTTAACACCTGTAACCCACATAAGCAATAAATGATTTGAATTGAATTTTGTTCTATCTTTATTGAGTCTATCGTCCTTATTATATGGAAATAATGGCTGCTTATGAGTGCTTACCTTTAGGTGGTGAGTCATCCTAGACATCGGAATATTAAAATAATAAAAACTATACTCTAACGAAGACAATCCTTACAAATAATAAAAATACGCCTATAAAATTTCATTCGCGGCGCTCGTGCGAGCTTACTCAATTTCCAATTCATCTAACAGGAGCCCGGTGTAAAACAACGGCCCTTTCCTTACATCTCCTAGGATTTCCCGTTTTCCTTCGGCCGATCCTTCTCGGAGGGTATCGCAAATATCCCTATCGGCTGTAATCACCCCCCCCCTTCCCCTCGGCTTATCGCTCAAAGGGCGCTAGGGCCTGGGGTGGCAATCGTGTTCAAATAAAATATAAGCTTTTGTTTTTACCTGAGAAATGAGACACGGAGGAAAGGGTGTAATCAAAGGTGTATTTTCGCGAGTTTCGTGTTTCATTGTCTCTGTTTGTCCTTGAAATTTTTGTTTCAGTCTGGGATATGTCACAAAATATAAACTCTGTACTGTATATTAATATACACTGTGTTGCTTATGCTTAAAGAGACAAGTAATATAGAATAGCTACTTATTAACTAAGCAATCTTAGTTTGATTACGAACCTTCATGAGACTTAATATAACTTTGAGTAATTATTATAACTTTAAGTTTATAAACGGAGCAGATGATTATCCAGCAGACCATGCAATGTTTTTCTCGTTTGTTAATTGCTTCATTAACTTTTTTAATCTACCTATTCCAACACCAATATATAAGTAAAAGTGCAAATAAATACTTGAATTTGACCTTTTTTCCTTCCAAACTAAGTTGTCGAAGCATTAATTACTGCATGTAGAGCCTACCGGTAAATAACGCCAAAGAGCTTTTTCATGAAAAAGCTCTTCGTTGTTCTCCCAGAGCGGCCATTTGATACGACAGGCAGGAATGGGGCGCGGGAGTTAGGCAGTCGCGGTTTGTATATTATCTGTAACAGTTTACTTTTATTGTGTAGAATATCTTACACACTTTAAATAAATAAATAAGTCAAATAATAGTTATCAGAAACCACAGGGGTGTAAACAGATGAATAAGTACATATCTGGGAAATTTTCACACACGTTCACCTGACCCCAAACTAAGCAGATCTTGTACTATGGGCGGCAGACACTGATATATATACATATATATTTAAAAACACATACTTAAAAACATAATCACATCCAGACACGGAAAAAACACCGATGTTCATCTCACAAATATTTGTCCCGAGTGGAAATCGAACCTACCACTCTTGGAACCGCCAGCCAGGGTCACTAACCACTGTTCCACTGAGCGAGTCCAATATAAGTATATTGATTTAAAAATTAAAAAATTAAAAATTATGATTAAGTAAGTCTTAATCATATAAATATAACACCCAGACGCGAAACAAACACCGATGTTTATCACACAGATATTTGTCACGAGTGGGAAACTAAATTAAATTAAATTGAATTCATTAATGATTTGACGTCAATTTGACGTTAATCTGAAGTCCTGCACGATTAATTTATAAATACCCACGTTGGACAGAGTAATCATTTCAAGAATATTAATACAATAAAAATAAGCAAAACTATGGTTACCAACTCACAGTTAAGACTTACAATAAACTTATAGTATTTGATACGCCAACGAGTTCTTGCATTAAGTCAGAACGTAGCTCCGAAAGTTAATAATTCATTTGTTTAGCACAACAGAAACAAAGTAAACACTATTTCAGCATTACCTGACTCCCGCTATTCCGTACTTACGAACTTGACTAATTATAGCCTAATTAGCGCGGAACTTCGACTCGACGAGAAAGTAACTTTGGCTTCACCTTCTGGAGATAAGGTGTCAAGTTATCACAAACACGCCGAGAAAATATGATGTAGTGAAGTTGACTGTGACTTTTGAGACACTTACTTACTTATTGTCAAACTATCCTAGGCACTTGTTGAGAAATGTCCTAGCAATGACAAATTGGCGCAGATTGTTATACACAGTAGTTTCTGTAAAAATTACATCGGTATTACTTAGTAAAAGGACATAGGTTTTTCTTACCTTACTTTAAGAGTTCCGTATGAAAGCTCTATCTACTAAGACTTCGTTATCTGTCGTCTGTCAGTGGATTGCATCTCATTAACCGCAAAACTTTAATTTTCTCAGGTAGTGTATTTATGTTACCTCTATTAATGTTATCTACAAAAGATTTTGGCATATTTAAGAGTATAAAATACGTTACAAAAAAACATTGTAAATTTATTACAAACCGCACTTAATCAACGTTACTATTAATTTAATATAAATTTAAAGCAAAAACATGGTAAACTAGTTGTCCAACTCGCTCAATATAATGTTGTCATTACATTTCTCCACACTCAATGCCCTTAAGACCGCCAACTGTAAACAAATTGGCGTCCTCTACGCTCTCGATGCAAATTTCTCATTTATAACAAGCCAAAGGACGCGAGACCCTAATGTGTAGTTGCACAAATATCCCCAATTTAACTTTGAGCACATTAAATCAGCCGAAGGGTAGTTATAATGACGGAAGCTATCGTCCCGGGAACACGGCTTTGTTAACCACGTGTGGGATGATGCATTGGGAAAATTAATGTAAGTATAGGAGACATGGTTACAATTAATCAATATGCATAGTATAAAACAAAGTCGGTTTCGCTGTATGTCCGTATGTATGCTTAGATCTTTAAAACTACGCAACGGATTTTGATGCGGTTTTTTTTAATAGATAGAGTGATTCTTAAGGAAGGTTTGAATGTAAAATTTACACGAAGCGAAGGGAGGGCGGGTGACTAGTGCTATATAATACATACACGAAAGAATAAAAGTTCGTATTTAGATGAGAACTTTCATTTTCATAAGTAACAGCTTCACTTTTAGAAGAAACGTTTATTTTCCACTGTTTTATTATAACAAGTAATACAAGAAACCAAAAGCAACATTGAAAATTTGCAACTAATCCCAATAACTATACGATATTTCCATGTATCGAAACGATAATCAAAATATTTTCGTTAATTCTAATCTAAGATGAAAATGAAGGTTTTTATTCTATTATACCAAAAGATGTCAAGCATTTACTTACAGTTAACATTTCGCTTGTAATATCAAATATCGACTATAGTTTCAGCATTCTACTGTCTCCAATATGAAACAAAATACGCTCCAATAGTGAAGAAAGATCACTCACTCTGTATCATTAAGTTTATTCAGCGGTCTAAGCTCCGGTTGCACTGAGCAGTCAGTGATTACTGGAGCTTCGGCCAATCACGGCGCCCCAGCCCGGCTCAAGAGATGGTTCATTTGCGCGCTTGTCTCAAATAATATCACCGTTGAGATAGAAAATACACACTTTTAAGTCATAGAGGTTACGGTGGAATGTGTAGGATTGAATTTCGCTAAAGACTACATTTTAGAGGTTCCCAGATGCGAAAATGGTGTTTTCTTTGCAACTTTTAATACGATTTATGGTTTCGGAAACAAGTAGCCGTGACATACGAACAGATATGTCGAATCTGGGTTAAGTTTAATAATAATTTCGGGATTCGTTGAATCAAGATCATGATACCATTTTAAATCAAATAATTTTAATAACCGTAAAGATGCCTTTTATGTCATGTAAGGTAGAGTTTAGGAAATCCGTCTATTTGTCAAAGAAAACCAGGTTATCATCATAACATAATCAGTGTGCAAAATACCAAAAAATCTTATTCCACTGTACACAATATAATAGGCAATCAAAACTTCACATCAAAATAAACCAGCTGTCGTGGATACAAGAATTTGGATGTTTTTTTTTGTATAAATGGCGTTCAGAATGATTTCACTTCACCTGGTCGACAAAATTGAGGTTGACAGGCACAATAGACCCTGTTAAGCCTGTCGCTCTCACCCTGAAAGCCTTAGATGCCGTTTCACGCCCCGGCTGAAGAACTATCTCTCTCTAGTCTAGTAGACTAATAGTCTAGTCAATCTCCATCATAACAATATCTGTAACACACCATCTGACTAATTGAAACAACAAGCCTGTACCGTCAGCCGGTATCGGCTAATTGCGTACACAATACAGACATAAACAGTAGATTATTCTGAGCAATTTGGATCTACGCCGCGTCATAAGCTATTATTGCGGCGGGCGCATGCCAAGTGCATACTGTAATGAGGATTAGGATGTCGTAATCCACGGAATCCTTATTGGGATTATCGGATAGGGATTGGGGACTGTAGCGCTATCTAAAGAGGAAAACCTTGCCCATGTAATAATAGTAAATTTGCAAAATAGAACTCATTTTACGAAGACACTTGCGTATGACGTAGTCAACGAGGATACATGTAAGACATTTTATAATAGTACGCAAGTTTTAATATTACCATCATCATCATCAGCTCATAATTATACGTCCCCACTGCTAGGGCCCTGAATTAAGCCGATAAGGCCTTAGTCAACCACCCTGGCCAAGTGCGGGTTGATTGACTACACAACCTAAGAATTCCTTCGTAGGTGTGCAGGTTTCCTCACGATGTTTTCTTTTACTGTTAAAGCGTCGAATAATAGTAGGGGAACCTGTTGTACCTAGGCCAGTTTTTGATATTTTTATTTTTTAAAAATAAATGGTAAGAATAAGATCCGTCAAATATGGAATAATGGAAAGATCAGTTACTCAACTATATAATAAATACATAAAATATGAGGATTTTCGGTAAAGCTGGAAACAAAAGCAACTTGAAAAAAAAGGGAAAACTGTCCAAGGTACAACAGACCTGATGTACCTTGGACCGTTCCAGTTGTACTTTGGACATTCCAGGGTAGAATGAAGATAAACACTAGCAATTGCAGCAGAGTTTTATTTTTTAGTATAGGTAAGTACAACAATAATGCTTATACTTGTAAACAACAAAAACATTAATGTAAATAGCAAATTAACAGTTACCCTTATTTATAGTCTCTTGTCTCTTTATTTTGTGTCAATAACATAACAAATGTTTACATATTTAAATATTTATTTTTTGCCTTATATAAATAGAATAAAAATATAATAAAAAAATATGTTTTTATAAGGTTATATTATCTATATCAAAATTATCTATCTATTATCTATGTCCAAGGTACATACTCAGTTGGGGGGCCGAGGTACAACATCATAACAATTTTTAGTTACAACTTGTTTAAACACACTTTTAATTGAGGTTGGGTTCTGACAACTATACTGTCTAAAACCTTGATAAACTGAGATTATATCGGAAGTAAAAGATATTTTATAAATACATATCGTGACAAATTAAGAGGCCATAAGTAAATTCCAAAAAACGAACTTTTAAGGCAAAAAATAATAAATTACCTTTTTTAACTGCATTGACCCCGCGCCGGCAAATCACAACTAACTTCACGTGAGTCTTATCAAAGCAGGATTTGACTGCCATATACAATATTATTATAAAGCTCGGGAGTTCACGAAAAATTAAAATTGTCCTAGGTACAACACTGTCCAAGGTACAACAGGTTCCCCTACATATGAACTCCAAATTTGAAAAACACGGTGGCACGTGGCGGGGTTTGAACTGGCGACCTATCGCATGGCAAGCAATGACATAAACCACTTTTAATATTATATTCGTTAGTAATTCCTAATGCGTTTCATTACATATTTACTTTTTCTAAATTTCAATTTTGGAGGACACCTTTGTCCAGCAGTACGATGACACAGGTTAATTAAAAAGTCGACACTTACACGGGTTCCACAGAGAATATCATGTGATCAAGGTGATTCAGATCATTATGATTAAAAAGTAATCTAAACACATCAATAATAAATACTTCTTCAGAACTCCTTTATCTCTCTTTTTATCGTAATTGATTTTGTTCTCGCGTGGTTAGTTTTTGATTAAAGATAATTATTGCTGAGATAATCATTTCATTGAGTTGCGCAACGTGTTTGTTATGCTTAAGATTGCTTCTGAATTAATAAATTAATAAATATTGGTCACAAAAAAAAAATTACCTCACTTGCTTCACGCTTTTCATAAGCTAACCTTTTCGTTAGTCCGCAAAGCGAATATGGAGCAGATAAAGTTTAACATTACTTATTGCAACATTTAACATAACAGGACACTATTTTGTCATAACCTGTATCATCCCACTGCTGGGCAAGAGGCTCCTCCAAACCTTTCCACTGCTCTCTATCTAAGACAAGGATCTGACAGCGCCTTGATAGATTGTACAGCTACGAATGGCATTAGTGCTGGTTCGGGGATGGATTTAGAAATTCACAACCGCTGTGGCAGACGAAGACGGGCAGCGCCAGTTCGCCCGCGACTATGATTGGTGTAACCCAGTCGAAACGTCGGGCAGTAAGTAGCTATGTATTTGCTACTCCAAATATCGCGTGTAGATCCATAAAGACTAATATTAATTGTTTCATAGTTATCGCTTTGTATAATAATGTTATTTTAGACTAGCAGAAGCATAGATACGCGTTACCACAATAAACATATCTGTCCCAGCAACACAAAGCAAACTAAATGGGACACAGACATCCAGCTCTATTGCCCTTCCCAAGTGACCTAGACGTCTAGCCTCGTCTAGGCTTCGCATATACTGCGAAGCTACTACCGACCTGTTTGGAGATTGCATCGCAGAGAAAATTGCTCATACTTCATTATTTTAAATGAGAACTCGTGGTACGTAGCGAATGAAGTCTTCAAGCGCTGTAAAAAGGTAAACAAAACGCCAAGCGATATTGAGTTTTACGTCATTGGAGATAAAGTCGTTATTTATTTAAAACTTACAGGTTTTATTTGTATTTCGTATTGAACTAGGTCATTGAACTGTTTAACCTACGATTACAATAGGTGTCTCATTGATCAGGTGTGCTGACAACATGCAAGTTTATGGTCTGGCTTTAAATAAAGTACATTACAAATTTTAATAAAATTCCGGCTAAGTTTGACACAATATGTTACAGATATTATTAAAACACTGTTACGCATAAATAATCATATTTTAAACTCAATTAAAAGCTAATTAGGTATTATGGGTCTAACGCGATTAAAAGAGTAGCAAATAAATAGCTACTTACTGCCTAACGTTCCGACTGGTTTACACCAATCATGGTCAGTGAGCTTGCGCCTCATAATAATTAGTATTTACAAGTTTTTATTTATAAATTTAAAGGAACGTCTAAAACCATATGAAGTTACTAATTTTACGGTTTTTATGTACCGAACCCACGACCACTAGCGCAAGAAACAGGGACTCCATCAAATACGCCATCAAGCCAGTATTCCAAGACAAAACGAAGCGATAAACAAACACACGTTGTTGTCTGTGAGTGTAAATAGCTCGTCCGTGCCCGCGCCATTAATCGCTCGATAACGAGCGGGAATTAAAAACGAGAGTGCGCTGCTTTAAGATAAACGCGGCTCGAGAGTACCAGGGCTGTCTACTGACCAACTTTGTAAGATTTTAGACTTTCGCATTCCATTACACTAAATATTAGTCTTTATGAGTCTAGTCTACATGCGATATTAGGAGTAGCAAATACATTATTAGAAAAGGTGTGATTGTTTGTATGTAAATATAATTTGGGGAGGCCTATGTACACCAGTGGATAGAAATGGGCCGTTGATGAAATATAATTATGTACGTCTATCATTAGTTTAACATGGCATCTGTGCAGGTGTTCAGGGTGAGGGCGACAGGCTTTAAAGGTACTACGTATGTTCCTAACGACCTCATAGATGCTTGGAATTAAGAGAAGTGAGGTCACACTGAACGTATGTTATCACTACGTAGTATAATGCAAAATCCCGCGTCTGTCTGTTCCTATGTATGCTTAAATCTTTAAAACTACACAACGGCTTTTGATGCGGTTTTTTTTCACTAGATAGAGGGATTTAAGAGTAGTAGTTTTTATGTATAATTGATAACCGAAACGAAATGAGGGCGGAGGTCACTTGTAAAAAATAATTATAAAACCTATGTGATCGTATATAGGCTACGGTTTAGCCAGATAATCATGAGTTGGTTGAAAACTACAGTCATATTTCTGTCGTAGACATACAACTACATTAATTTATTTTAGTCAAACGAAATAATTAATTAGAGAGTACATTTTCGAAGACAAATGAAGATTGATGACCTTCTAAAGTAACAGAAGTCTAAACAACAACTTTTTTCTTCCGTTACCTGTTAACAAAACGTCTCGCTTTGAGAATCCTTTTCAACCGATACTAAGCACGCTTAAAGTAACAAAATTAGCACTCGAGTTGTTTAATTAAAGTAGCATCCCTGCCGGTCACGAGGAGCTTCCGGGGGCGGAAGTTTGAGCACAGATCAAAGGCTTTTGTCTGCGGATTAACAAGAACCAGTATAAATTATTTGGACCACGGGCCCACTGCCCATTGTGGGACTCTTTGCCTGCCCGACGGAAAGTAATGTAAATAGAAGCCCAATTTGTTTTGGAACTTATTCGCGAGTGATTCTTTTGCCAGTTTCCTTTTAGTATGTACTTCGGTGGTAATGGCTCGGAAGGAGGGTCGTAGTAGAGACTTGTATTTACAAGGGTAGATGATCTGCGACACGTATCGCTTGATATTTTCTTGCCCAGTAAACAGCAAGGAGTCGGGAAATATTTTTTATCGCTGCTAAAATAAAATGGTTGCCCACCTTTCGCTTTCATTTTTTTTTTGAGGAGCCCTCAAATACTGTAACTTACATATTTCTATTATCGAACTCTGATAGCGAAAAACGAATTTGTTCAAAAAAATTAAATAATATAATAATAACGAAACGAATTCTCCAGATTAAATTTGCATGTATTGTTGTTCTTAACATATTATAACGAACATATTGTCACGGGCAAGGGTCATGGCTGTGACCACGAGCGCTGTAAAGAGCTCGAAACGTCGGGTCTCTAAATAATATGTTTAGAATAACAATACACGCGATTTCAATCCGTAAAATCAGTTTTATTAGAACTCATGCACTCAAGTTTTTCAGTGACATATCTATAATGCCTTTTTATATTTTGCTGTAAAAGCATTTTTAATTTCATACTGTGTCCTCCAATAAAAAATAATCCAGAAATATACAAAAGGACCCTGGGAGATTAGCGGCTCTCTGTGGACCAACAGCTACTTAAAATAGCTTGTAATCCGACTTTGTTGCGCTTACTAACTTTAAATTGAGTTTTTTCTTGTTTTAATACGATTTATTTTTTTTCAGCGAATAATTTTAATTTTATGTCGGGATACCAACGCCTATTAAAATATTATTATAATATTGTACAGGGTGGGTCCGGGGATTCTCAGAAAGACAATTTATTATTAAGAAATGTCACCTTTCTTATCTATACTAATATTATAAAGCTGAAGAGTTTGTTTGTTTGTTTGTTTGAACGCGCTAATCTCAGGAACTACTGGTTTGATTTGAAAAAATCTTTTTGCGTTGTATAGACCATTTATCGAGGAAGGCTTTATGCCATATAACACGCTGCGACCAATAGGAGCAAAGATACAATGGAAAATGTGTAAAAAACGGGGGAAACGCGAACGAAGTCGCTGGCACAGCTAGTTTTTTTATAAAAGGCTTACAAGATGACCTCACTCCACCTGATGGTAAGCAGTAGTGAGATCCACATGAGGTCGATAGGCACAACAGACCATATTGAGCCTGTCGCACTCACCCTGAAGGCCTGCTTCAATCCCGTTTCACGCCTCGCCTGAAGAGCCCGGAACTGGGTACAAGAAAATATTACATTGGAAGTATATTGTTTGTGTAAAGCTTTGATAAAAAGCAATTTTTGTAAAAAGCGTCGATGGCCGAGTGGTTAAGGTCGTTGCTTGCCATGCGAGAGGTCGCCAGTTCAAACCCCGCCAGGTACCAATGTGTTTTTCTAATTTGAAATCCATATGTATCATCATTCAACGCTTTAACGGTGAAGGAACCCGCACTAGGCCAGCGTGGTCGACTAAGGCCTTATCGCCCTAGCTTAGGGTAGGCTCGTGCCCCAGCAGTGGGGACGTATATGGGCTGATGATGATGATGAAAGCTTTGATAAGTAATGTTATAAATAGACCTGATGCTTTTATTTTTGCTGTTTGTAAATGCTTAGCAGATAAAATTGATAAGGGAATACTATCCTCCTTCTTTTATAAATTATTAAATGACTAAGTTAGACAAACATCTGCATGTGTATTGCAAGTTACTCGCAATGTAAATAAAACACAGCGTGATTGAAGTAAACCTAAGCGGAGTCAGAGCCCCATTCTGAATCTACACGAAAAGGAAAAGAGTGTACGCCTGGTCAACATTACGCAAGCCCGGACGCGCCAGGGGAATTCCACAGATTACATTTAAAACGGAGCACCGTTCCCTGTTCATTTACTTTATTGAAATCCACTCTAAACAATTCCAAGTTGGCGAAAACTTTTCGGCGGCGAGTAAAAAGGCTAATCCGCGCTCCGTCAAATGTAAATCGGGAGGAGCTTACGAATAAAATGCGGCTGAATAGATTAGGCGGGTCAATATTTGGTCGCGTAATTGACAAAGTTCAGGAATGCTGGCTTCACTATCGGGCTGTTTGAATGCACGCGGATCTAATTTGCAAATGGCCGCGGTATTCTGGAGACGTTTTAGGCTTCGACTTGTAGGTCTTAAAACTTTCTTAATTAGAATTTACTTGGCTACTGATTTATAATACGTGTGCTAAAGTTCTTAATTGCATTTGTAAACTATTCACCATCAAATATTATGATAAAAAAAATCTTGTAATTATAATTTATAATCATACAGAAATTTTTGTTTTTATGTGACTTTAATATACCTAAATGTACCTTTAACTTTTGTATTTACTACTTGTGCGTAAAACAAAGCTTCACTTTTGTGGTATTGAGTAAATAGCAGACAAGTAAAATCGGGCTGAATAGATCAGCCCTGGCAAATATTTGACCGCGGTAATTGACAAAGTTCAGAAATTTTGCCTTCACTATCGCAGACGGTTTGGTTTGGAATCAAACAATGCGAATTAAATAAATCGCATTTACAATTCAGATTAGAGACGGAGTCAGCCTTTGTATACCTAAAAATATTGGCTGAAATCTGGTGGCGACCACAGAGAAAAACTGAAAGCTTTTTTTTAAAAAAAAATTAGTTTTGAATTTTATTATGATGTGAAGCCTGATCTGTAATTGGATCATTAAAATGTTTTTTAACAAACCAATCGCGTAACAGTATAAATATTTGTCTGTTAAGAACCCTAACCCTAGCTCTGAGTCAATGTAATGATTCCGAATTTAAATGTTCGTGTACATACATTTGGAAGGAATTTTAACCTTTTAAGATACATAAATTGCTATTTTATCGATGTGACGATTTTGATTGTCATTGAGGCCAGTGCGGGGACATTTGCGTAATTATCAAAGCCGTGAGCGTAAAATGTAAAATTATGACTAACTACCCCTGCTCTCAAAATGGTCGTATAATCAAGTTGTATTTATAACACAAACATGAGCTACATAATAGACACGTTAAGGTACACAAGTGCACGCTAGGTGACCTAATTGTAAACGAAACATGTCACAATGGCCTACATACTGAAATGCAGTTGCAATTAAGCGTCGTGAGGCCGGCGTGTGCACGCCCGCAGCTGTGTCGCCAGACTTGTCGCCTACAACACACAACGTTTGAATGCACCTGGATGATAAAACAATCAGTTACTTAGCTAGCTGCTGACAGCGATTCCGCATTATGGGGTTAACTCTTTATTAGGTAGGTGGGTGGTGTATAATCTTAAACTGTCATGGTTACACACATAAGAAAATGAAAACAACATAAAATTGTGAACATCCCGGTCATTTTAAGTTGTTAAGCTATTGCATAGCTTTTATGGCGGGCTTTGAGCGCGGCGACCGAACCAAGAAATTCCGTAACGAAAAAAACCTCACAATCGTCTAACGTCGTTTCAGTTCGGTAGACTTCGGCACGGTGTTTGTGTGCGTGCGGTTAGACGTATTGTACGACTTTACGAAACTCGCACGAATCGAGACGAGCTGCTCCGAAATCACGACGATGCTATGCAATAGCTATACCGCGGCAGTCTCCGAGTGCCATACGTCTTTTAGCCATAATTTGGACCTGAATTTACATTCACTTTTCTTAATTCTACTAAAAACCTTAACACGCTGACGCGTCAAACATAGTTTTTCCTAGTTCTCTCGGTACCTACCGAGACAAGGACATAAACTACTTTTAACTGACCTCAGTTAAAAGTAGTTTATGTCCTTTGAAAATATATCTGTTATTGTTTAGTATGCTTACATATTCAGACCGGCGTTGTTTCGTATAATATGGAGAGAGTTGATTTAAAAAATATTTTTTATGTTGTATGCCAACTGTAGACTTTTAACAAACTGCATCAGATCGCGCAATCAGCCGCTTTTCAAACATTTATTACAATAATCGAGTTGAATATCGAATAAAGATCGCAAAAAAACGAGTTTACGATTGCCGTTTTTACGGGATCGAGACTGAAATGGAACGGCGCAGTCGGACCGGGCACATGAGCGGAGCTGTTTATGGACCGTTCGCGAGTTATGAGTAATAAGTCGCCGGCGGATTCGTTCCGCCGTCCCACTAGCCAGCTTGCCTGTGAAACGTAGTGGAATACGGAAATGACTGTCGCACTTAGTGGCTCCATAGTGTATCCTACTAATATTATAAACGTGAAAGTTTGTATGTGTGGATGTTTGTTACTCTTTCAAGCAAATACTACTGAACCGATAACTATGAAATTTGGTAAGTACTCGTATGCAGGTAGCTGAAGACCCAGAATAACACATAGGCTACTATAGGTTTTTATCCCGGAGTTCCCGCGGGAATAGGCTTTCCACGCGGACGAAGTCGCGGGCGGAAAGTTAGTTGAAAATAAACAACCTTTCTGACTCGCACTTCCAACTTTTTTTTAATATTCTCAAAGTGTACGTTTTTGAACAATTAAACGAATAAATAATATTTAATTGTTAATCAATTCAATATCGGATTCAAATTAATATAATTACTTTCAATGTTTGTACATTTCAATGTTTGTTGATAGTTTTGAACCCGCAATAGGCAATTTGACTACATTGTTAGCTTTATTTACCATAAATATCGTTCTAATCTATTTGTTCACTCATTAGGTATTATGTTGAAATAACAATGCTTTATGTAAACTTAGGTACGTTGATTTTGAAGTTTGCAATAAATTATGGTAACTACATGCCTTAAATGTCTGTAACAAATGAGCTTTCACATGATGGTAGCCATCATTTTCACGGATCACACAACAAATGATACCTTTGGGACTTTGTTAAGCAAATGTTATCATCATTTCCATTAAATTTACAGTTCAGTTTAAAGTTATTAATGTACATTATAAGGAACTCACAATATTTTGCATAGCTTTTATCGCGGGCTTTGAGCGCGGCGACCGAACCAAGAAATTCCGTTACGAAAAAAACCTCACAATCGTCTAACGTCGTTTCAGTTCGGTAGACTTCGGCACGGTGTTTGTGTGCGTGCGGTTAGACGTATTGTACGACTCTACAAAACTCGCACGAATCGAGACGAGCTGCTCCGAAATCGGACGATGCTATGCAATAGCTATACCGCGGCAGTCCCCGAGTGCCACACGTCTTTTTTTAAATTAAATTCTAGCATATCATCAGTCTTTATCAGAAACTACAGGCTGTATGAATGTATGTAATTCAATGATCCCAATCTATAGTTTTGTTTTGCTTTATTATGTTTCCTATTTCATTAAGACCCAATTGCATGCTCAGTGCAACAACCAATGTAGGTATTGACCAAGTGCCACAAGTACTGTAATGAAACGATTAATAATAGTGATTGTCAGCGCACTCCTACAGATCAATCGAAAACAATTTGTAATCGGCATATAAATTATTGTGTCCGATTCCAATATTTATTCGTAACGCGGGAGAGAATGTTTGCTTTAACGTACAACTTCCGTGCGTTATCTGCGATTGATTTATGCACGGTGCAGCGGACGAAAATATTGGAACGAATATTTTGACTGATTCAATTACTTTTGAAATAATTTATTTTTGGGTGACGTGTAGTCGGCAGGTGGTTACGGTCATTGCTTGCCATGCAAGAGGTCGCCAGTTCAAACACCGCCACGTACCACTGTGTTTATCAAATTTATACGTACGATTATTCGAAGCTTTAACGGTGAAGGAAAACATCGTGAGGAAACCTACTAAGAAATTCTTAGGTTGTGAAGACAACTAACCCGCACTTGGCCAGCGTGGTTGAGTAAGGCCTTACCGCTCTAGTTTAGGGTAGGCCCGTGTCCCAGCAGTGGGGATGTATATAGGCTGATGATGAGGTTAGTTAACCACCCCGGCCAGTGTGGTGGTGGTAGGTGGTATCATCACGATCTTTTCCTTTACCGTTAAAGCGTCGAATATTCGAACGCATAAATTTCAAATTTGAAAAACACAGTGGTACTTTGCAGGGTTTGAACTGGCGACCTCTCCACCTTGCCATGCAAGCAACGACCTCAACCATTCGGCCATCGACGTTTTTTTTTATTTATAATATTTAACAAAACATTTATTAATTTTAATGATGCCAATGTATGTTCTTTCTGAAACAACATAGCAATTTGACAAAGTTGAAAATAAAATAGCGCATATTTACCACAAAACATGCTTCATACGAAATTGTTATAACGTAAAAGGACCACGAAATAAAAATACATTTCGAAACAAGTCAGCAGTGTGAAGCTGCATTTGATAACGAACGACTAGTTAGCACATTTGCGATGCGACGCTGAACGGGTAATCGTTTAAAATTCATTTATTTTATTTAAGATCACCAACAAGATTACATTAACAATATGATATAAGTAAAATGACCAAGATGAACATTTAGATAAACGCAAACTTAATTATAGGTGAAAACTGTTGACAACAACATGCATTTCAGACAACAGGCATTTTGAATTTTATCTAGTTTAAAATACAAGAAGTGGTTTTAGTTAATTACTTGCGCAAATATTGTGATGTCTATGAGCGGACGACATCAGGCACAAATATGAGATGCAATAATTCGGCGTAATTAGTAATAAAGTGCACAGCGTAATTACACCAGTGATTGAACTGCTTTATGGGTGTGGGTGATTGCCAGGAGCGGCGCTTGCAGCTATCGCCGGCACTCGCCGCAATTAGCCGGTAGCATTCGCACACTTTTATACAATTTACGGCGCCAGCGAACCGAAATATGTAAATTAGTATTGGTCCGATGCCACGGTATGACACAGGTGAGAAAGTTCAGTACCTCGGGTGCTTTTGTTGGTAGGGTGGTTCAACTAATGTTTTTCGCACCTAAGTAATGAACAATTTGTAACATGATTGTCTCTTAAGTAAAGTTACTATCGAGTTTCCTGCCGGAGTCTTCTCGGTAGAATCTCGTTGGAATTACTACTGTGACGATTTGTAAGTGCATACCTACATATATAAAGATAATTTGATAGGATTTGATTTGACTATTGTACAGTTACTTGTCATATAATATATGTAATATAGAAGAATAGGAACATCTGAAAAACAGCATTATCTGGTTTACTAGATAAGCCATGCTGAGATGTTTCCTTTTGCTCACCTTTATTTTAGTATTGTAAGACAGTATGTACAATTTATGAAGCAATAAACGTTTTTTTATTTTTTATATTATTTTTGTTTATTATTTTACTATTTTGGTAAAAGAAAAAAATCCCGTTAAGTAGGATCCGTCACTCGCGTTTCCGTAACTATCTGCATTTTTTGTTGCGTCAATAAAAATCACAATTTGTGAACACGAGAGATACGGCTTGAGGACAGATAAACAGACGGACAGAAAGACACAGGGAAATCTTAGGAATAAGGTAAGGTATGGTGAAAAAAAGTCTGAACTCATACTTTTACACTTTATAATCATCATCATCATCAGCTTATATACGTCCCCACTACTGGAGACGGGCCTACCCTAAAATAGGGCGATAAGGTCTTAGTCAACCACGCTGGCCAAGTGCGGGTTGGTTGACTACACAACCTCAGAATTTCTTCGTAGGTGTGCAGGTTTTATCGCGATGTTTTCCTTCACCATAAAAGCGTCAAAATCGAACATATGATATTCAAATTTGTAAGACACAGTGGTACGTGGAGGGGCTTGAACTGGCGACCTCTCGCATGGCAAGCAACGACCTAAACCGACGAGTGGTTTAGGTCGTTGCTTGCCATGCCATCGACGCTACTTTTCTTTTAGAATAATCTATGACTGGCTCGGTGGAATAGTGGTTAGTGATTCAGGTTCATAAGCTGCGGTTCCAAGAGTCGTGGGTTTGATTTCCACTCGAGATAAATATTTGTGTGACGAACATCGGTGTTTATTCCGTGTCTGGGTGTGTTATTAAATATATTTAAGTATATTTGTGTATCCACAGTTGATCCTGATTTCCGTAACACAAGTGCTTAAGCTACTTACCACGGGATCAGATCAATGTATGTGATGTTGTGTAATATAATTATATTTTAATTGTAAATGTGAATCTTACACATAATCAAACAAATGAACTAGAAACTCATTAACCATCATCATTACCATCTGATCTCCGCTGCCCTGTGGCTCGGCCCGCTCCCTCACGGCGCTCGTCATCTGACAAATGAACTGAGATATTTTAATTGCCCTCGACGAAACAAAAGACTCGCGCTTCTTTCCGATCCGATATTGTTTGTTGTGATCAACTTGCGAGTGGCGGATTCCGGCCATTGTATTGAGGTTAGCCTCACGAAGAGGGGGAAGGAAAGCAGTTGTAATCACGAAGTTCGTTGACCCATTGTCCTTGTGATACACTGTTCGCTTAATTGTAGAGTTTGTCTTTTTCCATAAAAGCCAGGGGATACCAGTCACAACTATCTGTCCGGTGGTTGGTGAACGGTATACGGGTAAGCGACCCCAGCTCCTCGAGCTACTATCGACTCCGTACAAATCATCCGACGCGATAGTATCCTTCCTCCCCTTTTCCTTCCCCCATCATACATCCTTGATACTCGTGGGAACGCAATGACCTTGTTAAAACAATGCATAAGGCAGAATGGCGGCGACGTGGTCCACACGTCCCCACCCGTCACGTCACGTTTCCCACAGAGGTGAAAATTGGATCGCTGGAAGTGATCTCTGCCTACCCCTCTGGGAAAAAGGCGTGATTGTATGTATGTATGTATGTCTTTTTCCATAGCTATGTTATTTCGAAGTTCCGCACTTCGACTAGTTTGACTGACTCGCTGGAACAGTGGTTAGTGACCCAGGTTCGCTACCTACGGTTCCAAGAGTCGTGGGTTCGATTCCCATTCCGGACAAATATTTGTGTGACGAATATCGGTGTTTGTTCCGTGTCTGGGTGTGCTATTAAATACACCGTGAAATTTTAGTGGTTGTTTTCCCGCAGTAAAATGATTCTATCTTAGTAGTACAAAAGATGTGTGCAGTTTTTTTTTTGTAAAATCAATAAATGCCGGTTTTACGAAAGGTTTAACCGTAACTCGAAAACACGTTCGAATCGCTTTATGACTTAGGGTGTAGAGCTTCTTTAGCTTTAAGCATCGATTTCATGCGGCAAGCAGTACCTGAATACATCACATCTTCAAAAACAACGATAGCATCTCTCGTTTCCGAGTTGGAAAATAATTATTCTAAAAAATCGAAAAAAAAAAAAGTTTTTTTTCGAGGAATAATTTGCATGATTCGATAGTATTACTAAAGGCAAGTCGTTCTGCCACGGGAAAACAATCACTAAAATTTCACGGCGTATATTTAAGTGTATTTGTGTATCCACTGTCGTTTCTGATTTCCGTAACACAAGTGCTACTTACCACGGGATCAGATCGTTGTATGTGATGTTGTGAAATATTTATTTATTTATACATATGTGAATAACAGATAATAAGGCCTCCAGCCGATCTCGTAGCTCGGTGAGACGGCAACATGACCAATGGGAGATCGGGCGCAGGACGACCGGTCTAACATTCATTCCAAGCCAAATGTATGCAACCGCCAACATTCTGACTCCAGGCTGATCAATTTCTAAACAGAAAATCTCACCCATTTTTGCCCCACCCCGGACTCGAACCGGGGACCTCTCAGTCCTTACGCAGCGTTTACTAGTATTAGAACAACTCATGGGCCACAATTAATAATGAAACATTACATTATATGAACCATAATAGAACGATAACTAACCCCTTGCGTTCAATGACACGGGCGGTCGCAAGTCTTACTAGGTTTATTTCATTTTAACTAAAAGTTATGCTAACCAAACAAGTAATTACATTCAAATTAATATAAACTGCTGTATGGACATTGTAAATTAATTCATATTGTGAAATATCCAGTTCTTGGTAACTACGTCAAATCAAAATTCAGAATTTGCGGTGGAATCAAAATTAATGTTTGTATTCCTAGGAATTCTGCGTTTTGGTTGTGGATAAATGTAGCCTGTTTGTATCGGAAAGCTATGAAATATATGACCGCATCATTTCACTTCATGATAATTACTGTTGTAATTTAACATGGAACTATTACTTGTAATATCTAACTACTAGCTACCGAATCATCCCTTATTGAATGTTAATAAGTAAAATTTGCAAGCTGCATCCTAATTTATTACGAATAAATTTTAACTTTGTACTGTCATGGTTAAACACGTTAGAAAACGAAATATGTCCAGGATATTATTTACCTTCTTTGTGATTGTTAACTGCTCTAATTAGTTTGGCGTATAATAATAATAATAAATAAATAAATATTACACAACATCACATACATTGAACTGATCCCGTGGTAAGTAGCTTAAGCACTTGTGTTACGGAAATCAGGATCAACAGTGGATACACAAATAAACTTAAATATATTTAATAATTCACCCAGACACGGAACAAACACCGATGGTCGTCATTTGTCCCGAGTGGGAATCGAACCCACGACTCTTGGAACCGTAGGTTATGAACCTATGTCACTAACACATACAAGTACAGAGGTATAAGCTGTTCCTGAGTAACCGCATCATACATATGATCTGTTTGTTTAATGAAGTACGTTAAAATTTTTTTTTCTTGTTCAAGTTTATACATTTACTACAACTACGAGTAGCCTTAAATGAAATATAAGTGTCAAATTTTAATCTTATGTAAGTAAATGTAAATGCTTATAAGAAATAAAGTTCTACAAACCAATATTTATTATATTTTGAAGGAGATCCCGTTATTTAGGCACTATTTCTACGAAGTTTACTACTTACAAACATACATTAGTAATGTGTGCGTTAATAATGAGGAAGACATCTCTCGTTAATGCACCGGTGCTGTATGCAGTCGTGTTAAGCCGTCGAGCGCCGCACCCGACCCGACATACAATTATTAACGAACCTGCGCTTTATCTCCGCGGTCTTGACTGGGACATAACTTTGACACAGTGAAGGGTGAACCAGTGATACAATAGCAAATAGTTATGTATTTCTATTATTTAAGTAACTATGTAGACATGGTTCTGAATCTATTGTTTAAAATACATATAATAATGGTTTATAAAATAGAACCATAAAGGTATTTTAAAAAAAAATATAAGGCATCCAACCGATTTCAGCCATGGCGGCCGATCTTAATGAGATAAGCAAAGTGAGGACATATTATAAACATAAGTGGACTCTCTATTCTCTTACTCTTAATTCGTTGAGACGGCAAACCGACATTACCGATGAGAGATCGGGCGCAAGACCATCAGCTTAACGTGCTTTCCGAGGCACGGGCGTTTAACCGCCAACTTCCTAATTCCGAGCTGAGTAATTTCTGGTCAAAGATTTTTATTTGTCAAAAGAATTAAACATTTACTAACATGAAAATGTCTAGAAACTACTTATATACAAATATTTTTCTTTCTAATTTTATTGTATTGTTCTTACTATTTTAATTCGCAAAATGTGTTGGTAAGCGCATAACTCAACAACGCCTGAACCAATTTGGCCAATTCTTTTTTTAAAATGTTCGTTGAAGTCCAAGGATGGTTCTTACGGCGAGAAAAAAACGAATAATTGCCGGGAAAACCCTAAAACAGCCCTTTTCTTTTTCACATTTTTTTGACAGGACGAAGTCTGTCGGGTCAGCTATCTTATATATAAAATTCTCGTGTCACAATGTTCGTTCCCGTATTCCTCCCTGGCTAGACCGAATCTCATGAAATTTTGTGAGCACATTGAGTAGGTCTGAATATCGGCCAACATCTATTTTTCACACCCCTGAGTGATAAGGGTTGTCCACCCTCAACAAGTCGCAGGCAAAGCTAGTAAATAAATGAATTTCCTCCCTGCCCAATGTTTTGCTGTGAACCAAATCGTCCATATACTAAGCACTTAGACAGCAGTATTGCATTATGTATCGCGTTATATGCAGTTTACATCAAGTACCTGTCAGGAATGCTAACATTCCTCCAGGCAGACGCACGGCTAAATATACCTGCTTAGTATTGCTGGTAATTAATATAGAATTTCATACATAGTACCTATACTTAGATATTATTACGGGTCGTCTTACTTATGTAGATTGTATTCAAGGACTCATTACACATATTTACAAATATTATATTACATATAAAACTGACTGGCTCTGTGGAAGAGTGGTTAGTGACCTACGCTCACTACTTACGGTTCTAAGAGCCGCGGGTTCGATTCCCACCCGGAACAAATATTTGTGTGACGAACATGTTCCGTGTCTGGGTGTACAGTACAGATTATAGTGTACAGTAGCCAGATTAAACTTAATTTGACACGTTTCTATGTGTTTCAAATTCGAAATTCATTATTTACGTTTGTCCGACGCTTTCACGGTGAAGGAAACTTGTTGACTAACATTTATTTAGAAAAACGGAAAAAATTCAACCAGCAGCTATCAATTGAAGCCGTCGAAAAAATTCGACGGCTTCAATTAATAGCTGCTGGTCTGGTGTGATGGTAATGCACGTCTGGGCGCGATTCCCGGAAGGACGGGTGTTCGAATCCCCGGGCCGCGGTGAGGCAGTTGAATTTTTTCCGTTTTTCTAAATATTATTACAGCTAGTGCAAGCTTTAGCACTTAAAAATTTTAAATTTACATTAATTGCCAGTGTGTCATCTTTTTCTGTAGTTTACATTTCTGTAACGAGATGTCTACGGCTGTCAGTGTGTATCACTGATAGTAGATGGCGCCACCTGTGGCTAACAGGTCATATACGGGAAAAATTCGACGGCTTCAATTAATAGCTGCTGGTCTGGTGTGATGGTAATGCACGTCTGGGCGCGATTCCCGGAAGGACGGGTGTTCGAATCCCCGGGCCGCGGTGAGGCAGTTGAATTTTTTCCGTTTTTCTAAATATTATTACAGCTAGTGCAAGCTTTAGCACTTAAAAATTTTAAATTTACATTGTTGACTAACGCCTAAACGCTCTAATTTAGAGGACTATGACAATACCAAAATTATCATTTATATGACATAAACAGTTTAAAATTATTGTTGCGGGAACGGGGTACGTTAAATTCAAGATACGCCAAAAGTCACCAAAAGACAATTAATTTATTTATCGACTAACAATTACACAATTAAACACTTAAAAACACAATTAAAAACACTTAATTACAACACTAAACACGGAACACTAAATTACACTATAGCACTGAATCACACTAAAACACTGAATTTCACTGACTATTCGCAGGTAACGCACTCGATCACTTCTAGTTCGCAGGAGACTGATTCGCTTCGCTTTCCAAATCGGAACTGTCCCGTCGCGTCGTACATCCCGCTTTTATACCCAGTGAGGACGCAGCTCTTCGCGTGGCGTCGAGAATCTTCTCGCGGGGATCGAAATTTCTAGAACTCGCTGGAGCTCGCTCCGACCGACCAGAGTGTATGACGTAGTATCGTGCAAGCGAATATAGACCTTATCCATACGACGATAAGACTAATTTCGCTTGCACGGTCTCTCAAGGTCGTAATATTATTATTACTTTAGAACACTCTAGAGCTCGCTACAACCTACCAGAGTGTGTAGCGTAGTATCGTGCAAGCGAATATAGACCTTATCCATACGACGATAAGACTAATTCCGCTTGCACGGTCTCTCGTGGTCGTAACATTATCCCCCTCTTAGTCATGCTCGTCCCGAGCATCATTTGACCCATGGTAACGAGCCAATCGATCAATGTGAACAATTTTCGGCTTCCCTCTTGTCCCTTGTTTGATCCGATAGGTTAAGTCGTTCAGCCTAGTGATGATCTTGTATGGTCCTTCCCACCTTGGCTGGAACTTCGGTGATTTGCCCTTCTTCCTGAGTGGGTTGTGTAACCAAACCAGACTCCCTTCATCGAAACCGTCGGTGTTGGCTTTGCGGTCGTAACGGGTTTTCATTCTTTCGCTGGATTTTTAGGCTGCAGTCTCTAACGAGAGCATGTACTTCATCCAGGCGTTTCTGTAGGTCAGCCGCATATTCGGTTACTGGTTTCGGAGCTTCTGGCGGTGTCCCAGTCAACGCGTCTACCGGCAGCCGCATTTCTCGACCGAAGTTTACCATTGCTGGTGTTGCGCTGGTGCTATCGTGGATCGCAGATCGGTAGGACAGCAAGAAAAGCGGTATGTACTGGTCCCAGTCTCGTTGATGCTCGTCCACAACTTTGGCCAAGTGGTTTTCCAACGTTTGGTTGAATCTCTCGACCATGCCATCGGATTGCGGGTGTGCTGGTGTAGTACGGGTCTTATGCATACCCAACAGTTGACAGACCTCCTGGAACAGTGCTGACTCAAAGTTTCTTCCTTGGTCAGAATGTATCTCAAGAGGCACACCAAATCGGCAAATTACCTCGTGGACTAACTTCTTGGCGACCGTTTTTGCTTCTTGATTAGGCGTAGCGAAGACTTCAGGCCACTTTGTGAAGTAATCTTGGACCACAATGATGTATTTGTTTCCCTCATCGGATTCTGGAAAGGGGCCAGCTACATCTACTGCGATTCTTTCCCATGGAGCGCCGACGTTGTACAGCTTGAGTTTGCCCTTACTTCTGGTTTGTGGGCCCTTTACTGATGCGCAAGTCGTACATTTCTTGCACCAGTCTTCGACGTCCTCCCGACAGTGTATCCAGTAGAACCTCTGTCTGAGCTTCTCTAGGGTCTTTTTCACGCCTAAATGTCCCCGGATACCCCATCGTGTATGTACCTCAGTAGAGAAGCAACTTGTTTACGGGGTACAATCAGCTGTAGCGTCGTTTGATCCCCTTTTGGTGTTTCCCATTTCCTGAAGAGTACTCCATCCTTAATCTCCAAACTGTCCCATTGTGCCCAGTAACTTTTCGTGATGGGGCTTGATGATGCTACATGGCTCCAAGAAGGTTTTTGACCTACTTCTTTCCATTCAAATATTTTCCTTAGGTCACTATCCTCTTTTTGAGCCTTTTTGATGGCGT
Source organism: Maruca vitrata (assembly GCA_039566165.1). Taxonomy (NCBI): domain Eukaryota; kingdom Metazoa; phylum Arthropoda; class Insecta; order Lepidoptera; family Crambidae; genus Maruca; species Maruca vitrata. Next base: position 3,105,128 of record CM076925.1, on the reverse strand, counting down.
CTTCGCTCCATTCATTATCAAGTCCCTGGTGGTAATCATCCGGACTTCTTCTTTAGTCTCCGTTTTAGAGCAATGACTGCAGGCCACAGGACAAGGTCTCCTTGATAGGGCATCGGCATTCAAATGCGTTCTACCACTCCGATGTTCTGTTGTGAAGTTGTACTCCTGTAGTTGCTCTAGCCACCGCGCCACTTGTCCTTCAGGGTTCTTAAACTGCAAAAGCCATTTTAACGCAGCATGATCTGTCCGCAGGGTAAACTGTCTTCCAACGAGATACTTGTTGAAATGCTGTAGAGTCTTCACTACCGCCAACAGTTCCTTACGAGTCACACAGTAGTTCCTTTCAGGTTTTGAAAGTGACTTACTGAAATAGGCGATCACCACTTCCCGTTCACCTTGCTCTTGCGACAGAACTCCGCCTATGCCAGTATTGCTGGCATCGGTGTCCACGATAAACCTTCCTTCTCTGTTCGGGTAGCCAAGTATAGGACTGGTGCAGAGGTGTTCTTTAATCTGACGAAGGCTTGATCGCATTCCGAGTCCCAGGCGAATACTCGTTTATCTTCCGTGAGCCGATGAAGAGGTTTCGCTATATCAGAGAAGTTCTTTACAAAGCGCCGGTAGTATGCGCATAAACCCAAAAATGATCTTACGTCGGTCTTGTTAACTGGTATAGGCCAGTCTTGAACAGCTTTTATCTTCTCTGGGTCTGTCTTTACACCTTTCGATGAAATAATGTGGCCTAAGTAGGCGACTTCTTCCTTGAAAAACGTGCATTTCTTTGGGCTGAGTCTCAAGTTTGCTTCTCGTATTCTGGTGAAAACCTTCCTCAGGTTACTGACATGCTCTGTGAAATTTCGACCCATGACAATGATGTCATCCAGATAGACCAGGCATGCATCACCCAGAAGTCCAACCAGTACCCTTTCCATCAACCGCTCGAATGTCGCCGGAGCATTGCAAAGACCAAAGGGCATGACGTTGAACTGCCACAATCCATTCCTAGTTCCGGTCGTAAATGCCGTCTTCTCTTTGTCTGCTGGATGGATGTCTACTTGCCAGTACCCACTCTTAAGGTCCACTGTTGAGAACCACTTCATGCCGCTCAACATGTCCAGTGTGTCGTCTATACGGGGCAGAGGGTAGCTGTCCTTCTTCGTTGCATTATTCAACAACCGGTAGTCCACACAAAACCTGGTGCTGCCGTCCTTCTTCTTAACCAGGACTACTGGCGAAGACCACGGGCTCGTTGAAGGTTCTATGATGCGGTTCTTATGCATCTCGGCAACCATGTCTGCTACCTCCTTCTCTTTGGCAAATGGAAGGCGTCTAGGCCGCTGCTTTATTGGTGGCGCGTCTCCCGTGTCTATTCTGTGTTTAACGAGACCTGTCCTTCCCAAATCGTGGTCACCCTTCGAAAATATGTCGTTGAAATCGAGTAACAACCTTTTGGCTTGGTGAAGTTCCCGCTCAGATAGCTTGTCCTTACAATTTGCTAGGAGCGGCGTGACGTCATCTCGTTGACAAGATTCCGGTTCCCGGGCCCTTTTCAGCCTTCTGATGGATTGACCTGCATCGCACCGTCCGATGACACAGTTTCTTCGTAGCTGCACTTCATCTCCGCTAAGATTGATGACTCGCACTAGCGCTCCTTTTCCGGTCATGGCCAGAGTTCTTGCTGTGATCCAACTCGGATGGTCGCCGCAGTTTTCTATGACGACGCTTCGCCCTTGACACATAGTGTAAGGAAATCTAACTTTGACCAGAGTTTCAGATCTCGGCGGTAGGGTCGTATTTTTCAGGCAGTAAACTGCACATGATCTTGCTCCCTCCAGGAATACTTCTTGTTCGGGAAAACTAAGTACTCCTTTAGCGACGTCTACCACACACTTCTGGTCTCTTAAAAAGTCCAATCCGAGGATGCAATCGTCCGTGATGTCTGCTACGAGTACACCGTATTCAAAGGTCTGTTCTCCAATGGTTATCTTCGCCATCGTCTCACCGAAGACGGTAACTGGCTGGCCTGTTGCTGTCTGAAGCTGAACGGATGGTCTCTGATTCCACATAATAGTCCTTTTCAATAGCTCCGGACGCACTATTGTTCTTGAAGCACCGGTGTCAATAGTAAAATGACACGTTACGCTGTTCAGCTGTCCATCCACTGTAAGGTTGTTCCCATTACCAATCTGTGAAACAGTGACGGTAGGGGCTCGATGTTGACCAGCCAGCGCCCGCCCCACGGCCCTGGCTCCTTCTAGTTTAACGACCAGCTCTTCTGCATCCACCTGTGTAGAGGACGCTACTGTCGTTCTACGCGGCCATCTTCGCTTGGGGCAACTACTCCGAATATGGCCCCTCTCGCCGCAGCCATAGCATATCGGACCCAAAGAAGGTTTTTCCTTCACCACAACCTCCCGAAGTCGTTGAGTTCTAGCGTCTTGACGCACGGCTTCCACTTCCAAAGCATGGGCTAGAGCTTCCTGTAAGGTCTGATGATGGCTCAGTTTCACGGTGTGTCTGACGTCTGCGTCTCTAATTCCATCACAGAAAGCTTGCGGGATCATTGATTCCACCATTGTCGGGCATGACACGTACGCACGTCTGACTAGCCTTTCGATTTCCGTTGCCCATTGCTGCAGACTCTCACCAGGCTTCTGCTGTCGATCGCGGAGTTGTGCTCTATACGCGTGTTCCAGGTGTTTGTCGCTGTACCTGCCTTCTAGTGCTCTTTGGAGAGCACCTAAAGTTCTGTTATCCGAAGGCAGGTTTTCCAACGTGAGCAGGGCATCTCCACGAAGAGCCAGAGTCAGAGCTATCAAGGACTCTTCCTCGTTCCACCCCTTTCCTTTAGCCACCGTCTCGAACTGATACCAAAATGCTGCCCAAGACGTCGTTCCATCGAAGTGGGGTACTTCGATTTTCGGAGAATCCGACACTACCGTAGCACCCCGGGTCCCCACTCTTGCCATCTTGGTATGCAGTTGTCGCATTTCAGCATCCACCTGACTCAGACGATCCTCGTGTTGGGTGAATCGGTCTTCATGTTGGATGAATCGATCTTCATGTTGGGTGAATCGATCTTCATGTTGGATGAGTCGATCTTCGTGTTGGGTGAGTCGATCTTCGTGTTGGGTCTTGACGCTTAGCACATTATCTTTGAGAGCATCAATCTGCTTTTCTAATACTTCGTGCTTCTTCTCAATAGCCCCCAACAAACTCTTGCTTAGCTCCTCCTGGCGACGGGCTTGCTCCTCCTGGCGACGGGCTTGTGTCTGCAGCATTTTAAATAAGTCTGCAAGCTCCACAGGCCCAATTGATGTTTGAATTGATCCCTCCGTTGAAGTGCCTTCACCCTCTTGCAAAGCCGCGCTTTGACTCCTTGTTACTCGACCCTCACTGTCTTCTCGTGGTGTAAGAGGCATCTTGAATCCCACTTCTGACACCAATTGTTGCGGGAACGGGGTACGTTAAATTCAAGATACGCCAAAAGTCACCAAAAGACAATTAATTTATTTATCGACTAACAATTACACAATTAAACACTTAAAAACACAATTAAAAACACTTAATTACAACACTAAACACGGAACACTAAATTACACTATAGCACTGAATCACACTAAAACACTGAATTTCACTGACTATTCGCAGGTAACGCACTCGATCACTTCTAGTTCGCAGGAGACTGATGGGCTTCGCTTTCCAAATCGGAACTGTCCCGTGGCGTCGTACATCTCGTTTTTATACCCAGTGAGGACGCAGCTCGTCGCGTGGCGTCGAGAATCTTCTCGCGGGGGTCGAAATTTCTAGAACTCGCTGGAGCTCGCTCCGACCCCCCAGAGTGTGTGACGGAGTATCGGGCAAGCGAATATAGACCTTATCCATACGACGATAAGACCAATTTCGCTTGCACGGTCTCTCAAGGTCGTAATATTATTATTACTTTAGAACACTCTAGAGCTCGCTACAACCTACCAGAGTGTGTAGCGTAGTATCGTGCAAGCGAATATAGACCTTATCCATACGACGATAAGACTAATTCCGCTTGCACGGTCTCTCGTGGTCGTAACATTATCTTCTTTTAACACACAGAAAGTCAGTAAGTAGCTTTACTTCTATACCACTTTCAGGGTATTGGATCTTAACATAAAAACGTAATCATTAGCTCGATAGACACTTAATTTAAGTCTCCCTGTCTAAACATGGTTACAAGTTAGATTATCTCTACCAATCCCAAATGAAGGAAGTGTCTCGTAGAGCTGCTTATTGGCTTGTGAGCCGACATCATTGACGTTTATAGCCGTATCATCGGGCCGATACAGCGCCGTTGGCTTGGCACGACGCCAGCAGACGTCGTCTCGGCTACACCTAGTGATACCAGGAAGTGGACTACATCATTATTAAGTAGGCTCTCTGCAAACCTTTAGAGACGTATGAACACAGAAGGACTATACATACATACAAAGTTGAATGTGTAGGTTGGTTTTGGTTTTGAGATCATTGTAACTTAATTCTCTTTACTAGTGACCTGCCCTCGCTTCGCGGGAAATCCTTTCTTAGCGTGCCTACGTCATAACGTCTACCTGCATGCCAAATTTCAGCCCGATCCGTCCAGTAGCGCTACCATGAGTAAAAGTTATGGACTCGATATCGCCTGCGTAAATATGTCTATGAAAAATTTGTACAGCGCCCCTGGTGGTTACGCAAAGAACTAAAATCGATCGTATGAAAAAAAAAAACAACTCGATAGGTTTTTAACGTAAGTACGTAAGCTTTCGATAGCCAACTCATGGTACGGCTACAGTAGTTTGGGCTGTGCGTTGATAGATCACTATGTCAGTCAGTCGGTCACCTTTGAGTTATATATATTTAGATTATGATGTAGCCTGCCTCGATAGTGCATTGGATAGTGCCCCCTAAGTCTTGCGCCAAGGGTCTTTGGTTGAATTCCCACTCGTGACGTGATGATTGTCCACTGTGGTATGACAGTATAATTGTGTATATAATGTCTGATTTACCTACAAAACTTTTGTAACAAAAGGCTTAGAACTTAAGTAACTAAACTCATAATTAGATGCTTTACTTAAGTAAACAGAATTAGTGCAGTAGAGCAGATGAAATGATACATAAAACTTACGCTACAGTCAGGACATACTTTACGCTGTAGGTAATGATCCAGGTCAGAAACTACTTAACAGCTAACATGTTCCGCGGCGCGGCAGAGCTGTCCCACTTCTGTTTGTGTCCCGCTTACGGCTGTCCCGCGAAATGGAGCAGATGGGCCGACACGCCTCTCTCCGGGACAAAAGGAAAATTTGGCAAAGAGATAAGTGAATAAGGTTTTTCCTTAGCTTTGGTTTCAACGCGAGCGTTGAGTGTATGCGCGAGATTTTAATTTCAAATGGCTGTTGTGTAGAGTTTCGTAAGAGCCGTTTGTTTATGTAAATAACGCTGTTTATCTTACTCACGGACATTTTCTGTAGATGCTTATATTACTTATAATATTTAGCACAGAAAAAATTTGTATTCTTTACTTTAAAGATTGATTTTGGCATATATAGAAATAAATCGTTCAATGTGTTTGAACTAAAGAATGTGTTACATGTTCACATGAGGCCAACATTTTAAGTTATAGAATATAATAGAATAGAATTATTGATTATTTGATGCAGATATCTTAAAACATGGTAACAATTGTATTATTTTTATACAGGTTTTATTTGAAAATGTACCCAGTGTAGCATTTAAGATTTAACTTTCCACACGCCAATACAACAAAGACTGTCACATTTAATGACTCGCAAATCGTTCTCAACGTGTCGGGGCATCACACACACAACTAGTACAATCCCCCACAAAAGGCTTACATCTATTATTCGAGGAAATATACAACTTAATGTATCCGTGGATGTCTCGCGTGTCTTTCACATGTTATTGCGAGAAAATTGAATTATCCTTCGGCGCTCGGCCGCGCAGCCAGAACGCGGGTACGCCTTGTTATTGAATAATATTCAACCAAGTTTTATCCGTGTGCTTGTAAAGACTTGCAAGAATGGATTCTTTTCGTTGCCAATTTGTTGAGTCGTGAATAATTCTTGGTAATGTTTTTTGAGGGAAGTTATAAAAACACAAGATAGGATCTCGAATAGTAATTTTTGACTTATCTAATAAACAGTGTGACGACTCCATTTCCTCATGTTTTTCCTAACTGACAAACGATGATGGTTTGAGTACCCTCGTCATCATCACCGGACTTGCGGGGGAACGTATGGCTCTCACTCTTAATTCCATCATGTAGTCTAAATAATGCTGACTGAATCTATTGTAATGTCGTTTTCTTCTTCTTCTTCTTACATACATAAAATCACGCCTTTTTCTTAGAGGGGTAGGCAGAGATCACTTCCAGCGATCCACTTTTCACCTCTGTTGGAAACGTGACGTGACGGGTTGTGAACCACGTCTCCGCCATTCTGCCTTGTGCATTGTTTTAACAAGGTCATTGCGTTCCCAAGAATAGCAAGGATATATGACGGGGGAAGGAAAAGGGGAGAAAGGATACTATCGCCTCGGATGATTTGGACTGAGTCAATAGTAGCTCGAGGAGCCGAGGTCGCTTACCCGTATACCGTTCACCAACCACCGGCCAGATAGTTGTGACTGGTATCCCCTGACTGGACCCGTTCTTCTTCTTAGTCGTATCATTCTTGACAGTGTGGTCGTGGTCATCATGTAGTGTTAAAGACGGGCGCCTTACGATGTCCCGCCATGTTATTAAATTATATCAAAATTCATTTTTACTAGTGACCAGCATTTCTATAATAAACATTGTAAAGTAGAAAGACGTACAAATCAGTAGCAAAATCCTCAACAGTGGTAAATCCAAACATTCCCGTAGTCTCACTTGATGAGCTCAAATATCTTGCGCAGAGCAAAGAGTGCCTGGCATCAGGACGGCGTCCTTGCTCGCTTTGACATGCAAATGACTCGCATCATCGCCGCGGCGCGACCCGACGACTCAAAAGGATGCAGCCAACTGCAGTGAACCATTTCCGGTTTGCTGTGGCTGATTTTATTGCTAAGACTTCGCTTGATATCTGATCTTGTATCTCAAGAACAGCGATAGCCAAACAGTCAAAATTTTTGAAAATAATAATTATGTTATGTAGCCTCTATAATAATAAATGCTATGTGCGAGTTTTTGTAGATTGAAGAACCAAGGCATTTAATACGTTATCTACTACTGTAGGTGCAATTTTATTCAGATTTTTCTTTAAACACATATTTAAATATACCAAATGTGAGTATCACCCTTATGTTTATCAACAGCCAAAATATTGAAATACCTTAATTAGTTATCTAAATACTGAAAACTTCATGGATTGGTTTTTATCTTTATACTTGGTAATTTCAGAAATGTTGGACGATTGGGTTAGTTGCGTATTTTCCCAGTTGCGATTTCACTCGAAATCGACCAGTGACAGTTTTACCCAAAAATCGCAACTGGTATTTAAACAAAATGTTCGGGTGATATCGCAACTGGGGAATAACGCAACTGACTATGATGACTACATTGCAAGCTTAACCTTTTTAGCACAAGACACAAGTGCAGTTCTCATTGCATTTCTACACACTGTGTCGCAATAACAGCGATGCGATGGTAACGCAGTTATCGGATCGCTAATGCGGCAAACACTTTCGTACGCGAGTGTTCGTCTGCGGGATGCGTGCACGTTTGAGATGGAAGAGTTATGATTTGTGTTGCTACTAGTACTTCAGTTAGTCACAACTCAGATGCAGATGACATACCAGTACCGGAACTAGTTTCATTTTTGTACACAAAGGTTATAAACGGGATCCTATTAGATTGTACGTCATATTTCGAAAAATGGAAAACATTCGACTGCCCCACCGTGGCTCGGGGAATCGAACCCACGACCTTCCATATATCGTACCCAGACGTGGGTTAAAAGTTTTAGCACTAACATACGTATTAATACGTAAATCAAAATTTACTCCTATTTATTATTTGACTTCCATCACGTTGCCTTCACGCACAGGAACCAATCTTGATACAGTCTCATTATGACCGATTCTTAGTATAACGGTATTCATATCAGTTAGCTACATCGCATTGGATCCTATTCAGAACTTCTTATTCTATTCGGAGCCTCTCAACTATAAGTTAGTGTTCTTGGAACATATCCATAAGATATTGGCATGTCCTGATATCATTAACTCAAATAAAGCCTCGCTTGTGTCTACCGGGTAATTCCAGTCATCGAATTTGTAGTCCGGGAGTTACAGTGAAGTAGATATTACGAATCGAAGACATTGTACTGGTAAAGTTGGGTTACTTTAGCCCTAGAAGGTATCATTGTCCATTGTCCAATGTCCGTCCACAAAAAAAGCATTTTAATAAATTACAGAAAATTAATACCTTATCTATTTTTTAATAATGAATTGACTGAATAAGATAGTATATTAAAAGGTATTCAAAGGTGGGTAATGTTACCCCCAGGGCTAAAGAAACCCGACATTGTATTGTAAAATAAATACAAATGTGTATGTTAGAATAAATTATTGTGTTTTCTTGTTTCAAGCGAAAAGCTCTTTTTGTTGTCACTAGATAAAAGTTTTCTTTCTTTCTAAAATATGATAGTGCATAAACGGTACAATGTTAGTTATTTAGTTAAAATATGTATCGGCACTTTTGAACATACCTTATAAGTATGAGGTAGTTACAAAAGTGCCGATATGGGTAGAACATAACCTTTATTTATTGTAATGCATATTAGGTAATACAAACATTAAAATAAAGTGTCCTCTATGTAAACTCTACAAAACACCAGTTTAACATTAGACGTAGTACCACAACGAAAACGTAATTCAAAAGTACCCGTAATCAACGAGCATGCATGAAGAGGTCGATGGATGTGGAAGAAGCGAAAGTGGCGTGCCAGGACCGTAGACCGGCAGGAAGTGATCTCTGCCTACCCCTCTGGGAAAAAGGCGTGATTATAATGTATGTATGTATGTAGAACGTAATTTACGACGCATTTGAAATATTTTAAAATTGATTTTTGCATAAATTTGTCGTGCACCTTCCGCACTACGGCTGGTTGTATGTAACTCGAACCATTACACTTGTCATAGCTCAATTTACAGCCGGGGCATGCTCGTCTCGGATTACGCCGATTGTTTGCCAAATTGCTCGCCGCCATAAGCCTGCCTTTGTGCCTTCGCAAATCCACGCTTCAGATAACTTACTTAGGATCTAAAGAGATGATGCTTACATGAATTTAATTAATATTCGCTTAGTGTTGGCATTCGTGGCTAATACAAAAAAAAATTGGCATACTGAACAAGTTCAACAGTCTGTCTTTCCACCTGATCATATTGTGACTAATGCATTGTAATTTAATTTTTTAAAGGACTCCGAATTTAGAAATTCGTATGTACGACTGAAAAAAAGTTACGGTTGTTTAGTCGACCATCCCGCACTTGATCAGCGTGGTTGATTAAGGCCTTAACGCTTTAGTTTAGGGTAGGCCCGTGCCCTAGCAGTGGGGACTTATATGGACTGATGATGATAATGAGGTCTCAGATAAATAATATTGGTAATGTTTATAATTAATTTTATCCGTCCGTACTAATTTTCTGAGCATGATGTGGCTGCCTTCAATAGATTTTTACGTTTTTATATGTGTCACTATTGTATATGTTAATTTTATGTTTTCTCTAATGTAAATGTCTCAGGCTGTCCAATTAAATTAATAAATAAAATAAATAAATAAATAACATTTTTAAAATCATAAAGCGTCAGCGTCGTTAAAATCAATAAACAATGGTACGTTTAAGGCATAAAAATAAATTGAACCTGTTTTAAAAGGTAGAGATACTAAATGTACGTACATCTTTTGGTTTAGCTATTTAGCTATAATAGTCATCAAGAGCTTCCTACACGCTCAATTGATACCGAGTCGCTATCTCCCCCAATTTTTCATGTGTGAAACAACTCAAGCCTCCAATCACGTATCAGAGTAGTTGGCTCGCGGCCAGCGCTAAGTGCCGCGACGGATCGCCCTTGCGGCCAAACGCCGGCCGCAGCCTGCTCTGTAAGGAGATAGCTTATGGCCGCAACCGTAAGGCCGGTGTTCATTAGGCAGGTTGGTTAAGCCCTGTTTATACGGGCTCTCGATCATGGCGGATGCGCTAGACGGAGATTAGAGTATACTTCATATACGACGAGCTTTTCGCCCGCGACTCCTTCTGGTTGTGAAAACTTCGCATTAACCTTCTACTTAATAGTCTGAACGAAGCTTAACATTTGGATTAGTGATATACACCTTGGATAGGTGAGCCTGTTCTTGAGTTATGAAATAACAACAAAAAGTGTAGTAATTACTAATTTAAGGCTACTTATTTGTATAAAATTAATCTTACGGATCTTATTCAAATTCAAATGTGAACTGAAGTGTGGTTTTATTTCAAATGTGTATTGTTCGCGCAAATAATACACAAAACTATATTCTCACTTGGTTCCATTCGATGATGTTTATATAAAAAATACTTAAGTAGGTATGTTATTTCAAAAAGCCAAAGCTAAAGGACGTATGCCGTAATAACGCTTCAGTCAAACACACTTGTGTGACAAAAAGTAGCAAACACCTGAGTCTAGAATTTGTAGCGAGTGGTCCTCAAAGTCTTCAAACACTTTTATCACCCCGCTCAGGAATACACAACATTATCATTTCATCCGTCCCGTCTTACATTGTCTACACAACTTTGTGAGCGCAGTGTTCTGGCAACACTTGTAGCGGCAAAAGTGTATTTTCCGCAGCGAATTTATTGCGTTCCCGGGTCGGTGGTTAATTTGCGTCTCGATAATACGCGGTAATTCATCGGCGGTTTAATATCGGCCTGATTTATCGTCGGTGCCGAGAAAAATCGGTTAGTTTTTTTAAGATGCGGTCGGGTTCGCTCGGGCTGCGAAGGGCTGTTATTATTATGGCGTTTATCGTTAGCTGCGGTGAGGATCAGAATTATGGGGGTCGCGTTACACTGGCTGGCGGTTTTCGTCTTGTTGGTAAAACTTGGCGATACTTCAACGTCGAATAAATCGCGGTGATGTAGTTAGTTAATGTCTTAGGCGTCCAACCGATTTTAGTCATGGCGGCCGATTTCAATTGAGATTAGTAAAGTGCGCAGGATGTGTTATTATTATAGTTCACAAGTGTGCGTGCAAACTCTAGTGCACTCTCTATTCCCTTACTCTCATAATTTGTTGAGACGGCAATCCGATGAGAGATCGAGCGCAGGACCACCGGCTTAAAGTGCTTTCCTAGGCACGGGCGTTCAACTGCCGACGTCTGAACTCTGGGACTGAGTAATTTCATTACAGAAAAACTCACACAAATTTTGCCCGCCCCTGGACTCGAACTGGGGACCTCTTGGTCCTTACGCAGCGCTTACTAATAATAGACCAATGAGCTAGTTCATATCTAATGCTAAACAGAACGGTTGAGGTAGCCAACCTCGATGGACATAAGCCAACTATGCATCAAATTATACGTATGTTCATAAACTAAGTGTGTATCAAACACAGGTGATCTCTCTGCCATTCAGTCTCATATTTCAGCCCAACGGTATAACAGTATAACTTAACCATCATAAATGTATAATAACCTATAAGCGACCTTATTCTAACAAAAACTAGTTTCAGGAACTTGCATTATGTATGGAACTGTAGATGGAAGACTAATTAAGATTTTAGATATTGCATGCTCTACGGGTATCAGCATTCTAAATCAGAATAGCATAGAATAGAATAGAATATCCTGCATTACCTACACCATGAGCAGCCACCATGGCTACTTATGTATGCTGACGATATCGCGCTGGTGGACTCGGACAGGGGACGGCTGGTGAGACGTGTTAACACATGGAAGGAATCGCTTGAGAACGGGGTCTGAAACTCAACGCAGCGAAGACAGAGTACTTGGCCTGCAACACTACAGATCCCATGTCCGTCCGCATAGGCGAAGACACGGTCGAGCGCACGGACCGGTTCAAGTATCTGGGATCTGTACTCCACGCGAACGGCGACATCGACTCCGACGTCAAGGCACGCATTGCTGCTGCGTGGGATAAATGGCGGGAGGTGAGCGGCGTCACTTGCGACCCTAAAATGCCGGTTAAGCTGAAGGGACAGGTCTATAAATCCATCATTAGGCCTGTTCTCTTATATGGCAGTGAAGCATGGCCATTACTTGAGCGGCACAAGCAGGAACTGCGGGTCACGGAGATGAAGATGCTGCGCTGGATGTCGGGAGTTACGCGAGCAGATCGCGTAAAGAACTCCCGTATTCGCGGCAGCCTTCATGTCCGAGACATCGCTGATAAACTGCAAGAGTGCCGCCTACGTTGGTACGGTCATGTTTTACGGAAACCGGCAAACTACGTAGGGAACAAGTGTCTAGCCATGTCGCTACCGCCGGGTCCCGGCAGAAGGGGAAGGCCCAAGAAGGCCTGGCTTGACGTCGTAGTGGATGACATGCGTGCTAACAAACTCTCCATAAAGGATGCCGAAGACCGTGCGAAGTGGAGAGTTAGGAGTAGGAAAGCGGACCCCGGGCTCCGCAAGGATGCAACCGGGAAAACGCAAAGATGATGATGATGATGATCCTGCATTACCTACACACAAATAATGCAAGCGTCATTAAAAATGTCATATGCAAGCAAAAACTATCCGGAATCCTGATTTTTAATACACACAGCTCGACAAACTTAGCGTTAACCTATGTACGCTCGGGCCGGGCACAAAGACCCCTAATGAACCTCTTCCTACAAAGAGGGTTGTTAAAAATTTTCGGTACGCGAACACCAGGTAGGCCTGCGTTTGATATGGGTCGTACACTCGCTGACGAATATGGGGTACTTATTGTGTTTTTATTGCGCATTTCACGTATGAATTTATAATAAGATAATTATGTTCCACTTTGGAGCTTATTTTGGCTTTTCTGTATGAATTTGATGTTCGTAAATAGTTTTGGAAACAAAAATAACAATTACTGAGAGGTTTTGAATTCTTCTATGGATGGGTTTTCAAAAGTCGGCTTGTATTCCGGGATACTGATAAGGTCTTGGCTTTAATTATTATCGAAGATTTAGAATTAGGTGCCTTATTTTAGGTGATTTTAAGTTTTATCTGCTCGTAACTAATCAGTTGAAAACGTCTTTATTAAAGTTGTCTACATAATTATTCATAATTGTCCATTATCCTGCACATTGAGTTAAAGAACCAACGCATATTATAAACAAAAACTGTTAATTTAATCCTGCTTTAACCAGATAAACATGGACTTGCTCCTTTGACCGACTCGGTGGAACAGTGGTTAGTGACCCTGGCTGACGGTTCCAAGAGTCGTGGGTTCGATTCCCACTCGGGACAAATATTTGTGTGAAATCATCGGTTTTGTTCCGAGTCTGGGTGTGATTATGTATAAATATGTATGTATATCAGCGGTCATTCTTTACAGCGAACAAGATCCGTCGTTAAATATAGTTTTAGTTCAGATGACCGTGTGTGGAAATGTCCCAGATATATTTTAAATCAGAAAGATATACTGAAGTAAACGAATCAAGTTTTTCTTGGCGCAGTGTACCCGTCGTTACGCGCGGGAGTGCTGCGTACGTTCAGTAATGGCGGTACTCGCGTCGCTATAATCGAGCGCATTCACTGACAATCCAGCTAGGTCACCGGGTAAGGACGACTGCCATTAAGTCCTCTGGTGAATCCCATTCGGTATCTCTTTCTGGTTGCACAGAATTTGCGTTTTGATCGTTAATGAGGTTGGATAATATAGCACGCGCTCGATTTGCATTTGTTGAAATCAAATTTCAAGTCTATATCTCGACGTTCAAGACCTAAACTGGCCATCTTAAAACACAGATCGGCGGAAGTAGAGAGAATTGGGAGAGACCTGTGCCCAGAAGTGGGACACTGTAGGCTAGATAAAATAATATAACTAATAATTTTCATTAATCAGTATTTACTCCAGTTTATTTTAAAAATAGGATATAGGTTAGTTTTCATCTGTTAAAACTTTCCTTACGTTTACAGACATTTATTTTTATTTATGTTTTTACACAACATCAATTTCACATACATTGATCTGATCCCGTGGTAAGATTAAGCGCTTGTGTTACGGATAACATAATCAAAAAACACTTAAATTAAACTTTATGGGTCTACACGTGATATTAGGAGTAGGAAATAACATAGCTACTTACTGCCCGACGTTTCGACTGGGTTACACCAATCGTGCGAACTCATCATTAAACATAATCAACATTCGATACACAAATATACTTAACACATCCAGACACGGAACAAACATCAATGTTCGTCAAGACGTTAATAAAACCCTGTCTATTTTGGGTGTAAATGTAAAAAAAAACTATGTTACCTAAACATTTTTGTTGTGGTCAAATGAACACAAACGAACTAAAATAAGCCACCTCTCATTACAATAGAGACGGAAGACAGCGCAAGTTGGGTACAAGTTGAAATAATTAACCGCAACGTGCAATCAAAGGCGCGGGCAAGTCAAACAGACGGAATCAACTGAGAGAGGTACTTTCTGTCTGTATGTATGTACCTTTGGAGAGTCTGCCCGCAGTGTACTAGGCTAGGAATCAGGCGTTTTTGACTCTTAGCGTCAAACAGAGACTGGGCTCTCCCAATAACTCTCAGTGTAAGCACATATACGACTTTTGATACTCCTTTTTGAGCGACTCCAAAAATACTGGCTTTTGCTAGTCGAATAGAAGGCTTGATCGTACTTGATATTATAACTGTTGACGAACTAAGTCATCTGGTGTTGCTTGATTTTTTTGTATTTAAACCAATAAGCATCCAATACAGTTAGGTAGAAAATACTAAACGATAAGTGTCTTACTTGTTAAATTCATTTCAAAATTAATGATTATTAAACAAATAAATAATTAATAAATATCTAGGACATTTCCACGCACGGTCATCTGACCCTAAACTAAGCAAAGCTTGTACTATGAGTGTCAGAGACTGATATACACACGTATATTAATGACTAGCTGTGCCAGCGACTTCGTTCGCGTTTCCCCCGTTTTTTACACATTTTCCATTGTATCTTTGCTCCTATTGGTCGCAGCGTGATGTTATATAGCCTAAAGCCTTCCTCGATAAATGGTCTATACAACGCAAAAAGATTTTTTTCAAATCGAACCAGTAGTTCCTGAGATTAGCGCGTTCAAACAAACAAACAAACTCTTCAGCTTTATAATATTAGTATAGATATTAGTATAGATTGTGTAATGATGTATGTGTGGTCTTAACACGAAATGATTAGCTCTAAAAATAAAAAAGCAAATTCACCAACTGGTTGTCCAAAAATAAACTGCCCAAAGTTTCCAAGTTGGCCAATCAGGGGTCGAGTCTGTGTCTAGACGGCTGCGGTCAGCGCGTCTTGCTCTTGCTGCGTAATTAAAGCTCTGTTTGAGTTGTTCCTGAACGGATTTAGCCCTATTGTTTGTGACTGTATGTGCTAGATGGCTGATCATGTCGTTTGGTAAATATATTAAGGTTTCACTATAGTTCGGACCTGCGCCCGATCTCTCATCGGTCATGTCGGATTGCCGTCTCACCGAATTATGAGAGTAAGGGAATAGAGAGTGCACTTGTGTTTGCGCGCACACTTGTGCACTATAATATGTCCTGCGCACTTGGCTGATCTCAATTGAGATCGGCCGCCATGGCTGAAATCGGTCGGACGCTTTATTTTTTTTATAGTTCGGACTGATAGAATGGCAAAAGAAAACTGAAAATGTACACGATATTTACCATGTACGACTTGTCAGCGCCGTAAGGCGCTTTTCCTCCAATGTGGCACTATGTCCACGTGGGCACGAGGCCCTCCGACCATGTGGCGGCCCTGCCTGGCTGCTAGCTCACCCTGCACTAGAGCCGGCGTGGCATGTGTCCTCGGTTCCAGGGGGGACAGGGTCCCCTTCCCTGTTCCTCACTGGGATAATTCCTAGCCGGCGCGTCCACGTCGCGGGGATGGGTACCCCTCGTTTCAGTAGGCCGGAGCGAGTGGGTAGCCGAGTTCGGTTAGGGACCCAGTTCCACGGGGTATAACGTGGCCCCCAGCCCTGGGTTACGGGTGAAGACCTCAACGGTGGCTATAGCGGAGAAGATGGACTTCGGTACGGTATACGTCGGCGGAAGAGGCAACGGATCTGGGGTACCGTAGGCGACATTAAGGTGCAACCTGAACAAGTCGGCATCCCCTGCAACCAAGTCAGCTCCTCACGTAGCGACTCGTCGTTCCTGAGGATCCAGCTGAGGAGGTCGAGAGAGGGTCACGAATGACGGGCAAGTTCGTGATTTCTTAACTGCGTCCCAGGCATGCAGCGCCTGTGGAGAGGATACTCCACCCGTACCTGAAAAGGTGCGGATCACAACACGGGAAGTCACAGTCACCGGTGATAAGCCTAGCGCTTATAGGCGTGTGCGTGGGCGCCAGGGGTGATTTCCGACGGTAGGATAGTTCATCGCGACTAACTGATCAGTTACCGCCTGCCTTAGCTGGGCAGCCCCCGGCCAATAAGGTACTGGTCCGCCTCCCATCTTGCGCTTCTATAGGTGTGTGGAGCAGCAGGCATGTCACAATGTCTGAAACAAGATGGGTTACTAATGCACCTAGCAATAAAAGAAGAAGTAATAATAATAATAATAAAAATAAGTCGTATAAAAATACCGTACCTGTCACAAAATTTGCTACTTGGAACGTGAGAACCATGCTACCTGGAATCGATGTGACGCCTTCCACCGCAATCGTCGATGGTATACCAGAGATTCGAAAGACTACCATCATAGACAGAGAGCTCCTCCGACTTCGTATTGACGTAGCCGCTCTACAGGAAACTCGTCTTCTTGACGAAGGCAGTATTCGCGAACAGAATTACACCTTTTTCTGGAAAGGAAAAAAAGACGGCGAAAGAAGAGAACATGGTGTCGGCTTCGCCGTTCGCAACTGCTTCCTCGGAGCCATGGAAACACCACAATGCGTGTCCGAACGCATTATGGCTTTAAGACTTATGACGTCGTCAGGCCCGATCACCCTAATTTCAGCATATGCACCAACTCTCAAAGCTCCGGCTGATATCAAGGATAGCTTCTATGAAGATTTACGCAAGTGCCTTGAAGATATACGTACATCTGACAAACTTCTCCTGCTCGGTGACTTTAATGCCAGAATAGGAACCAAATCCGACGACTGGTCGGAGTGCCTTGGACGCCATGGTATCGGTAACATCAACGAAAACGGACAGCGATTACTGGAACTCTGTGCATCTTTTTCTCTCTGCGTAACGAACACCTACTTCAAGTGCAAGCCTATCCACAAAGTCTCATGGAAACATCCCCGTTCAGGTCACTGGCACCAGATCGATCTCATTATCACTAGGAGAAGAAACCTGCGTGACATTCTTAACACTCGCACTTATCATAGTGCTGACTGCAACACCGACCATTCTCTGGTCATGGCTAAAACTCGCCTCAGTCCTAAGAAAATTCACTCAACCACGAAAGCTCCTAGGAAAGTCGCACTAAACACCGCAGCTATGCTTGAGAAAAACCTCTGTAAACATCTAGAGCAACATGTTAAGGAGAAACTGAGCAGTGAAATCTTAGGAAAGTCAGTCTGCGCCGAAGACATGTGGCAGCTGATAAAGAAAGAATTAGCGGGAGCGGCCGAAATGATATTTGGGAAAAAGCCAAAAAACAAAGAAGATTGGTTCACTGAGTATGAACACATTCTGCTACCACTAATACAGCAAAAAAGAACAGCTCACATAAATCCATTGAACAGCCAAAGAGATCCGGCCAAATTACAAATATACAAGGCAGCTAAAGCAGCAGTACAACATGCTAGTCGTAGTTGCGCCAATGATTACTGGTCTAATTTGTGTTACGCAATACAGAAGTGTCGGGACAGGCGTGATTTCAGGGGAATGTACCAGGGGATAAAATCTGCAACCGGTCCCACCAAACGGAAACGTGCCCCTATTAAAGACCTTAATGGAAATCCGATCGCAGACAAGAAAGAAGAACTTGATAGATGGGCACAACACTATACAAACCTGTACTCACAAGAAGTCGCTCTGCATCCTGACGCACTCACTACCTTCACTCCGCGATCTGTGCTAACTGAACTTGACGAGCCTCCGTCGTCCGACGAATTCCTTGCTGCTCTCCGAAGCCTTCTACGGAAAAGTACAGGACTTGACAACCTACCTGCCGAGCTAATAAGACTTGGGTGCGTAACCTCTCCTCTGTACGCTCTGCTGCTGCGCTGTTGGGATGAGGAAACTATACCGCAAGACATGAAGGATGCCGACATAATCACTCTATACAAAGGCAAAGGAGATAGAGGTGATTGTAATAACTACAGAGGCATATCTCTTTTGAGCATTGCAGGAAAGGCATTCGCCAAAGTTGTATTACGAAGGCTGGACACTTTGGCCGCTCAGATCTACCCTGAATCCCAATGTGGATTCAGAGCACAGCCAGTCAACCAACGACATGATTTTTACCCTTCGGCAACTACAAGAGAAATGCCGCGAACACCGCACACCTCTTTACATGGCCTTTGTGGACCTCAACAAGGCATTTGACACCGTGAGTAGGAATGGATTATATGAAGTTCTGAGCAGAATTGGGTGTCCTCCAAAACTTTTGCGCATCATCAGGTCCTTCCACGACAGTATGAAGAGGCACTGTTATTTTTGACGGTGAAAGATCTGCGCCGTTTGGCGTTAACCGAGGTGTCAGGCAAGGCTGCGTGCTGGCTCCAACCCTTTTTGGGATTTTCCTATCTGCGCTTCTGCTGACTGCTTTTGAGGACTGCGATATCGGAGTCCATCTGCATACACGAGAAGATGGAAGACTATTCAACATCAACCTACTGAAGTCAAAGAACAAGCGTCTGGATTTGATCGCCAGAGAACTCCTGTATGCAGATGATGCTGCACTTGTTGCGGACTCAGAAGGTAAACTTCAGGAGCTGGTGACGACGATTTGGTAACGCCTGCAAGCTATTTTCCATGAGCGTAAATACCAAGAAAACCGTCATCATGGTGCAGGGCGTTAGCCGGCCCCCTGAAATCTTTCTCGATGGTGTCGCTCTCGACGTCGTGGAACACTTCTGCTACCTTGGCTCAACCACAACATCCTCCCTCTCAGGTGATAGAGAGATAGATACTCGAATTGGCAGAGCATCGACTGCCTTTGGAAAGCTATTCCATAGAGTTTGGAGGAATAACAAACTTACCATCCTCACCAAAGTCCTCGTATACCAGACTTGCGTCCTGAGTATTTTATTGTACGCATCGGAAACATGGACTACTTACGCAAAACAAGAGCGCAAACTGAATGCTTTCCATATGCGCTGTCTGAGAACTATTCTTGGAGTCACTTGGAAGGACAGAATGAGTAATGAGACGGTTCTCTCAAAAACGCGCTGCTGCAGCATCACAGCCATGCTCAAGCAAAGAAGATTGCGTTGGCTCGGGCATGTACATCGGATGCCTCCAGAGAGACTTCCTCGGCGAGTAATGTTGGGTCAAGTGGCGGATGCCAAGAGGCCTGTTGGACGTCCGTCACTGCGGTTTAAAGACTCCTGCAAACGTGACATGATAAGTTTTGGGATCCCAACGGATACCTGGGAAAACCTTGCGGATATGAGACCTGAATGGCGCCACCATATTAAAATAGGAGTATCTAAGCATGACGAAGACTGGCTAGATAATATTAAGCAGAAAAAGCTTCGGCGTGCTTCTTCCCCTTCTATGGACTCACGTTTTGAATGCGAGAACTGTGGCAGGATATGCCGAGCCGCGATAGGCCTCTACAGCCACAAGCGTCGTTGCACAGTTCCCTTACCATCTATGCCAAACCACTAGCGCTGCAACTATCATCTTCAACAGATGCTGTGGCCAGTATATATATATTTACCATGTTGTTATGTTTTAATAAGCTCCCGAGATTTCGGCACTGTTGCAAGCGCCATTTTCACGGGTTACAAGAAATAGATAGTTACAAAGTTGGAAAATAACTTGGAAGTGTATCGGGAGATCATTAAAACAAAACAACATGGTAAATATCCCGGACATTTTCAGTTTTCTAATGTGTGTAACCATGTGTGATCACTACAAATATTTGTAGTGAACATTCGTCATTGGGCTTATTTGTGTACCAGTGATGAATATCTAAGATGTTTGTGCCGAGTTTGAATGGCCGAACCCTGGCTTCAAAAGCATTAAGTTTTTAATCAACGTGTCAAATCTTTCTAGCCATAAGCTCTAAGGCTAGAGCAATCTAGCAGTAGCATTAATTATCAAACACATTTCCTTAAGCTATTTCCTAAAGTGGACGAAGCATTTAAACATAAATAACGATGTCGCAGACGATGTACCCCAAAATACACTTAAGCTGTCGGTCCTCCTTCCGACGCCACTTACGGACTCCGCGTCTCGTCCGAGCGCCCGCGCCTATTCCGGACTCGGCGTTAATCAAAGACGAATTTAACCTTTTAACGGAGTCTAAAAACGAAAAATATCCTCTTGTTTTAAGGCAGAATAATATTGACATTTTCCTCTACAACAATGGTGCTTTTAAATGAGGATACAGGTTGATATCAAAATAATATGAGTAATACTCATACAATATGTGTAATTATGTATTCATTAAATGTCAATTAGCTTTCTAATTACACGATGTTAAGATAAAAAAAAATTAAGTTTACTTGATTTTGTGAATATGCAAAGCATACATAGTTGGAATTTCTACAAAAGATCGAGTTTCCGAGCTTGAGAACTTACGATTTCAAATTTGTAAGTTTACTTAGTAAAATCGATGAAATACTTCATTTTGAAATAGACTTTGCTTAATAAATTACCTACTCAAATTGCCATACCAATAAACTTCAATGCATGCTATTTACCTGTCCAGTTAAAAGTGATCGCAAATTCGGATCGACCGCTAACAATTCCATTCATCTGGCCACAGCTGCGAATGGCACGTAATCATATTCAAATGAGTATAATCGAGCACAAACCCACTAACAGAGCTTAGGCTAATCCGCGTCGGTTCGCCGACAGTATCGGTTCGCCGACAATATCGGTTCACCGACATTATTCGCCGACATTATCCGTTCACCGACATTCGGCCATCGGCGTCTATCACCGACTGCCATTGTTCTATTGATATAGTGACAAGTTAACGGCATCGTAACTTGCAGCTTCTAATAACTCACCGAATTGTCAACTTGTTAATGACGGATATAATCCGTATTGAATCCTCGGGTGTGGGAGAGCAAATATTGTCTTTACTCAATTTATGCCGCGTCAACTACTTTCGTTTATCGAGGGTTAGGCAAAGCCTGTGTTGAATTCCTAGTGAATTTGATGTCACCAACATTGTTTTAGTATTTAGATGCCTAAAGAAAAAAAGATTACTACATTGTACCAAATGTTTATTTATTTATTGCGAAAACCTTAAATTAAAAAAAATAAACGTAAAGATAAACTTAAGTTAAAAAAATAAACACAGGTATGCTTAATTACGATATAAAGGCAAAAAAATAGAAGCGGTTTTAATTAATTGATATGCTTTCACTTTGTGTGTTATTAGGTCAGCATCTTAATAACAAAACTGAAAATATTTGGGGTTTTTACCATGTTGTTTTGTTTTAATGAATGAAGTGTTAGCGCCATGATTTCTTACAGGTCCTACAGTTCACCCGTGATCATGGCGCTTGCAACAGTGCCGAAATATCGGGAGCTCATTAAAACAAAACAACATGGTAAATATCCCGAACATTTTCAGTTTTCTAATGAGTGTAATCACGACAGTTTTAAATTATATATTCAGCATCTTAATGCTTCTAAAAGCATCATTGTAAAGTCAACAGTCTATTAAAATACTTGTTATTACTGTCCAAAATAGCTTACTAGCCTAATGATATGTAAGAAAGTCTTTGTTCTTAAGTTACACGTTTCGCTCGCGTATTATTTAACTTCATTAAGCTCAGAAAGCTCAGTCAAGACTGTTTGCTAACATCTCCACATACGAACCATTGATTTTTACATTTGTTTCACTATCATGAACATGCTTTATGTTTCGCAAATGGGGATGATCTGGACTAATGGAAACATTAGCGATTGTAGATGCGATCTAAGGAGAAAATTTATAGCGCGGGCATTTATTTACTTTGTGCGCAATGTGAGGGTAATGCGGCCTCAATAAGGGCGTTTTGGTGCACAATGGAACCAATATGAGCGGTATAGGGCTGCCTCTCAGATTAAAATACGTAAAGTATAATATTGGGATTTAAACCTAATTGTTTTTTTATAAAAAGCGTTCAGTAGCGGTACCATGAGTTGGCTATCGAAAACTTACGTACGTTAAAAACCTATCGAGTTGTTTTTTTCATATGACCGATTTTAGTTCTTAGCGTAACCACCAGAGGCGCTGTACAAGTTTTTCATAGACATATTTACGTAGGCGATATCGAGTCCGTAACTTTTAAACTCATGGTAGCGCTACAGGATGAAATCATTCCGTTTCGTGATGGTAAGCGGCCTTGAGGTCCGCATATGATGTTGACAGGCACAATAGTCCTTGTTGTAGTGAATGGCAAGCTCTTTCTGACGCATGGTCGATGCACAGTCATATAGTTTGTTATGTAAAAAAAATGTTTAACTGTTTGTACTTAAATAATTTAGGTTGAACCGAATTTTAAAATTCACGAACATTTTTAATTGTTATACTCTTATTAACTTAAAGTTTCACTTTAGAAAACTGAATACACCGTGAGATTTTAGTGGTTGTTTTCCCGCAGCAAAATGATTCTACCTTTGTAGCACAATAGATTTGTGCAGGTATTTTTATTAAAATCAATAAATGCCGGTTTTACGAAAGGTATAACCGAATCTCGAAAGTACGTTTGAACCACTTTATTACTTAGGCCGTAGAGCTCCTTTAGCTTTAATCATCGATTTCAAGCGGCAAGCAGTACCTGATTACGACACATCTTAATAAACAACGATAGCTTCTCTCGTTTTCGAGTTGAATAATTATTATTATGAAAATTTGAAAATAAAAAAATATTTTTTTAAAGAATAATTTGCATCATTCGATAGTATTTCTAGAGGCAAATCGTTCTGCCACGGGAAAACTATCACTCAAATTTCACAGTGTATGTCCGGGAAATTTGTCATGATTATTTATTTTAATGAGCTCCCGATATTTTGGCACTGTTGCAAGCGATATGGTCACAGGTCAACTGGTCATATTTAGTTTTCTATCGTGTACCCATAACAGTTTAAAATAAAAGGTTTCACTGCTTATTGCTTAGTAGACTAAACGTAAACAGTTTAAACAATAAAAACCTTAGTACCCGAGCACCCCTTACGATCTCTGCAGAACTCATAGCGCCACCCCTACCCGCCATATTGCCGATCATTCGGACTTGGACACAAAAGAATACCAAGGTCAAACATTAGGGCGAAATAAGGGCCCGCCGTAGCTAATACGCGAGTATTAATAAAGTATCACTGTATGGATGACGTGACCTACTTCGCTTGATCAAATATTATTTCGCTATTGAAGAGACCCCCTCAATGCGACTGTGATTGTGATGACGTTTTTATTTTTTCCTGGTACGTTTTCTGGCTTTTGATATTGGGTGCACGATTGCTGTACAACTTATCAAAATATATATCATAGTACCTACAATCAGAAAAAATACTCGGCAAATAAGAATTAAAATTAGAATTAGTTGATTGCAAATTGAACATTTTACATGATTTAGCAGAAAAACGAAAAGAAAAATAATACAAGTAATGCAAATAGATGTAGCTCAGCTTGTGCTGACATGGACCGAGATCCTTTTTATACCATCCAATGTCAACGAAAATGGTAGGTATGACTGATACAAATAAGGGCTATTAACACAATTGAACAAAATGATTAAGCTAAAAGCAATAAAAGATCTTAAACTCATCAGCTCATATTCGTCCCACTGCTGGGCCGTAGAGCTCTAGTTTTGGGTAGGCCCGTGCTGGGGCACGGACCTTAGTCGACCACCCTGGTCAAGTGCGGGTTGGTGGACAACTTAACTCTACGTTTAAATATACATATATAACTCAAAGGTAACTGACTGACATAGTGACCTATCAACGCACAGCCCAAACCACTCGACGGATCGGGCTAAAAGGTGATAAAGATGTATTGTGAGTACTCCCTTCAATGGGTGTCAATATTGTGTGTGTGTGTGTGTGTGTCACTCGATTTTATGGCAGTTTATGGAAATCATATTATTTGGGTCAAGAGCATAATTTTAAATTAGCTCCTTATCGTGACATGTTTTCCTCGCACTCAATAAGATTTTAATTTCAGTGGCCGAGAAAATTAAAAGAAAATATTGTCTTGATACTTGACTTTTAAGAACTGAATTAGTAAAAATATTTTTTTCTTCATTATCAAATCTGAAAGCTAAGAGAAAAAAAACATAGTACTCAGCTAGTCATATGCGAGTCGGGATAAACGCAGGTCCAAGAGTTTAGTAAACATAAACTTGTTCCAACGGAATGTAGAAACCATTTTGATTGAAAAAGTTTAAATGGAGCAAAATAGAAAGAAAAAACACATTTTTAAAGTTTTAAACGAAATGGTTTGTCTATTATAGGCGGGAATACTATACATCTTCTTATAAATAAAAATGAATTGCCGTTCGTTAGTCTGACTAAAACTCGAGAACGCCCGGACCAATTTAGGTAATTTTGGTTTTAAAATGTTCGTCGTAGTCCAGGGAAGGTTTCAATGAGAAAATATAGAAAAAGAATCAGTATTGGCGGTATTAAATTTGCCGGGACCACTAGTTTGAAATAAAACTAAGTTTACGGATTAAAATATCTAAATATTATAGTATTGTCTATGATTTGCGCGAACACTACACATTTAAAATAAAAATAAATTTTACGGATTAAACTGACGGGCCACAGTCTTGCCCGTGACCACGAACGCTGCAATGAGTTAGAAACGTCAGGTCTCTAAATAATATGTTTAGAATTGGAGTTTAATCCGTACAATTATATTAGTTATTGACTAGCTCGGTGGAACAGTGGTTAGTGACTCAGGTTCAGAACGTACGGTTCCAAGAGTGGGCTCGATTCCCACTCGGGACAAATATCTTAGTGACGAACATCGCTGTTTGTTTCGTGTCTGGGTGTATTATTAAATCTTTTTAAGTTTATTTGTGTATCCACTGTTGATCCTGATTTCCGTAACACAAGTGCTTAAGCTACTTACCACGGGATCAGATCAATGTATGTGACGTTTTATAATATTTATTTATATATTTTTTTAGACTAAGAGTTTTATCCGTAAAATTTGTTTTTTCACTAAATATTAGTCTTTATGGGTCTACACGCGATATTAAGAGTAGCAAATACTTAGCTATTATTGCACGACGCTTCGACTGGGGTACACCAATCATGGTCGCTAAGCTATGTATTTGCTACTCCTAATATCGCGTGTACGAATAATATTTAGTGTAATGGAACGCAAAAGCTTGAAATCATACATATTTTTTTTAAGCTTTTGCATAGCTTTTATCGCGGGCTTTGAGCGCGGCGACCGAACCAAGAAATCCCGTAACAAAAAAAACCTCACAATCGTCTAACGTCGTTTCAGTTCGGTAGACTTCGGCACGGTGTTTGTGTGCGTGCGGTTAGACGTATTGTACGACTCTACGAAACTCGCACGAATCGAGACGAGCTGCTCCGAAATCGGACGATGCTATGCAATAGCTACATCGCGGCAGTCGCCAAGTGCCACACGTCTTTCCTTTTTTTTTTAAATATTTTAATTAGAATACACGCGAGTTTAATCCGTTATATCAAAATATAGTGTGCTTAGAGATGCATCAATGAAGCATCAGACAATTGAATTGTCAATTTGTAAGTTCGATGCGGCACATTAAAATTCAACGCGCTCTGAGACGGGTAATCCACTAAACAAAGAGTAAATAATAAATCAGCGTGTTTATTCCAGAACTTTCCATTATTCATTGGGACTAGACTTCGGGGCGATCAAACAGACTCGGAGACATACTTGAATTAATGTGGACTGAGGCAGTCTGTTTCGGTTTCAGCTATGAGAAGAGTGTTTGAAATGCACACAAATTACATGTAAGTATGACTGGCTCGGTGGAACAGTGGTTAGTGACCCTGGCTGGCGGTTCCAAGAGTCGTGGGTTCGATTCCCACTCGGCACAAATATTTGTGTGATGAACATCGGTGTTTGTTCCGTGTCTGGGTGTGATTATGTATTTAAGTATGTATTTAAAAATATATATGTATGTATATCAGTCTCTGACGCCCATAGTACAAGCTCTGCTTAGTTTGGGGTCAGATGACCGTGTGTGGAAATGTCCCAGATATTTATTTATTTATATTAGCCATGTCAGAGGCCTACGGGCGGCTTAAACTCTGACACCAGGTTGTTCATCAACCACACGATAAGAAGAAGAAGATTTATTTATTTGTCCCGGATATTTAAGTGCATAACTGCATGAGTACATTTATAAGATTTATTCTTATATGCTTGTGTTTACCCTCCCAATAATACCGGGCTCTTCAGGCGAAGCGTTTAACTGCATCTATGCAGGTCTTCAGGGTAAGGGCGACAGGCTCAATAGGGTCAATTGTACCAGTTGCCCTCATATGACCTTACGTCTACCATCAGGCGAAATGAGGTCACCATGAAAGTCTTTTGAAAAAAAAAACTTTGATGTTTGCTATTTAAACTCAATATTCCTTTTCGCTTTTTTCTATATTAGTCCAGTCATTTAAGCTTAAATTAGGTAAGAATCTCGGAATTCGAGATACCCAGCTGTAAGTCTGTAAATACTTAGATATTGACACCCTATAACTGGTCTCAAAACCTACATATGGTAGGGTGTACGCAACTATTAAATTTTCAAGGTCAAATGTCACAAATATCAGTTTTATAAACTTTTGAGCGAAACGGGAAGTTTTATCATAAAAGTGTGTAGGAGAAAATTACTTATCTTCTATTTATCTATTAAAATTGTCTGTACGTTTTATTCCTAAGATTCACCATTTCAGAGATACAGCGATGCAAATAGTTGAAAAAGTTGTATTTTCAAAAGCTTCCAGGCCCACGTGCGATTGTGCTAGACAGTTAAAATTTTCACGAATGATGTATTTTAGTAGCCTCTATAACATCTAATACTAGAAAAAGCTTAAAACCAATGTTTAAGTGGGTTCTCATACAAAAACTATAGTTTTTTTTTTCTCACACTTGGCCGGTTTTTAACGTGGTTACCCCAGTAAACATATTCCAGACGACACCTTATATACATGAAAAACACGTTGTTTAAAGGAAACCTAGTTAAATATTTTTTTTATATTGACGTCCTAAAGGTTTTGAGACAACTTTTAGGACGTCAATATACAAGTATTTACAGACTTACAGCTGGGTATCTCGAATTCTGTGATTTTTACCTAATTTGACTGGACTATATGTATTATAACAAAAATGTGGCTGTAACATACGGACGGACAGACCCTTTCATCATCACCATCATCATCAGCCCATGCCTGTCTACTGCTGGACATAAGCCTCCCCAAATATACGCCATTTCTGTCTTTCTTCCGCTACTCGCATCTAGCTTCTACCAGCCGCCCTGTGCAGATCGTCACCGTTCATAGACGAAGAATCTATAAGGGTTCCGATTTCCCATTTGGTCACGGAATCCTTAAAACCGTAACATGTACTCAAAAGTCAAGCAAAATCAAATCAAGTGGAATCACCATTCACCAAAAAACTTACATCTATATATCAGACTACCATACTAAATAATATATTTTAATGAATATTATTTTCTTAAGCAGCATATTTGTACTCAGTCGTTATCATAAAGATATCCCGTGGGCGTTAATCAAACAGAACGAGGAAATAATCACCCGCGCTAATTAAGGCGAGGTATGCTGTGTTATTTATTATTCCGCCTAATTTACAAATAATATCTCGTGTGTTTGCTACGAAAACAGCCCTCGCCTTATGGAACGACAGTGAGACGTTTGTTAGACAGTGGTTTAATATTTATGAATATGAATTATATTCGGGAACTTAAAATTAAGGCGATGCATGTCATATTAGCCGGAAGCTCTTGCACGATTGCATTAAATTTCATACGTCATTATTTTTAGTTTTGAGAACAAGTATTTTTTTTATCTGATGTTAATCAAAATTTGAAATTACGTACACAGTTATTAAAATCATATTTTTTGTCAAATTTTGAACGCTAAATATGATTTTTATGGAAGGATCTTTGTTACTCATCTTCTTCTTCTTCACAAAATATAAAACATCCTTATGTATTTTCATGAAGTTACATTATTATGTCGAATCAACAATCAAATATATAGGCTACCTAAATATCTAATGTAAGTTTAAGGACTTAACATTTTAAATTGACATTGGCTTCTTCATACACGAATGCAAAAAATCATCAATGTATCACACAATACATAACTTCACGTGTCACAAATAGTCTTGTGGTCAATTTGCCTTATTTTATGAAGACCTCGAAAGACAACTATCCTCACCGTCTACATCCGTACTGGTTCTACCCCTTACAGCGGGTGTTCGAGAGATGCGTCTAAGGTCTTTACCCCACATCTGTAGCGATACGATAACTGCGGAACGGCAGAAATTTATCCATATCTTGATGAATGCAGAAGAACCATTCCGCTTGTGGTGTTACCTGGAAAAGATTAGCATAATATTTTTTTTATGATAGGCTAACAAGACCTCACTCCACTTGATGGTAAGCGGTATTCAGATCCACATATTAGGTCAGCAGGCACAATAGACCATATTGAGCCTGTCGCACTCACCCTGAAGGCCTGTTTAAATGCCCCGCCTGAAGAGCCCGGGATCATAGGAGGGAAACATGAGTTGGAAAGGCATTCCATGCCTTAATGACACGGGGCAGAAAAGAGGAACTGAACCTCTTGGTCCAAGTCACTAGCGCCTGCATTGTATGTGGATGGCAGCGCTGTCCAGCATGTGTCGTTTGGGAGTGGAAAGGGGAGGGAGGGACTAGTTAAAATAGCTTTGTTATAGTTTCGCAGCGGCTGTGTGCTAAGAGCTATATAATTCCCTGTACGTCGCCTGAGG
The DNA here is from genome assembly GCA_039566165.1 of Maruca vitrata. Lineage (NCBI taxonomy): Eukaryota > Metazoa > Arthropoda > Insecta > Lepidoptera > Crambidae > Maruca > Maruca vitrata. The sequence continues at coordinate 3,075,814 of CM076925.1, read as the reverse complement.
CGGCAGGGCTACTGCACTCCACAATAATTGGACTCTTCGATTTTTTGCTCAAGATAAGCGCCAATGTCAGATAGACCAAGAGAGTCTTGTACTCAAGGGATTACTTCATGTAACCTTTAGGCATACTGCTCACCCTTTTTCTGATCAGGGTTTTTCGACATATTTATTAGTCCTCAGATACCTACTGTTATTTATTTCAGATACTCATAAATTACAAATTATTATAAAAAACAAGATTTTACGATTTACCACGTATCGAATTAATCTTGATAAATAATCCCATTATTTTTTTGCACTTAAAATATGGACGGTTAATTTTTCCTCAACAAAAAATTCCCCGAAATCCCTTCCATTGCAATCCAAATGTGCTAAACAACCATATTTTACACCAGTTTTGTATCGCATATAAACTAACAAGAGCGGGTATTTCAATGGCAAATTACACGTGAATATGTATCACCGGACCGGAGCGGTGTTTCAACAAGAGTATCCCGTGTAATTCTATTTGGACGCGTTAATTATCCGGATTCACGCTACGGCCACTGTGCGACTAGGTAAATCCTATTAAAGGTGTTAGGTACGAGATGCGCTACTTACGTGTAATAACAACTTGGTATTTATCTTAGTACCGTCTTCACTGTCTCGTTAGTATATTGGTGGCAAGCGTAAAGACCGAGAAGATGAAGTTTTTTTAATTTTTAAAGCAATTTGGAGGAATAATCGGACTCAAAGATACATAGTCACACCTAGACACGGAACAAACATCGATCAAAGAAATATTTGAACCAAGTAGGAATTGAACCCACGACTCTTAGAACCGCCAGCCAGGGTCACTAACCACTTTTCCACCGAGCCAGTCGCAAAGTAAAAAAAGAGTAGCAAATACGCAGCTACGTACCACCAGTCATGGTCGCGAGCTACTTTGTATTTGCTACACTTTTTTATCCCGTGGTCTACTCGAATATTATTATAAAAAGACGTGTGGCACTCGGGGACTGCCGCTATAGCTATTGCATAGCATCGTCCGATCTCGGAGCAGCTCGTCTCGATTCGTGCGAATTTCGTAGAGTCGTACAATACGTCTAACCGCACGCACACAAACACCGTGCCGAAGTCTACCGAACTGAAACGACGTTAGACGATTGTGAGGTTTTTTTCGTTACGGAATTTCTTGGTTCGGTCGCCGCGCTCAAAGCCCGCGATAAAAGCGATGCAATAGCTTAAAAAATATTATTTTGATAAAATGAAACGCGAAAGTCTAAAATCGTAAGTGTATTTTATGGCATCAATGTGTTTATCTCAATCTTACTGCTACATTGAAGAAACGTAAGCTCTCCTTCCTTTTCTACAAGCCACCTTAACTTGTGTTAAAACGTACTCTCTTTAAACTCCCTGCTATATCGTTCAATAAATTATTGCGGATTACATTTTTATGTTCGCCTGAATAGGTTCAATTAAAGGCAGGCCTATCGCGAAAATTGTCGAAATCTGTTACTTCCTGCGGGGGAATATAAAAATTATATTTCGTAGCTATGGGGATAACTGAGCAGTGGGATGGTTTAAATCCCACGATTGACGGTCGCCTTTTAATATAAACTTGATGATATTTATTATATGTTTTCGTTAAAATCTTTGTTGTGGAAGTAAGTAGAATTGGAATGTAAGTCATTATTTACTTTCAAGTCGAAATGGGTATTTGTGGTTTCAGTGTGGCAGTCATGGCAAGTGGGGGTATACCGTGGTTTCAAAATTAGTTGTTAAGAAATATGTAGCGCACACATAAAGACATGTAAGACAATTAAAGTACAAAATTACACATCTATTTATGCCTTTTTTTTTCAGGTGACTAGTTCTGGAGATCGTCAGTGATGCATAGACTAATAGAAAAGACAAACTCATGAAGAGTTAATCGAACTTCTTTTGCAAACTTCACTCTTTACTTTTGTGCAGCAAATAAACTTTATGGCAGCTACACTCATGGTATACTTTACTATACTGTATCGCATGTAGTAAGATAATGGCGCAAGTTGTTCACTTGCACAAATTCTTTATAAGTTTCAGATTTATAAATATATAAATTTATATATTTCTCAGTTTGTGCAAATTTACGATTGCGCAAGTTTACATAAATGTCCACACACGTTCAAAAAACAAACAGCGCTGAAAGTTTTAGTGCTGTTTCCTGATATTGTTTTAAATGGAGCATGTACGCACGCTTATATATATTTGTGCAAACATATAGGTATTTCGAAAGTTGCATAATCCACTACGACATAACCAGTGCATCGTCGTTAGTGAACCGGCCCGGGAGTAATGTCGGAGGTCGCTGATGGCCGCATTAAATATGTATTCATTGAGAGCTGAAATGTTTCCCGAATTCGTGTGACCTGCGAGCATTCGTCTTTGGTGACGTCACGGGCTGACGAAATACCTACAATACCACGTGTAATGTGTGGTCTGAGACCTTAAGTAATGATGTTGTGTCTTTAAGGATCTTAATCTAGAGTTCATAATTAAATTTTTAAGTCTAAAAACAAGTTGAAATATTTTTTTTAGAAGTGAGTTTCACAGATTTTTATTGTTTACTGCGCAATCGTTTTACTTTGTATTATTTCATTTGAATGTAGTCACATTAGATAAGGTATATCTCATGTTAAAACTTGGATGATAGTTCCGTAAGGTACCCAGTTAAGAGACATTCGTAATATGTGTTTGTACTTTTAGAAAAATAACACAAAACATATGATTGCTGCCTGCAATTTGTACTGCAACAATCAACTATGTGCAGCCTTGTTAGTTAACAAAAAACACGGTGAAAACCTCGTCACAATCAAAATTTCCAAACCTATCGCAACAATCCCACGCATCGTTACATCTAAACATATTGACAATTGCAAAACCATTGCGTTAGTTTCACACGTAACAGCAAATGGACGCGGCAAAACAGACGAAATAAAACATCACCCGAATTGACTATTCAATTCCGTCATTCTGTTTTCATTTCACGCTCGGCGGTCGCGGCGCGTCAGACGCGTCACGGGCTATGACGTAACCCATGACGCGGATGTGACGTCGGCCCGGGACAACGAGTTCTGTCGCATCCACGTCACAACTGTCCCGGACGGATCACACTTTGACGGATTACTTGCATATTTATTTGCGAAGCCGATCTAGTATTTAAATTGTGTTTCGATTTGCGACCGTTTTAGAATATTGATGGATTTTCAAGTTTGTATTTGGCGCGTCGATGAATGTTGATTGCGATGCATATTCCGAATGGAAATTTCTTGTTTCCTTTATTTTTCACTTCAGTTGCATATAAAACTTTTTTTGAATAGCTTACTCGCAACTATTAAAACGAGTTACTATTATTTTTAAGCTATTGCATAGCTTTTATCGAGGGCTTTGAGCGCGGCGACCGAACTAAGAAATTCCGTAACGAAAAAAACCTCACAATCGTCTAACGTCGTTTCAGTTCGGTAGACTACGGCACGGTGTTTGTGTGCGTGCGGTTAGACGTATTGTACGACTCTACGAAACTCGCACGAATCGAGACGAGCTGCTCCGAAATCGGACGATGCTATGCAATAGCTATACCGCGGCAGTCCCCGAGTGCCACACGTCTTTTTATTTTTACAAAACAAAACCAAAGTCTTTAAATTTATTTGGTGAACTTTGAAGGATTCACAAAAGTGTCTGTCCCTATTCGCAGTCACCAAAAACATACTGAAAAGTAAGAGTGAATATTATTTCTAACGCGCTCTTAAACTACTGCTTAAACGGAGCTAAGGGAAGAGTTTATATTTCCCACGAATTCTCGACTCAAATAGAAAGAAATGTCCGATGCCGTAAAAAGAAAGAGTGCGTTTGTTTTTATGTTCCCTGAGCTGAAGAAGTTTGACGATATTTTCGGCCCGATACATGTAAAAAACTTTCAGGTCGTATTTATTTACGTTGTAGTAAAAGTAACGGTTATTGCAGCAACATTTGGGTCAATATCACTCTCATTAGGTTTAAAGACAATCAATGTTTGTTATCAATAAGTAAATATTATTCAGACAATAATCATTTGGTTTTTTTGCTATGATACTGGTGATAAAGTAAACATAATCCAATCAAAAACATAAATGTGAAATGAGAGCCAAGTTCAATATTGGTCTGTCTTGGCTAGTTTTCATATATGAATTATACCCGTCGCAAGTTCTAAGCCTACAAGTCGGTCGGTTTTTATTTTATAATTCCGAAAATTTGGATTGTTGGTAGAAAATAGCGAGCGAACATAATAATACGTTAGTAGGTTTATAGAAACTAGCCAAGACAGACCTTCATAGGCTACCACCATACATTATCTTATTATGTTATAAGAAGATATGATAGGTATGTTATAGTGTTACTTATAAATAAATTTCAGGGTTGACCATTGAACTTGGCACCCATTTAGAATTAAAATTTAGATTCTTTTGTCGTTAAAGTCAACAACCAAGGCAATTATCATAATATTGAACTTGGCTCTCATTTCACATTTATGTTTTTGATTGGATATCATTACTTTTTGTAGAAAAGTATATATCATCGTAACGCCGTGAACATTTATGAGTAGGTAATAATTTTATACTATTGATGGGCGCTAAATATAAAAATAATAATTAATCCCAGTTAATAAAGTAGGTACTATCGGCAACGCTGGCGGTCGACCACCTATAAGGTGAAAATCGCTTGGCAATTTCGCGTCTGTCAGAGCAAGCCTCGCCCAATTGTGGTCAAGGAGCTGGCAAGAATTTTTGGGTAGATATTTGAAGCAAGCTGAAAACTTGTCCTGTACCTCTCCTATTATATCCCAACACAAAACCGCAGACCTGGCTGAGTAGCGGGGCTAAACCAACCCCCAATTTTGTTTATTTAAAAATATATTTTTATAATCCAAAAAAAATATAATTTGTCAGTTCACCTGACAGGTAGAAGTTCCATCGAAATGATTTGTCTTAGTGAGTCTTATTTTTTAGTTATAAATAAAAAGTTAAAATATTCTTGGGGGTTTGCTTTATCCCCGCTACTCACCAGGCAGGTCTGCAGTTTCGTGCTGGGATATAATAGGAGAGGTACAGGATAAGTTTTCAGCTTGCCTCAAATACCTACCAAAAAATTCTTGCTAGCTCTCCTACTATTGGAACGTATTCGTAAACAAAGGGTCGAAGTGCTCTTCTATTGGCGGAAATAACTAGTGGGCGGGACTAATGGCGTTTAAAGAAATCTGTTTGAAAAGTGTACTACCGCCAAAATTCCCGACTGTACCTACCCTAAGTAATAAATATGAAAACCGACTATAAGTACCTACTCTTAATTGTAAATAAGTAAGTTTACCTAAATATATATACTGAGTGCTCTGCCTTCCCCGGTATATAGGCGTGATTAGGCACTAATTAGGTATTTATGTTAAGCGTTAATAATAGAACCTAACCTAATTATTAAAAAATTGCCAGTTTTTTATTTATTCCTTTGTATTCATGTAATTAACTATCTGCATACCAAATTTTAACTCTCTAGGTCATTTGGAACTGGGTTAGAATTTTGATCTGTCAGTCAGTCAATGATAAAAATGAGGATTTTTGGACATTAATATCTAAATAACTGTTGAGATAAACTTATGAAATTTAGAACACATATTTATCTCGCAAGTCACAATATATGAGCCAAATTTGTTACGTTTAAGTGAAATAGTTTTTGATTTATGAGGGGTTCAAAAGTGGTTCAAAATGGTTCGTGTAATATTACACACGGTGCGGCTCGCCAGTTCTGTTTCTTGAAATTGGCTTGACACGCTGCCGCGTGTCTAGATTAGAAAATATCTGGAACATCTTACACGCGGTCACCTGACCCAAACTAACCAGACCTTTTACGATGGGCGTCAGAGACTGATATACATACATACTTAAATACATTTTCACACCCAGACATGGAACGAATACCAATGTGCATCATACAAATATTTGTCCCGATTTAGAATCGAACCTACGACTCTTGGAACTGCTAGTCAGGGTCACTAACCAATGTTCTACCGAGCCAGTCGAAATAACAAATAAATCAAAGGTAAATTCAAAAACATAGAGACTGTCCAACCGTACGCAGAATAAAAAGTTTATTTGCAAACGGACAGTGGCGTAGAAAAAATCACGAAACGTGACTCAAAAATATTGAACGCATTGCAATACGTGCGTGCGCGTGTTTGGACAAAAAGGAGAGGGGAAGTCAACAAAAACATATGCACAGCTGCACATCTGACAATCAAAGTACCTACAGATTTTAATACACCTAAAATTATCATCTGCTTACCAGGAATCATCATTCTCCTGCCCTTGTCCCACGCTAAGTGGGGTCGGCGCAACATGTATATTTCTTCCACTCGGGCCTGTCATTCGTCATCTCTGCGTGTACTCCTTCTGCTTACCAGGAAAATGTCTACAAAATTATAGGTAAGTAAGTGAGGCGTCCGACCGATTTCGGCCATGGCGGCCGATCTCAATTGAGATCAGCCAAGTGCGCAGGACATATTATAGTGCACAAGTGTGCACCGAAACACACTCTCATAGTTCTCATAGTAACAAGTAGGCATATAATTGAAAACTAATGAATGTGGGTCTACACGCGATAAAAGGAGCAGATACATAGCTACCTACTGCCCGACGTTTCGAACATTGACATCGATAGTCATAGTTGTGAGCGAACTGACGCCACCCGTCATATTAATTAGTTTAAATGTAATGTAAAACTTAAAATATTTCCGTTACAGTCAAAGCATGAACTGCATGTGAAATAAAGTTGAACTTAATTATTACCACATTTATATAAAACAGAGTCTTAGTACACTGGCAACGGACACGGAATAAAAAACCTCATCCGAATAAACACTGGAAGAGTCAATAATAAAAGTACACTTTACAAAATCACCGAGACTCGGAGTTCCTCGTCAGAATGTGCCAATCCCGGCGCAATTGGTATTCCGCCGGTGTCCGCGGCGACAATCGCGCGCCTTTATTTCTCCCCGTCATTACCGCTCCCGGGATGTTGCAAAACAATATTTGTATCAAAAGAAACTTCCAGTTTTCAAAAGGCGCAAATTATAAAAGTTACACAAAGCAAAATGGGAATCCGCGAATCCAGAGATTGGGCTGAGTCATCAGCGGAGCACTAGTCCCTTGATCGGCCCTCGGCAAACAGCCGAATATTAAGCCCTGTTCGCGTTTATGAGGGATACGCAAACAATGCCTTGTCAATCTGACCGATATTACGAATGCGAAAGTTTCCATTTCAGATGTTTGTTACGTAATCAGACTGTGTTTGCGTTTCAAAGAAAATTTGGAAATGAATATTGACTCGACGGGAATATTGTCCCTGACAAATTGTAAAGTGGATGGGATGTAGAGAGGAGAAATATTCAATGAAAGCGATTACTATGATGAGGTCATGAAGATAACTTAAAGATAAAGTCAACTATGTAAGCTGTGGCAACCTATAGTTAAGAAAACACTTAACCTCAAGTCAACCTGTACTTTGAATTATGTTTTTTTTTCTTTTGGTGTTATTCTTGTTGGTTGTTTTTAATAAATAAATAAATAAAGATACAAACAGATCAATCACGGATTAGTAGGTATTGATTTTTGAATTCTTAATTATATGTTACAAAAACTTTATAACGATTGATGAGAAAAAAAGTTTTACAAAAACACAACCATGGATTTTTTTATAAAAATCTAGAAACATATCTTATTGTAAAGGAAAAAATCAAGTCTTCATATCACCTTTAAATCCAAGAAAGTAAGTATAGGACAATTCAACTTCAGTCACAAAATCGGAGCGCTTGCATTCGATTAGGACTCGTAGGAACTGTTTGACTACCTCCCGGCGTACCACCTGCGATAAGGCGACAGCAAAATTGAAAAACTGGACACCGGAAGTCACAAATAACTCCATCTGTGGACTTGAGGGCGAGTTTATTCAAATTTCATTGGCATGTTTCGTCGCTGCGGGACCGTGTAGGCTTATTCAAATTGAACGGCATACTTTGTATTTATTACCTTCACATGTCATTGGACCAATTGAAACTCGTAAGAGTTTATGTGTTCTATGAATTGAAACGAGTATTGAAAGTAATTCAGCAGTGCATATTTTTAAAGAATTTTACTACTGACTTCCTCCTATAAGTAGAGGATTAAACTTTTAAATGTTTGTCTTTTCTTATTGTTCTAGAAATATTTTTGTTTTTATTATCTCAGTTAAGTGCACGATTATTTTGTATCTTTTGTATTAAGGAAAATCTACACGAGCATGATAATGATCAATATGAAATAATTAATCCCTGAAGATTATCACAAAACTAAACGTTTAATGTCCGAAGGGACATTGGCAGAGATAACTTTTCCCAGTTTAACGCAAACTAATGGTTGAGTGACATACAGTAATTGCTTTTACTTTAAATTGCATTCCTAGCGACGAGGGAAATAGACCGTTATTGTACGTACATACATACATAAAATCACGCCTTTTTCCCAGAGGGGTAGGCAGAGATCACTTCTAGCGATCCACTTTTCACCTCTGTGGGAAACGTGACGTGACGGGTTGTGGACCACGTCGCCGCCATTCTGCCTTGTACATTGTTTTAACAAGGTCATTGCGTTCCCACGAGTAGCAAGGATATATGACGGGGGAAGGAAAAGGGGAGGAAGGATACTATCGCCTCGGATGATTTTGACTGAGTCGATAGTAGCACGAAAAGCCAGGGTCGCTTACACCGTCCACCAACCACCGGACAGATAGTTGTGACTGGAATCCCCTGACTATCCATTATTGTACCTACCATTATTTTAGCATGTATTTATTAGCTGAGTAATATTTTTGTTTACTGAAGCGTGTTTATCTGATAGATGATAAAAAGATAGAATCCTGCAAAGTTTACAGGTCTTAGTGTCTGTCTGCAATCTTAATATGCTTAGAAAGTTGTAAGAAGTGTTTAGTTATAGTCATTCTGGCTGGATTTGTTATGGTATTGTTATCTTTGCTCTCTTTCTTTTGATTTTAACTATCGTTTTTTTAAACAGTAATCAATATAGTAGATGGTACTTTTACTGTGGCTCACCCAGACTGTATGACTTGGTTCATTTACAATTTGTGACATGATTGTCGCTTAAAAAGAGTAACTATCGAGCTTTTTGCTGGAATCTTCTCGATAGAATCGGCGTTCCGAACCGATGGTAGAAAATTATTATTAGTTATGTGACAATTTATAAGTGTATTAAAATTGCCTACATAAATAAAGATATTTTTGATGTGATTTTGACACGTCGCTCTTTTACAATCTTATTTTAAATGAAATCTTTGATACTCGTATCTTATTTGCCTTGCTATCTCTTCTTTTTGCTGCAGTTCTCTCGAATAGCAATGATAACATCATATTATAAAATTATGAAACGATCAAAGCCAACGTAATCACTAAACCAATTCATAATTATTAGTCTTATTAATAACCGGTCAAGAGTAAGTTGGACTTGCGCGCCACGGGTTACATACAGATTACACTTTTGGCATACAAGTATGATTTTGACGTCTCAAAGTGAGGAGGTTGATGGATGTGGATGAAGCGAAAGTGGTATACCAGGACCGTAGCACATAGCAGGAAGTGATCTCTGCCTACCCCTATGGGAAAAAGGCGTGATGTTATGTATGTATGTAAGCTGTAAAACATTACAGTTTAAAAGCGACACACTTTGCTACTACTATTTTAAATCCTAAATCAACACGGACTACTACAATCCTCTTCATAGTCCGGTGTAGATGTGCTCTTTCTGCTGAGTGGTGCCGCATTATTAATGGGCACGTTTTTATTGCGTCTTTACTCTCTAGCCGGACGCCGAGATTAATGGACTGGCGCTATCGCTCTGTTGTATGCCTTGCGAGGCAACGCGGAAGTACTAGGTATGGTTTTGTAGGATTAAGAGTCTCTGTCATGATTTTTGATCCGGATATGCCAAAAATAGGTTTTTTTATGTACATTTTAATTTTATTAGAAAATTGAAAATGTTCGGGATATTTACAATTTTTCACTTATTTATTGAGTTCCTAATTTTTCGGCTCGGTTGCAAGCGCCATGATCGCAGGTCAAGCTGTAATATGTCTAATGTGTGTCACTATGACAGATTGAACTTTTAAATTCGTTTCAAAATAATGCCTTATAAATAATGACCTTAATCGGTCTTCTATAATTTTAATAAACTGATCTGGTCAAATCTAGATTAAGTGATTTGACTGTCTAAAAAATCCTATAATGTGTTTTATCTAATTAAATTTGAATTGGAATCACTAGCCAAGTATTTTTTATAGGTACATGCGACGTAAACTCTACCCGTACTTTAAAAACAATTGATTACCACCGCGATTCAAAAAGACATTTCGAACTAAAACAAGTGAAACGCGCTCAAAGTTTCACAATAACCACTCTTGCATTTGTCATAAAACAAAACACCTTGGCGTCGAACCGGTGATAAACGACACAAGTTTGGGGCGACGGAACTGGACTTATTGCGGTTCTGCCTACAATTACATACACGGTCCTTGGGTCGATTTGTCGCTGTAAAACTGAAGGGTGAAAAGGGGGAAAGTGTGGTTCGAAAGCTAGTGAAAGCTTGTGGTTATTATAATAGGCAACCTTTTTCTATTTGATTGCTTAACAGATGCAAGCTAATTCGTCGAATTAAACATTTCATCATCATCATCAGACCATTTATGTCCTCACTTCTGGAGCACGGGCCTACCCTTAACCAGGGCAATAAGGCCCTATACATTTATATAAAAATAAACCCTTCAATACGAGATCATTATTTTTTTTTATAAATGAGAAATTCGGATTTTTTATTTTTATATCAGGATGACCTAACTCTACCTGATGATAAGCGGTAGTGAGGTGAGACTTTATTGAGTGTGTAAATTATTATTATTTTGAATAGAAATTCTGAAAGTAACAAATTTCTGCTATGTCTAGACTTTAAGTTTGTCAAATTACTTACGTTTAAACATAATATGAAGAGCTTTAAATTTCTTATCTGATTTGACCTGGCTTTTTCTTTTTGGCAGCCACAGAGAGTCCTCCTCACCACACTTGCCAATATCCATATAATATTTCATATTATCGCAGATACCTTCGGCCGCCAAAGAATGTTAAAAAAGCATTACACTATGTTACAGTCTAAGCCTTACAGACCAAACCGATCTAGTGTTTGGCACGGCCCTAGCGCGATAATTCAGGCCTGCGACCCGCCGGATTCTACATTACACTAGTCCTTTACTACGTATATTACTAAGGAAAGCTTATATAACCATGAATCAGACATAAATAGTTATTATTTATCAAAACTATTAATTTAAATCTTTCTCTTTTGCGTTACACGTCAAACGTCATAAATACGATGCTATTAATAAACATAAAAATATAAAGACTTCAATATAGACTTCAATTCTTGTTTAAAACTATCACGACGGAAAAAAATGGTTCAAGCCCTTTGCCTTGGGAAATGTCTCGTCAATTATGAGTACATTTAGACTAACACATACGAACATTTTCGAATTATATGAGGATGTAAGGTAGATAATATTGGTTTAAATATTATTATAATAAAAACTTATAACAATAATAGTTCATTTCAGATAATTTACATCCATAAAAATTGTTTGATAATTCTTATGGCTGACCATCACGAAAAAGGATATTTCCGATATTTTATATGCAGACATTAAACCGCCTAAAACGCACTTTAAATCAAAAGATGATCCAAAGCTATTCTTCCACCCTCCCATTGATTTACACCATCGATGCTTCGAACAAAGGCTCAGCTATTGATTGAAGCGTCAAGTTATTGCACCCTCCCGGATGCAGGGACGCATTTACATGTGACTGGGCAACCTCGAGGGTTTTCAATAAGGGATTTTCGCTGCATAAATTTGACTCGACATTTTTTATCTGTGTGATGCAGGCAGGAGGAGACGCAAGGGTAGGGCATGACTGTATGCGTATAAATTGCAGAATTATTGCTACACACATTGCATTTGCATCGTGCTGTTTAGTGGAAAATGTATTGAAGTGTGAAGATAATCTCTAGTACTTAAGAATAGTATAAGGTGATTCAGTAAACAAGTAAGTCGGTCTTATAAACCTCTTGATCAAGTGAACGCGTTTAATTTCATCGCCTCATAATACAGTTCTGAGGGAGGATATAATTTAAAAAAATATATTACCAGTTTTCTTTGAGACATATATTACGTATACCTCCATTTTGCATTTTTTAACGATTACCGGACCATTCGAAAGATTTTTGAGACACACAATAATTCCAAAATTATATATTTTTTTCTTTTATCTTACATGGCACATAAACAAATGACTGTTTTTACAAGATACAATAACTAATAGGCCTTATATATTTTCACATAAAATACAAACGTGTTGCTCGAAAGAAAATCACTGAAGTTGTTGCTATCAAACTCCTACTCGTAAAAGACCGTTAGTAATACTCGTACTTAAAAAAACACCTATATCACTCCGCCAGAACTCTACACAGGTACTGTACAGTCTGTGCATAGCAAGTGTGAGTGTATTAGCAGTCGATCGAGCCTCCCGGAGTATCTCTACACTTGGCAAGTGTCCAACACTCCGGATCCGAAAGGATTCCGAATCGGAGTCCCTTTGCGACGCGCGAGGCTCTTTAGGAATCGAAGATGCTTCTGTGAAAAAAATAAAAATCGCCATTGCGGATAAAAGTTGCGAATGTAGAGTTGTTTATAGTGGTTACATGACAAGAAGTGACCTCTGCATACCACTCTGGGAAAAAAGCGTGATTTTATGTATGTATGTATTAAATCAATATGATAGATTTATTAGAAAACTTTAATGAGCTCCCGATATTTCGGCACTGTTGCAAGCGCCATGATCACGGGTTTCATCCGCATCAAAACAAAACAACATGGTAAATATCCCGGACAGTTACAGTTTTCTAATGTGTGTAACCATGACAGTTTAAAATAAAGATAGATTTAACTAAATTGATGCAAAATAATAGTCTAGTGATGAGATTAAAATAATACTAATGGCAATATGTTGCTACTTATTTGGTATGCTTTTTTAAAGTTACAATAATACTATTGATTCACTACTTTTATACTAGGATTGCTTTTTTTTTGTAAAGTATTGGCAAATCGTGTTAACAGTTTGCGAGCACCTACAATAAATTCATCAGAACACATCGAAATACTTATTTCCTTTAATTTGACTGTTGCATTATCCTTGTTTCTATCTTTCCCCTCCTTCAAAATCTTCCTTCACAATCCACGTGGCACTCCAAGATCAGTTAAAAGTAATTTTCCATATTTAACATAAGTACTTCCTTATTCACCGTGCGTGCCTTACGGTAGGGATTAACGCGGTATTAATTATTAATATCAGGGTAATATGGCGGGTGACACACCCTTGTCGTGATATTGAAACTGGCGAGGGTTGAGGGAGTGATGGATTTGTTTTGATTGACAGTCTGCTGCAGATATGAAGGGACATGTGAGATAATTCAACAAGGAACAGAAGTGTCTATAAATAATCTATACTAATATTATAAAGCTGAAGAGTTTGTTTGTTTGTTTGTTTGAACGCGCTAATCTCAGGAACTACTGGTTCGATTTGAAAAAATATTTTTGCGTTGTATAGACCATTTATCGAGGAAGGCTTTAGGCTATATAACATCACGCTGCGATCAATAGGAGCAAAGATACCATGGAAAATGTGTAAAAAACGGGGGAAACGCGGGCGAAGTCGCTGGCACCGCTAGTTTGTAATAAAGCGTAATTAGCTTATACGTCGTCTCATCATCAGCCCTCATACATCACCACTGCTGGTTCACGGGCTAAACCTAAACTAGGTCGATCAGGCCGTGAGTCGACCACTATGGCCAAGTGCCAGTTGGTCGACTACACATAACCCCAAGTTTTCTTCACGGGCATGCAGGTTTCCTCAAGATGTTTTTCTTCCGTAAGAGCGTCGAACAAACGCCACATGTTTGATGAATTTGAATAGGCATTACTTAATCTGATAGAAAATTCTATGTGAAAAAATTGTTTTTTTTCTTCGGCTCTTTAACTATACCTTTAGCTTTTATTTGATTAGCATTTATACCATAAAAGCTCTTACAAAGTACGTGCTAAGTAGCACACCACAACAAGTAACTTTTACTAGAGCTTTAAGTTTTTACCCAAACTTTCTTGAAACGTAGACGATATAAATCCTTATTTTACTTCAAGCCCCAATATACTATAGAGGTTAAGCTCTAGTATACCGACTGCGTAGGCCCGTACCTACCGCGTTAATATTTAACATGCCGCCAGAGGGCGCTTTCACTTAACGCAACCTTCATTTACATTAACGGCACGAGGCAGAGGTTTAATAACCGACTTCGCTCGTTGACAAGCAAGCCTCCACTAATAAGGTGTAACAACCACTCAACTACGTGTTTATTAAAATAATTCTCGTTTATCGTGTGTTAATAAAAAAAGACGTGTGGCACTCGGGGACTGCCGCGGTATAGCTATTGCATAGCATCGTCCGATTTCGGAGCAGCTCGTCTCGATTCGTGCGAGTTTTGTAGAGTCGTACAATACGTCTAACCGCACGCACATAAACACCGTGCCGAAGTCTACCGAACTGAAACGACGTTAGACGATTGTGAGGTTTTTTTCGTTACGGAATTTCTTGGTTCGGTCGCCGCGCTCAAAGCCCGCGATAAAAGCTATGCAATAGCTTAAAAATATAATGGATCCATGGTTAAATAATCATCATCATCAGCCCATATACGTCTCCACTGCTGGGGCACGGGCCTACCCCAAAGTCGGGCGATAAGTCTTTAGCCAACCACACTGGCCAAGTGCGGATTGGTGGACTACACTACCTAAGAATTTCGTCATATGCAGGTTTTCTCACCATTTTTTCCTTCGCCGTTAAATCGTAGAATAATCGTGCGTATGAATTTCAAATTTCAAAAACACAAGGATGAATGGATGGATGGTTCATTTTAGAGAGCATCATTACCGTAACTTAATGTTAAATATTGTGAAATTAACCGCGATGCAAACGATACAAAAATTCAATTTAAAAAATGTATTTACATATTGCTTACTTACTGTGTTTTTCAAAGCTGCAAACTGAGGTCTATAATATAAAAACACTTACCATGAAAATAGGAAATGCACTTATAGAAAGATATAGTGAAATTTCACGACTAATATTCGATATTAAGTCCTTGACACCAAGAATGCTCGTCTCAAAACCACGCACGTGAATCCATCATAAGCCCCGGTTAGCCTTTGAAAGCAATTAATACAGTAATGAATGAACAAAAAGCTTAATGACCCGCTTAAGAGGTGACGCGGCAGCTTTCCTAAGGCTGGCGGATGGCGACGGTTATTGGAAGTTAAGGGCTGTAATGATAGGGTAATGAGGGCGATTTGATCAATTAGCCAAATGGTCTGAGGAGTGATTTGTATATAACTAGCTTTCCGCCTGCGACTTCGTCCGCGTAGAGACATTTAACGCGTAAAACATTAATTCTTTATAGCGCAGTCGGTTACAAAGTAGCCTATGTCCTTTATCAGGGTCCGGACTATTTTATCTGTACCAAATTTCATTTAAATCGGTTCAGTACTCTATGCGTGAAAGCGTGACAGACAGACAAAGTTACTTTCAAGGACTTCTAAAGTAAGGATTGTGAAGAGTGGTAAACATTGGAGATTTTTAACCATTAAACTGATATTTTGAGACAGTGTATTTTTTTGTCATCGGTTCACATGGAGTAGATTAAATAATTCCATTTTTATTTCTCCATCCTTATTTCCTTATCCTTGACGGGCACGCTTAGTATCTTGTGTAATTCAAGTAGGGGGCTAATTGTAGACTTACTAAAAACTAAACTTCCCGTGGGATAGTGTACCGCCCGCTAATCAAGATCCAGCTCAAGATTTGGTGTCGAATAGCAAGTAGTAGTTTAAGTTAGCACATTGTCGTTAAAAATTCCAATAACAGTGTCCAGTTAGAACGATAGAACCCTACAATACTAACGAGCGTATAAATAAAAAAAAACATTGAACTGCGCGGATCACAGCACGAATATTTAGATAGCTTGTTACATATTGAACGCGTCCCGAGTGGCTGTAGCCCGACGGACGAACAAACACATATACATACATACATAAAATCACGCTTTTTTCCCAGAGGGGTAGGCAGAGATCACTTCCTGCCATGTGCTACGATCCTGGTACACCACTTTCGCTTCTTTCACATCCATAAATCTCTTCATGCATGCTCGTCGATTACGGGAACTTTTGGTTTGACCCATCTTCAAAGGCCTATTTGGCCACGGGAGGTCTTTCTTGGCCTTCCCCTGTCGACATTTCCATTTATACTTCCTCTATATATCCCTTTCGTTAATCGTGTCTCATTCATCCTCTCAACATGACCAAACCATCTCAGCATACAGGTCGGTTCACGAAAGATGACCAATGCGCAGAAAGCGATTTTTAGGTCCCTGTTGAGGTGTGGGGTGAGGGGCGGGCGGAATGCGTCAAGACTGGAGTGACGCTATTGGTGCGTGCGCGCCGCGTGACGGACTGCAGCAGGCCGCTCAATCTCTATTCGTCAATTGCGGCATCGACACGCTGTCAGCGCAGTCAAGTGCAATTAAAGAAAAGTGTTTTGCTTTAAGATATTTGTTTCATATTTTTTGTGACTTGTTAAATTTTTGTTGTTTTGTTAAGTTATCGTTGTTTTTGTCAAAGTTAATAAGTTAAATAAGTGTATCTACAATAATTACGAGTATATTAAGTATATTTTAAGTTTAGGCAATTAAATATACCATTTCAATTACAATAAAATATTTTTTTGTATTAAGTATTTTCTTCATGAATACACATATGCGCATCGGCCGCCATTTGTGGTCAACTTCCATGAACCGACCTGTCCCTTTCTCAACTTTGGTCACTTCATCTTCTTTCACACCACAACGTTCTCTAATTATTTCGTTTATAATTCTATCACTCGGGTTCACTTCTAGCATACTTCTGAGTGCTCGCATCTCCAAACACATTACATATTAATATCTATAGTTCCGAAGGTAAAGAAACTTCGCACCCCATGAATCATAAAAATATACTCGTATTTGCAACATGAATATTTGATGGCGTATTGTTAAACAGCATAGGGCACTTGTAAAATAATAAAAGTCAACTCCCAGGAGTGTTAGTTCAATATTTTCTTTTGGATAATTATTTATTTGAATATGAAGGGTGTTTTTTAATTCAATGATTTTATATGTAATTGATATTCATTATAAATCGGACAGTACATTCTTAAAAATATTGCATTATTAACAGTTCTAAATTTGGCCAGCGTGGTTAACTAAGGCCTTATCGCCCTAGTTTAGGGTAGGCCCGTGCTTCAGCAGTGGGGACGTATAAGGGCTGATGATGATGATGATAGTAGACAGGCAGCCCTGCGTTTTAGAATAACATTAATGGTAATTTTTTACCTTTATACTTTAAAACTCTAGCATTTCAGTAGTATCATCACCATTATTGATAGTCTCGTATCTATAAGTATCGTTAGCTACACGGTACTTATTCCGTTCTTAGCAGTGACTTGCACCTTTATTGCAAGTCACGTTAGGGCGACGACGTCATCACAGGGGATACTGTTGGTGACAACACATTTTTCTTGTTTGATGTTGTAATCTACTCCGTTTTGTTCAGAATCCACCTATTCTAATAGAGGTAGGTAGTATACGTCGGGGTTAAGGTTTCCAGAAATTTCCAGATATTTCCGGAAATTCAATGACTCACATACAAAAACCGATGAAAAAAAAAGAATCGAAGAAGAATAAAAAGAAGAGAAGAAGTGTAGGTGTCATAGATAAACAGCTGTAAAAAAAAAATAAAACAAAGTAGGTTGATAAATATTTGAATAGACACATTGTTAACCTATTTTGTAATTCTACTTGTTGGAAATAAATATTTGTGTATTTTTGTATCTTGAAAAATTATAATTTCATTAAAACTGTTATAATGAATTCAAAAGTATAATAAAGTACGTTAGTTATGTTAGTGAAACAAATAAGGTATAATAGTACAGGATCCGTGGTGTATTTTTTCACTTGACGGAAAATTAGCTTGATAGTAAATCAAGCTAATTTTCCGTGAGTAGCTTCATTTTGATAAGACGCCCAAAAAATTCCTGTGCGAAAATTTTTGATTGTGGTAGCTAACAGAGGTATCAATGATTAAATATTTAGGACCGTAGGACCTCCTCCCCCTCCAACTTGTATCGATAACGAGATCACCAAAAATGATTACTAACCAGCTGATTTTTATTATTTTACTTAGTTAATATTTATATAATGTAACGGTCATATTGTCCTACAAATTCCGTGGTACTTTGTCCCGGTCCTACGGTCCTAAATATTTAATCATTGATACCTCTGTTAGCTACCACAATCAAAAATTTTCGCACAGGAATTTTTTGGGCGTCTTATCAAAATGAAGCTACTCACGGAAAATTAGCTTGATAGTAATCAAGTGAAAAAATACACCACGGATCCTGTACTATAAATATTTTAATTTTTTTATAATTTTTTTTTTTTATTAGGAACTCTCTAATTAAGAAACTTAAATATTTACAGCATAGCTTTTTTTTATTGATGAATTGAATAAGCTATTTGAAATAAGCGAACAAACTTTTCAAAAAATTAACTAAGCATACGGTCTTGTTTTTGTACACAGAATTATTCCTAAAATTATTTGCAGGACTTGCAGGTTTCAATAGAAAAATACTGGAGTGTTTTTTCTTTCCACGGCGTTCGATGTTCAATAAAGTTCCAGTTATTTTAACATTCAGCATTCCAGTTTTTGCAAGTTGAGTAGTTTCCAATGCAACTGAAGTTAATTAAATTCATAGCTTTGCCTCAGTTGGATGGGGCGATCAATAATTCGTCGTTGGGGAAATTTAAGTACAGACTGTTTAGTAAGTGGTACAAGCGCGGGTAGATTCATCAATTAATTCATTTTTATTCACAAAAACCGTTTAATCTATACTAATATTAAATCTGTAAGAGTCGGTCATGGAGTAAATTAGTTTGTTTTCAGAGATATTGTGTTTATAGGCTCAATTTATGATACTGATACTAATTTCACGTATTTTAGATTTATTTTCAGTATGTGTGTATGTATGTATGTTCCTCCATAACTCTTAAACCAATTATCCGAATTTGATGAAATTTGGTATAAAAACACATAGACATCTGGGACACAGGATAGGCTATTTAAATTCTAGCTCCAACGCGAACGGAGTCGCGGGCACAGTTAGTTTCATAATATGGAGGCTTGCTTTGGTCTAATTGAAACATAACGTTATTGTGAAAGATAACGAAATAAATGACATACAAATAAAAAAATTGGTAGTATGCATAGATAGTATGGTATTTTACTGTCGGTCTGAACAAAAAATAAAGCGAAACGACGCAGCAAAAGTGCTGACATAAAAAAAAAAACTGTTGACTGGATAATAATATGAGCAAGAAGAAATATTTGTACAGAGAATATTTTTCGATTCCGTATTCACACTTACTATCTGATCTTTCTACAATCGACGCAGTTTTGTCGAGGAAAATGCGAATCGTTCAAATAGTCATATTTTTAGCAATAACGACAAACCAGCACGTTACATTTTCTGCACTTATAAAAGTAATATAATATTTCAACTGACTCGTTGGTATATTGGTAGCAAGCGCTGCGTAAGGACCGAGAGGTCCCCGGTTCGAGTCCGGGGTCGGGCAAAATTTGTGTGAGTTTTTCTGAAATGAATTTACTCAGCCCGGAGTTAGGAAGTTGGCGGTTGAACGCCCGTGCCTCGGAAAGCACGTTAAGCCGGTGATCCTGAGCCCGATCTCTCATCGGTCATGTCGGCTTGCCGTCTCACTGAACTATGAGAGTAAGGGAATAGAGAGTGCACTTGTGTTTGCGCGCACACTTGTGCACTATAATATGTCCTGCGCACTTGGTTGATCTCAATTGAGATCTGCCGCCATGGCTGAAATCAGTCGGACGCTTTATTTTTTATTTCAGGTTAAGTGCCAATATTTTTAATTTTAAGTTTAAAACCCGCTCTAAAAATGCTTCCTAAAAATGATAGAACTAATTGATTACAAATTAAAATTACTTTCCCAACGGTAATCGGTAAGAAGAAGGAATCAGGAAATTGTTTCTTAAAAGAGCCAAAACAGAGGGTGTAAAAGTTGTAAGCAACGCTTAATTTTTAAAATTGCAAATGCAAAATTAAAGCCGGAATAAAAACGAAACCAAATTCATAATGCGGAAATAGGGAAGTAAAGTTTCACGGCTTTGGAAATACTTCCCTTGTAAATAAAACAAACAGAGATGGAAGCTAAATATTTGAAGCGAAAACTTTAAAATATTTGCGATCGCTAATTAACGTTACATTGGTATTAAATAATAAATAAATATTTCACAACATCACATACATTGATCTGATCCCGTGGTAAGTAGCTTAAGCACTTGTGTTACGGAAATCAGGATCAACAGTGGATACACAAATAAACTTAAATATATTTAATAACACACCCACACAACAAGTATTCGAATGCTTGTTCATAAATGTTCGTTATCGTTATGAAGCGTCGATGGCCGAGTGGTTAAGGTCGTTGCTTGCCATGCGAGAGGTCGCCAGTTCAAACCCCGCCAGGTTCCAATGTGTTTTTCAAATTTGAAATTCATATGTACCATCATTCGACGCTTTAGCGGTGAAGGAAAACATGGTGAGGAAACCGAGCGCACCTGAGAAATTTTTCAACGGTGTGTGAAGCCATGTCAGAGGCCTACGGGCGGTTTTGAAACTCTGACACCAGGTTGTTCATCAACCATACGATAAAAAGAAGAAGAATGTTCGTTATTTTGTAACCAAGCTAATCGCTCCTATTTATTAAGCTCAATCAATATCGTAATATTTCTTGGCTTTCCAATTTTAACACAATAACTTACAGGAATCATATCTATATCGGGACAACTAAAATGGTACTTTATCTAATAACGCATGTCGTTCGCAAATGGATTCTCAAGAAACGTAAAAACCTAATAGTCCGTTAAATGGGCTACCTTCTAAGTTCACTCGTTACGGGTAATCGCATATTCAACCGTGATTTGTAGTAATGTTATTCTCGTTTACGTCACCATTAACTATTTCAGTCCTTTACATGTGCCTATATTTTATTATACATAAAATACCATGAATATATATATTGTGAAAATATATATTATTGTTTTTGATGCGACTGTAACTCCATCTGTCGAATTTCATAAGTAATGAATCTATTGAGATGATATTTGTTAAACAGATAGTTTGATTGAGGAGGAACCTAGGTTTATTTTGAACGGACTTGTTAGTAAAATAATGTTTCTGACTTTACGTAGATGGAGATAATAAATAAATATCATACAAAAAACGTGCAAACGGGATCCAAATGAACTTCTCCAAATGGAAGAGACCGTTACTGAGCCTGAAGCGTCACGAAATGACGACGAAGTATTATTTACTTCGCGTTAGGTCGTTTGAATAGTGATGTCTTTTGTAGCATTTTCCTAGAAATATTCTTACTTCCTATCATAACGATCGTTGTAAATCGGGTGATGGAAAAGTTACCCGTTTTGAATAAGCGCAGGTAGTTTCATTTTAAATTTACAGCGCTCACGCAAATATGACTAGAAGTTTTAACTCTTAACGCTTTTTGAAAGTTGAAAGTGTGTTTTATTTGCATTTCGCTTGAAATTCAAAATTTATATTGAAAGTTGGGCCCTAAAAATCCATTGTTAAGGATAATAAATTGTCTTCCTAGTTTAGATACCAAAGCACTTCAAACACGGAACTCCTTCAAACGTCTGGGCTAAACCAATCCCCCTAAACACATAAAAATCATACAAGCCATTGCGTTGTTTCGAAAATATTTGACGTTAGAAATTGTCTCGGTATCGCCGTAAAATGCAAACCAAATATTTCTTATGCGACACCCGAACTCTTTTTATCGTTTCAAAAGTGGGAAGCGTTTGATATTGAGCCGTATTTCCTGGGCGATAAGGTTTTATGCCGAAAGGGGTGGTGGGTTTTGAAGGGCAATATAAGTTGGGTGAAAAAGTCCTTCCTTGAAGGGCCCTCGTCATAGATCGCTGCGTTTGTTTGCCCATGTAAACTGTTTGTCAATTTTGTTTGACTGCCGTCGGCTTGACATGGGTCTGTGACAAACAGGACACTAAATCATTGGGAGTTTTCGAGCTTTATTGATAAAAGCTCCTGTGATACTGAAATTTATGAGAGAGCTATAAACTGGTTTTGATTTCTGTCACTGTGACTTATGCTTTTCGTTTGTCCGAATAGTAAATTTACTTTGGGTTTAGCTCTAGCCTCTATTGGAAACATATCCAATCAGATTATGTTTTCTGTCGTCTGGTTATATCTGCACTAATATGTCAAGAGGCAGCTCTGATAAGTCCGTAAATTTTAGCAAATCCTGATTATCAAGACGATACATGAGTAGGTAGGTAAATTTTTTTGTCATAGCTTTACTATGGCAAATGTTCCGGAATATTGTGAAATTATGCCTGAACATTTGCCATGGTAAATCTAGGATAAACTAAGACGTAATATCTAATGTGTTCACAGTTTCCAACATGATGACAGCACTTTCCACCACAGATGTGACGTCATAGGTTTGTTTAGGACGTTTGAGCGGGATCCGTTTTGTTTCGCGTTTGCTCTGAACCAATGAAATCGTTTGATTTCTCTCAACTGAGGTTTGTTTGCTGACGAGCCGATCAAATGGCTTCTTTCTGTCCTATCAATGTTAACCTGAAGTAAACACTTGCGGTAAGGATGATGGAACGTAAATACTTGTGACAAAAGTGGCGCTTAAGATAAATTATACATACAGCGGAGTATAATTACATTAAAATACGCAGTTACTTAACGTAAATCTATTGTATAATATTGTATTTGTGCTTGGTCGTGTATTACCTGATATAAAAGAGATTAGTGCAGTTTTTGTCGTAATTCTAGAGTCTTCAGCTAATTTCGTAGAATATTTTAATACAATCCAGCTTTTTCACGACTGATTAGACTTTTTATCAAACTCTTCTTATAAATCAATGCGTAAGGAAGGTTGATATACCATTTGTCTCCCAAAATACATCAACAAAATACACTACTTACAACGATCTACAGTGTAAACTAAGAGAACTTAACCGCTACTTGCCTAATTCTTGTATCGAGATCCAACTCCTAACAAGCCTTACAAGTCCAGTTAAAACTATTAGGCAGGCCTAAGTCGCTCTTTGTCTCGATCGAGCGAAGCGAGCGAAGCGAAGTGAGCGAAGCAAAGTTGCGACAAATGTACGCCTTTCAGCTTGCTAATATGGCCGCCAAAGTCACTACTTAAGTCAGGGCGCTTCTATGGAGCGGCGTAAACTTGTTGCAGGGTGTAGGTGTTCGTTAAAACAAGTTTAGGACTTCGGGCTCGGCTAAAATACCTAAGTATGTTAGGTTAGGTGTTACGGGATGTCGCCGCAAGTTACTGACGACTCGACTGAACTTTGGAACGCGTGGTATTTACTTCCGGATTTGGTGTTACTATGATACTCGTATGTGTATGCTTGTTGTGGTTATATAGTATATTCAACTCACATAGTTCTAAATAGGTCTGAACTGTGACAAAAGAGGTGACTTTTTGTACCTAAGTACTTCTTTATGTACCTTAAATAATCTTAGTGCTTTAGCTGAGGGCGTTATTATCATAGGATTTTAGACTTTCGCGTTCTATTTTGTTAAAAATATTTAATATGGGTCTTCACGGGGACAGTAAGTAACTGTGCATTTTCATTTTTCTATCGTGTGTTACCCATATTAAAACTTAAATTATCAACATCCCATTATGGGACATTACGACGACCCCATTATTTATCATGTTTGACAAAACCAAATCGTTAGTACAAATCATGCCAGCACACAGTAAGAGCTTTCCAATCAATCTATTTACCCTGATTGTTTACACAAAACAAAGTGTCCGTCCCCTCATAACTCTATAACAAGTGAATGTCCACGCGATCGATCAACGCGGGACACAAATGAATATGTGAGTGGCGTCCGATCGGCCATATGTGGCGGTGTTCGATCATACCCGACGGCTGGTCACTCCATTACGTCAACTGGCTTTCAATTTTCTTCTTTTTTTTTCAAAGGATGTAGCCAAAAGTTTGTGTTTGTTCTAAATAATTACATTAAAAAGTGTTTTGGTATTTTGTAACTGCTTTTTTCATTAGTTCAAAACAAAAAGTATTTGAAAATATACGTAATTAACGTAAAATTAAGTTTACCACCGTTCTTAAAAATAAGTGTAGAAAACAAGTCATATTTACTAGTAGAGCCAAATCATTAACTAAAATAATTGATGCATACGAAAACCATGAAAAGATTTACAACAATATTTACGACCTTTCATGTAACGAACATAAAAAAAACAATTCTCAACATTGATCATTTCTGTATTAATTATCAATTGATCATTTATGTATTTAAGAACTGGCAAGTAGCTTAGCTTTGGATAGAGACCAGCGGATGGGTTAGAAAGAGACATGCCCAGCAGTGGGAACTTGTAAAAAAATGTCGACATAAAACATTGTATGCAGTCGTCACATTTATTTACATTTTGTTGTCACTTCGTATCCGAATGTAAACCATAGCAGATTGTAGTAAGAGGGTGAATAATGAACAAAACTACTGTTTAACAGAGGTGTGATTCCAAAACCCTCGCATTGTGCACTTATCTGAATCAACAAACTATAGCAATGTCCCTAACGACGTACCTGGGCGGGTCTGGCGACGATAAGCGCGCGTAAACAACTTATTAATTGGGTAACAGAGACAGTTGTAATGGTTGAGTTTATATTGAGGGTTCTGATGGAGTGAAATGAAATCCGAATCAATATGGTTAGTTATGGTGGTATCTATGTGGAGTAATATTTTGATTATTTTATTAAGGAATCAATTGATGAATTGATGATGATGAATGTTTTTTTTACGGAGTTATCGGTTACTAATTTCAACTATTGTTATAGAGGTAACCATTTACTTAAATAATATCTGTTATTTTAGCGTAACGATTGCAAAAAAACACGTAAACGGACATTAATGTTCATCTTACAATATTTGTCGAATCCAACGCACTACTCAAGACGAAAGAGGTGGACAGCCATATGCTCAATGGCGAATTTGCTCAGGCTGGCAGAATTAAAATAAAAACAATTCAATACTCTACCCTAATGCGCTATTACAAAACATCACCAAACCAAACAGTGGTAACAACATATACACGATAAACTAAGTGTAAACAAGTTATTAATTGCGTTATCACGGGGTCTGGTGTGTAGCTTGAGCGGATATTAAACAGATGTTCTAATTGTGGTGTGATTGCTGACTGTGTTCATAGAAAGGGATTTATGAAGTTATGAAGTTTTTCTAGCCGAGATGATGATGACAATAAATTGGTTGGGTATTTTGTAGTTTCTTTTTTCGTAATATTTGTGATTTTATCACACATTGATACAATATTTTTAGTGTTGCATAAAATAAAATATTAAACTAGTTTGTTATTCAACACATTACTTGGACAGACGATCTCCAATGTCACAAAAATATTATAACAATCAATTAAACCTAAAAGATACGAAAAGTTAGATAGTCAGCATCAAAAAACATTGGGTGCAACGAGTCACGTCAGCCTAACTGGCAACCAACACATAAATTCGCCAACAAAAACCTAACAAACTAAAACCCAGCTAACTGAATGTCATGTTGTATAAAAAAGCTCCCATCTCAACAACCGCGGGGTACACTGTTTCACAGCAGTATTTCACTATCAGCAAGCCGAGGGAAAGATTTTAGCCAAAAATAACAGAACACGAATATCCGGGTGTGCGATAGTTAAAAGCCTAGGTGAGCGTGTTTTATGTGTTGGGAATGCTGTGCTTCCGAAATTCGGGAATTTGGCTTCCAGGCAGGCATGAAATCATTTTTTGGAAGTGTGCTCGAAGTTGTGCAAGGAATTTTTGAAGGGGGATGCTCTGGAGTGGTGTTTTAACTAGTCCGTTCCTTCAATTTTTACTCCCAACACGTGCTGGTCAGCGTTGTCAACCGCATACCATACAGGGGCACCCATACCAAGAAGTTCAGTTCCTCTTTTCGGTACAGAATTATATGCCCTTTCAGCTCTTGTTTTTTTATCCCTCCTATAGTCCTACGCTTCTGGGGGTGAAACGGTATCCAGACCTTTCGAGTGAGGTTCAAAAGGGTATGTCACTTTGTTTATAATATTAAAAAAAGTTATTTTATATTTCGTAGCTTTCAACTGTCGAGCTCTCAATGTTTATGAGATACTACACACTCTGGTAGCGAATAGACAGACAGAAGAGTAGTAATAGGGTCCCATTTTCACCCTTCGGATACGGAATACTAGAGGAGTGCATACTGAGCACTCTACCAACTAGCGCATGGAAAGATTGATGAATGTGGAGGAAGCAAAAAAGTGTGACAGATTCAGGAGATGTAAGTAGACACTCCCAACCCCGATGGGGAAACGGTATAAGTTCTGTTGATAATATTAAGTAAGTATACAAATACTTTTGAAAGTATACATCTGTCATAATAGTAGAAAAATATAATACAATTTGGACCTTGCAGTGGCCAGGTACATGTGGCTTACATGTCATGAAAGAAAATTTTGAGTGACTTTTTTTTATTTTGGTAAAAAATCGAAAATTTAGGTCCTGATTTGAGGCATTATTTTCAGACACTTAGATAGATCATAACTAGTAATGAACGGTCCCATAATATTGTTATGATAACCAGTCATGAACAGAAAATAAATCTATTATCGTCTCTGGTAACAAAAAGCCAGTTCTGATAGTGGAGAAGAGCAATTAATTACATCTTACAAATACTATGAGCACAAATATTCAAACATGATGTTAGGTTTCATTATTGTGTTTAATTGCGGCTTTTCTGAAACATTGAATACAAACAAATATATGTTAAATTTTGCAATGAAATAGTGGTGTAATGAGCCTCAAAATCCTGACTGTTTTATTTCAAAATCAAAATCAAAATCAAAATGTCTTTATTTATAATAGGCAATTTACATGCACTTATAAATCGTCACATTAGTAATAATAAGATTCTAACACCGGTTCGGAACGCCAATTCTGCCGAGAAGACTTCGGCAAGAAACTCGATAGAACAAGATATCGATTTAATAATGAATACTCTTTACTTTCGTCAGTATTTACATAAGGTGGATAAAATTATGTCAGTTATATCCTCCCAAATTCTTTGCAAAAAGACGATAAGCTCAGCATTAATGTATTTTCTCCCTCTATATTCATGCAATAAAGTTAAAACTGTTAGTGTGATTAAAAAACACGATTGTCGATTAAAAAGAGTAACTATCGAATTCCTTGCCGGAGTCTTCTTTTGTTTAATTTGATTTCGGCGTGGAAGTAGCTTTTGGCGACATGTCTGCCCTGTTTGCTTATTTCGAATGACTTTATTGTCCATGGAATGTGATTGGAACTACCGTATTCCACTGTCAAACATCGCAAAAGGAAATACGTAGCGGTCCACCAACATCTTTATCTACGACCTCAAAGACGATTCCGGCTCGCTCGAGATAACCGTTTTACGTATCAAAGTATTCTGAGATGCAACGCTTCATATCTCGCAAAAGCGATACTCGAAAGCTTTCGAGACTAGTTGGTTTTTGCGGGGTAAGATGGATGGACCATTTTCCGTGAATCGTGCATTTTTCCCGGTAATCGTCAAAGAGGAATTGGTCACAAAGAGCATTCCGATAGGACTGCGGTTACAATGCAGTAAAATGTGTGTTTGTCGTTTTATTGACGTCTCGTGAAACATCTTGGCATTGCATGGAAATGTTCACTTTGACGTATTTTTTACTGCAATATCGGGTAAACCTGATTAAATGTTTGATTTTGGGTTTTAGTATACTAAATATTTTTCGAACATCAGATTGTTAAGAAGTTGGAGGCCAATCCTCATTTTGGGTCACTGTGCCCTAGATGGGCGATGTTATTAGGGTTATATTTTTAGTTAGTTTAAGATTTAAAAAAAATGTACATAATTATCATTCCTGTAATTTAAATATAAAACCTGACAAAACGAACTCTAAAAATACATTGAACTCCCAGCAAGGCAGACAATACAATACATCTGAAAACTGAATAGCACTTAAATGTCAAAGGAACTAGACGGTCAAAAACCTAGGATGAGCTTGATGATACAATAAATCACGGAGCCATTTGAATCGTGCGAAATACTTAAACGTTCCACCGCAGCGATTTATCAGGAATATTTGTGAATGTAATTTATTCAGTGGAGCGTGTTAAAGCAAAAAGTCTATGCTTAAATATCTTTCGACCGCATCATTTGTCGCTTTCGTTATTTTTTTGCAATTTCAGTCTCTATGATTCTGACAACCAAGCTCGGATAATGGTACTAAAATGATTTTTAATTCAGTTCAGAACCTCTCATAAATATTTTTGTTATAACTATTTTCTCATTTTGTGACAAAATAAGTCAAATCAAAAGTAGGTACCATTATCTAATTGTGTGTATGTTTCAGTAAGAGAGAGATCGTTATTTAACAAAATAGTTATTCAAATCACATGAAACCATGCAATATGATGTTATGTTTGACAAAACTTGCGTCCAATTATGTCATGTTACCTAAATCCTTTTATAATGTAGCTTCAGTTTTAAATTAAGGCTATACACCTTCATAGAAGCAAAAACATCTTGCATTATCGTCGTCTTAGCGAAAACAAAACACTGCGCGTAACAACCGACACTCAAACTGAGATTAAAAGATCCGAGAGGTGCTCGTTTAAAACAAGAAATCGATTTAACTCGATTCAATTTGGCTCGGCGTCTTGTAAAAATGCGTACAATCGGCTTACGGGCGGTGACGGCTTTGAAGTCTGGCCCTTTGTGGGCAACAGCCGGCCCGTGGGGTAACCAGGGGTACGATGAGTCTTGACGATTTTTTTTTCGTCTGATTTGTCAGAAATTGTTTGGGTGAAGCAAATGGAGCGGAATGTGGAGTTTTTTCAGTCGAAACGGTTTTTTTTCATGCATGTTGGAAGCCCTAAGGGGACAAGAAGACGAAAGATTTTTTTCTTTGAGATATTTGTACTTTGACATTTAGAGTCAAAAATAAAATTTACAGTGGAAAAAGCTAAATATGTTATACATTATCATGGCAAATGTAGCATAATATTACAAAATAACAATAGCAAGCCAGGACTCGTTGGATATCTTTAAAAGCGAAGAGCGTTAATTATTTCAGGGCTTCAGGGTCTTATCTCATGTGTCGCCAAATGTGTGAGCAAAAAATAATAACTACTATCTATCTATCATTATTAGTCCCTTGCTACTCTTCTAAGGGTGGTCACCCTACACCTAGTAAGTGGATTTGTGCTCCGCAGATACGGCTTGTAATAGATTTCACATTTGTCAAAACAGGATTTATTAAATTGATCCGGCCGCCATTGATGAAGACGTAACGAGATAACGCGGTGTCGTTTGGCCGATTCGACCCTCACAGTTTGTACTCGCCTTTATGAGAGGACTAGGGCTTATAGAAATACTAGTAAACCGACCTCGCTTTGCTTCGGGTATATTATACATACACCGTGAAATTTTAGTGGTTGTTTTCCCGCAGTAAAATGATTCTATCTTAGTAGCACAATATATTTGTGCAGTTACTACAATACAATATAGTACAATATAGCACTGCACACCGGCATTTGCCGGTTTTACGACAGGTATACCGAAACACGGAAGCACGTTCGAATCGCTTTATTAATTAGGGCGTAGAGCTTCTTTAGCTTTAAGCATTGGTTTCATGGGGCAAGCAGTACCTGATTACGTCACATCTTATAAAATAACGATAGCGTCTCTCGTTTTCGAGTTGGAAAATTATTATTTTGAAAATTTTAAAAAATACATTTTTTTTTCAAGGAATAATTTTCATGATTAGAAAGTATTACTAAAGGCAAATTGTGCTACCACGGGAAAACAACCACTAACATTTCACGGTGTATACTCTATCTATTAAAAAACCGCATCAAAATCTGTTGTGTAGTTTTAAAGATTTAAGCATACATAGGGATAGACAAACGCGGGTATCGACTTTGCTTTATACACACTTATTGTCACTATTTCGGTAATAGATCACATAAGAGCAACAAGTTGATACATATCCAACCAACTATGTGTAGGAAAAGTAAAAAAAAATACAAAATAAATCTGAGCTGACGAGTATAGTATGTATAATGTGGTGCCTTTATCATATCCCTTGCGATCGCCCGCGACTCCTTGAATTCACAACATAGTATAAAGCAAGATAGTTTCCTGCGTCTGTCTGTATGTATGTTTGCTTAAATCTTTTAAACTACACAATGGGTTTTAATGGGCTATTTTAATAGATAGAGGGATTTATTAAATTGATCCGGCCGCCATTTTTTTTTTTTAATTTTAATTACACAACATCACACACATTGATCTGATCCTGTGATAAGTAGCTTCAGCACTTATGTTACGGATAACATAATCAACAATCGATACACAAATATACTGAAATATTAATATAACACCCAGACACGAAACAAACACCGACGTCCGTCACCACACAAATATTTGTTCCGGGTGGAAATCGAACCCACGTCTCTTGGAGCCGTACGTAGTGTGAACCTGGATCATTAACCACTGTTCCCCCGAGCCAGTCAAACTGCCATTAATGAAGACGTAACGAGATAACGCGGCCGATTCGACCCTCTGGGTTTGAGCTCAGCTTTATGGTAGGGCTTCATTGGAATAACGACTTAGAAAACTCTTCTTTTATACTAGAATAGTGCTAGTTTGAAGATAACATAGTAAAGCGTTGTATGTTTTGTATTTAATGTTTATCGTACATGCACTGTGCACCTGAAAAAAAGTACGAATTGAAATCAGAGTCATAATTAAGTTTAGTTGTGAATAGTGTAATCGCTGTGAGAGTATATAGCATACGTTTCCTAATATCCTTCTTTTTTTTTCTTAACCGTTTTCATCCCACTGCTGGGCAAAGGTTTCCTAAAACCTATCCACTGCTTTCTATCTAAAGCTAGGACTTGCTAGTACCTTCCTACAAATTGAAAGCATCATTCAGACGAATTGAGAACCTTCTCCTTCTTGATGTCGGTTAAAAATAATTGAAAGGTATTGGGCGCCTCCCATTAGAAAGACCACTAAACTAGTTACAATTAGCGGAAAGTTACGTCTAATATGAACCCGGATACAGTGAGTGTGGTGTGTCAGACAAATGTGGGTAGCTGTACAAATGACATTAGTGCTGGTTCGGGGGTGGATCAAGAAATTCACACCCGCTGTGGCAGACGAAGACGGGCGGCGCCAGTTCGCTCGCGACCACGATTGGTGTAACCCAGTCGATACGTCGGGCAGTAAGTAGCTATGTAATTTGCTACTCCTAGAAACCCAGTAGACCCATAAAGACTAATTTTAGTGGTTACAATTATATGAGTATAATATACTAAATTAGTTCGTAAGTGATAGCAAAAGAAATCCTATCATCACCGATACGGGCGGCTGTTGGTAAGCAGCACTCAAGTTACACAGAAATAAAACTATCGTCCCGTCGCCTTTGTGTCCGCAAACAGCCCCCATGCACTGTTCGTGTTTGCGTTCGATGCCCGGTTGAGGCAATATCACATGCTATATGTTTCTCTTTGCGCTGGGGAAATTTAGTGTATTGGTGTTTAGATTGATGAATTTTATTTATATTCATGGGAGATTATCTAAGCTTCCTACAAGAAGAGAGTTACTAGTCTAAAACACGGCATCATGTCAGGCAATTCTTAATTGTATATACATAGGTAAAACTAATAGAGGGTATTGACATACGTCTAACTCCAGAATATACTAAATCCAATGAAACCAAAAGTGCAGCTTTTGTAGCAAAATCAGGCAAACATTATCTTACCAACACCCAAAATTAAAAATCCCTTATTCAGGCATGCTTATACTTAGGCATGTTACATGCACTTATAAATGAAAAAAAGTAGTAATAAAACAATTATATAGGTACACAGCAATATCACTGCAGTAATAATACAATTCTAAACACAGAGTAACTGTCGTTTTAATAGGTCGATACTTATGTACTTCTAACTTGTGTCAATATCGACGGTATCATAGCAGCTAGTGCAGCGATCGCAAGATGCAGTAATAATGACATTACCGCGGTGCAATAACGGAGCAATAAGCGGCGGGATCGGCGCGGGAGCGGCAACAAGTCTCGCCGACCACTTCATGCTTATAGGGGTTTATAATGCACGATTTTGTTTTAAGCTATTGCATAGCTTCTATCGCGGGCCTTGAGCGCAGGGACCGAATCCAGAAATTCCGTAGCGAAAACCTCACGCTTGCCACTTGTCTAACGTCGTTTCAGTTCGGCAGTCTTCGACACGGCGTTGTGTGCGTGCGATTAGACGTATTGTACGACTCTACGAAACTCGCACGAATCGAGACGAGCTGCTCCGAAATCGGACGATGCTATGCAATAGCTTTACCGCGGCAGTCCCCGAGTGCCACACGTCTTTTTTTTTCATAACTGACATACGATGGTGGTTTGGTGTAGCCCCGTCATC
The DNA here is from genome assembly GCA_039566165.1 of Maruca vitrata. Lineage (NCBI taxonomy): Eukaryota > Metazoa > Arthropoda > Insecta > Lepidoptera > Crambidae > Maruca > Maruca vitrata. Next base: position 3,042,910 of record CM076925.1, on the reverse strand, counting down.
ATCACCGGACTTGCGGGGAGCGGGCGAATGGCTTTCAAATTCTAAAATAGTCACTGGATTACTTTAGACATATACGGCTGGTCAACCTGTTCTTCCGCCAACTAACGAAACGATTGAAATGAAATCTGTGACTTAAAACCGGTTAAAAATTATACTTATGACAGACAGAGTTACTTTGAATTGAGAAAATGATTAGTAGTGATTAATTTGGTATTAACGACGCAGATAACTTAGGTATGTGCACAAACACAACAACATTAAAACGACCTAACTATCTACTTATTCAATGTTTTTATTTATTAATTGTGACCCTCATCAAAAAATCCTACCGTCTTATTTAAAAAAAAAAACACTTTTTTGTAGATCCCCGCATAAAATACTTCCTTATCTCATCATCCCCTCCGTATGCCCGTTCATCCCGGTCGTGACGCGTCCATACTCCGGTTCAATCCCGCAGTGTAAACCCGCTAATCGCTACGTGTGCTCAGAGGGAATTTAATTAAAAACACTCCCTCCTCCCTGATCTTAAACCGAGTGTACATTTAACACGTATTGATCGCAATCTCTTAATAAAAGAGATAGCTTGCTCTTTTCATTCCCCTTAGCCTTGATGTTTCGTATTAAGAACATATTGCCAATTAATTAAGGGTAAGATTCTTTAAGTTTTTTAGGTATTTACGTCTTGAGGGACTTTTTGTTGTAAATTGAGGGTCTTCCCTTTCTTGATTAATTCTTATAGCATTAATAAGGTTATTTACTTATCAGTGTGTTAATTTGTTAATTTAAACGGAGTTTCCGCAGAGTAAGCTTTTATAAATATAATTTATCTACAAGGGATGATGAAGCTTTTACACGTTTTTAAGCAGCTTATTTTATATTGTTTTTAAATATTTTTTGATCATTAACCACTTTTCCACTTAACCACTATTCATTTAATATTTTTAATCTTTCTGTGATTTTTTCAACTTAATAAAACATTTTCGTTCACTTTCTATTTTTTAATTTTGATAAACTCGACCTGAAAATATTAAAAAAAATATTGATTAACAACAAGTCTTTGTTATTGATCTAAATTAGTTATTTAATTAAAAAAATGAAAAAAATGCAAGAAAAACACAAAACCTATAGAAATAGAAGATTAAACAATTAAAATCTTTTAATATTTTGAATCATCAAAAAAAAATTTCAGCAACAATCAAATTCCACAGCCAAATGTCGCTTCGTCTAAATAATAAAAAGTCCCAAAGTCCACTGTAATTGGCGGTGCCCCTTTAGCCCGTGACGTCATCATTACCCGCGTCCGGTGCACGACAAAGGTGCTCGTTAGTGGTCCAATGGGAAGGAGGGATGTGTTCACACGCATCTAATCAGAAAGTAACATTATAATTTCGGTTAAGAAAAAAAAAACTTGGTTCCGAAATAGAAGAAAAGTAAAATAAAAAAATGTGGTGTACCTTTTTTTGTTTTTTAATAGTTTATCACTTTATTAACATGTATTACCTAATAAAAAACACTGAAAAACGAATCTTACGGCGCGGTTTTTTCCCGCGTCTGTGGCGATTGCGGGCCCGCAGAATGCAGATTAGTAGGTGTGTAAAAACAATTTCAATTTCAAGATAATAACACATTGCCAATAATTTAAAAAAATTGTCTCCTAAAGGGAATTTTTAATTATGCACTTTTTAACACGCTTTATTAGATTCATTAATTGTACGCTCAATAATATCTTTCAAAAATAATAATCAACTAAATTTTATTTTTAAAACGCAGCATGGATTTCTACATCGATCCATACAAGCCAGTGTGATATCGCCTTTAAGCAGGAAAAATGTATTTGAGTGCAATCTCCGGGGCCGAAGCGCCGGAAACACCGGTCGCCTTTGTCCACCAAAGCCTCCGCGCGGATGCCTACACGACAGTGGAAAGGCTAGAATGGGACTTTAGGATCATTGGAGGATGTTTTTTGCCCCAACTGACTACGATCAAGATTTGGGAGGATGTTTTTTGTCCCAGCTGACTACGATCAAGATTTGGGAGGATGTTTTTTGCCCCAACTGACTATGATCAAGGTTTTGGAGGATGTTTTATATTTATTTATTTAAAAACATACATACATAAACCTTACAGACTAACCTAATACAATTATGTAGTTTTTCATGCTATATCAACAGCCAATCTTTAGACCTCACTTGGCCTCTCACCAAACAGGTCTAATTTCTACGACATGGCATTGAGCAACTGATTACGATCAAGATTTGGGAGGATATCTTTTGTACCAACTGATTACGCTCTGGCCGCGTCTCGGCAAATGTAGTGTCCTCAGGCCAGGTTGAATGACGATCTGCGCAGAACGACTGGTAAGAGCTGGATGCGAGTAGCCGAAGAACGACAGAATGGGTTGATGGGAAGATGGGCTAATGATGATGATGACTACGATTTACGATCAAGATTTGGAGCTTTGTCCGACACTGGTCTTGCTGGGAACTGGTAACACTTTCATAATATATCTATCTACTGAACTGACTGATACATATTGATGAAGGGTTTGGTTTTAAATTGGAGGATCAGGATTTTGATTTTTGCAGCACTGTCTTGTGCATGGTTTAGTAAAACTTTTTTACTAATAATTTACAAAAGGAATATCTACGGAAATTTTGTTTTTTTTTTTTAATTTCATATTGAATAGGAAAATATTACCATCCCAGCTTATTCTCCACTGTTGAACATAAACGTTTCCCAAAACTTTCCAGCGCAACCGGTCTAAAATAACTACAAGTCAGAATTATGTGTTTTTAAAAAATCATCTTCTTAACACGTCTAAAACTATAGTGTTTAAAAGCGCTATTGAAAAAATAACTCAAATCAAACGTTATAACCTATCAACAACTTTATAGATTGTAAGATTTTAGACTTTCGCGTTCCATTACACTAAATATTAGTCTTTATGGTCGACGCTCCGGTATGGTTAGCTACTCCTAATAACGCGTGTAGTTTAACTTTATAGATTTTTAAATATGAAATGTTATGCTTCAAATTGTTACCCAACATTAAACAGTAAACAACATTTTTTTTTATTAGAGTAAAGTAGTATTTACCTAAGAACCTTTCTCAAAACGCTAAATATTTTCAATTAACGCTACTTACGCTCAAATATTAATGTGTAGGTGGGAAGAAACTTTGCTTTTAGGTAAAATCAAACGTCAAAAGTGTCTCGAAAGTCTGTATTACCCAATTGTACCAAATATACGCTCACAGTTGAAATTCACGTGTCTTTCTGGGCTAATTAAGGGTAATTGCCTTGCGATAGGGAGCTGGGCGTAGGGCGCTGAAAATACAAGCCGCCCTCCGAAAGAGTATTCCTAATTACTCAAAAGGGTTCCGTCTTGTATTGTTGCAGATGTTAATTGTATTTTTTTTCATTAATAAGTCTGTTTGAAGGTTTTATGCGAATTGGAGCAGTAAATTTTTTGGGGATGATAAGTTTAATCTTTTGATTGTATTTCAATGGGAGTGAACGAGTAAATAATAAATGTGTACGAGTCTTTCGCAAGTCGTCTCAGATGATAATACAATGATTTTGTAACATTTCATATTATCTTAATTTATACCATTAAAACAGAACCCTTTTGATCGATATATTTGCGTGTGTTTGTTTTAATTCGGTTTATTTTTTTTTATCATCAATAAATGTTTTATTTCTTTTTTTATACTAACCAAATTTTCACCAACTAACCTGAGATACTCAGTTTGCTTTACATCCTAAAAATGTTTTTCGCAATCATACAGAGTCCCCGCAACGCAAACGCGAGTTTTATAGCGTTGATCCGCGTAATTACGCGTGATTGTGTAATAATGACACTTTTACGCGCTGCCGTAATTTTATACGTGCCGAGGGAACCAATAACGGCCCTCAAGTGAACTTTATTTAGATTTTATTGCAGCTTAAGCAGTGAAATAGATGATGAGTACTTGTTTCATGTTTATATGGGGTACGAATCATGGAAAATAATCTGGCAATTGTTTTCTTCATTACAAAATAGGTAACAGATCATTCAACTTACACTTCAAATGAAAATCCGGGTTCTTAAAAACATCATTCTTAAGTTAATAATCCCATAATGAATGTATGTGAGCTTTTATACAACCCTAGCTAAAAAGCTTGATAGGAAAAATATCATAACGTTTAACGGTGCCTAACTATGATAAACTGTAATTGACGAAGATTTTTTATCCAAATTAATTAAAATTTTACTGAAACCCTTTCAAAAGCCCGCCATAACTTTTGAACGCCGAGGCTCGTTCATCAGCGGCGGTGACAATGAACACTCGAGTATGTCTCGCGAAGGCACAAGTGGCTAATTAATCGGTCGTTGGTTCAATCCGGTCTAGCTTGTTATGAGTATCAAATAGAATAATGGAAAAAAACTTTTTACCCATCATCATGATTTTGTATCAGCCAAAATGTGTCCAATGTTGGGTCTTCCAAAATTATCTTTAAGAAAATCAGTCACAGATAGATGGATGAGGTTTTATTGCACATAAAAATTTTTTTTATAGCGATATTTTATTTTTATTTTTTTGTTATGAACTCATTATTATTATATGAACATTGAAACTTAAGCGATCTTATCACAATTCGAGATATCCTCCAGGTCACTAAGCCACATCACTACATAGTATAAAACAAAGTCGCCTTTTCTGTCCCTATATCTCTATGTGCGCTTAAATCTTTAAAACTACGCAACGGATTTTGATGCGGTTTTTTCTAATAGATAGAGTTGTTACGGTAAAAGTGGATAGAGTGGTTATTATGTATAATTACCGGTAACTATGCATAATTACTAGTGTTCGTGGTAAAGGTGGTGAAAACTATCGAATTAATCACATTTACCGGTAATTATATAAAATTACCATACCCTTTGTGTAAATGTGGCAAATAGTAAAATAAAACTGACTTGACTGGCTCGGTGAAACAATGGTTTTGTTAGTGACCGAGGCTGGCGATTCCAAGAGTTGTGGGTTCGATTCCCACTCGGGAACAAATATTAGTGTGGTGAATATCGGTGTTTGTTCCGTGTCTAGGTGTGATTATGTAACTACATAATCACACCTAAACACGGAAATATAAATAACTTTTCTGAAAACATTTTACCGCGTAAGATAGATGATTGAATTTAGCATGCAGGTACCCTAAATAGACTTAAAGCTTACTTGCGACGCAATATTGCGAAATTCGTAAGGGATCGGGAGTTACTGGGAAAAAAACTTTTGTATGTAAAATCCTGTAGTCCACGCGGATGAAGTCAGGGGCACAGCGACTTATAAAATAAACCAGTCAAGTATCTAGAAACCAAACTTCATGTTTCGTTTTTAAAAAAATATTATCTTATAAAAATAAAGTTAAATAAAATTAGCAAATTGGCAGGGAATTTTCAGTGAAACTCTTAAAATTCTTTCTCGTCAATATATTTTTGAGATTTGAGATTTGTGACATTAGGAATTGCAGAGTACTTGTGATATTTGTCAGCATTGTCAAGACTTACCACAGACGAGCGGGAGTTTTATATAATTACCGGTAAATTTGAATAATTCACAACATTTACCATGTGCGTCGGGGATTATCTATATTTACCGGTGATTATAGATAATTACCGATTGCTCACATTGACCGAAACAGTGTGATTAAAGAAGAAGGTTTTTATGTAAAATTTACCCGAAGCGAAGCGAGGGCGGATCACTAGTAGATGATATGGAGTAAAATAAATTTTAGAGGCAATTTCGTAATATTGTCGATTTATTTGGCGATCGATTCTTCAACTATTTTGATAGTTATGGTGGTCACTCTTGATAGAAACACACACTTAGATAAGACAAATTCACGGCTAACCTATACAAAAACTGGCACTGTAACTACAGTAAAAATAAAATTAAGTCTTTCATAAACAACGGTAACTGTGAGATAACGCAAAGGTAATTAATAATACCTAAAATTAAACCGAAGTCGTGAACTTCAAGACGGTAAACAACTTTTAATTGGGACACGTCTCTACCTGCCGCTTACATTGTTTCATTTTCTAAGTTTAGATAACAAATAAGTTTAATAATCAAATATATACGTATAGTGACTTTTGACCAGTTTAAGAAAAAATAATATGTTTGCCCAAACGAGACTTCATCATCATCATCATCATCATCAGCCCATATACGACCCCACACACACATAAAAATCCGTTGTGTAGTTTTAAAGATTTAAACATACATATGTGTAGTGATAATCCAAATAATCATATAAAGGACAGAACAATAATTTCCTCGAAAAAAAAAATCATCCCTCAAAGCGTCACTTTCTGACAGCTGTGTAATTGCCACTTCCGGTTGTGAAAGCAGCAATTATCCTCGTTCGTGAGTTCAAAGCCGCTGGCCCGGATATTAAGTCGCATAACATAAAGCCGCCGGCATATGGGTAATAGGTACAATACAAAAAAAACTTACCTAAAACATTACACACCGTTACATACACAAAGATCTGATCCCCACACTAGGCAGAGCCTATCCTATGGGAAAAGAGTTACGAATATACAGGTAATATTTACGCCACATAAACATTATGCATTATGAAATACTACATATAATGAACATATTTTATTTTAGAAAACTGAAAGTGCCCGGGATATTTACCATGTTGTTTTGTTTTAACTCGTTTACCCGTGATCATGGCACTTGCAACAGTGCCGAAATATCGGGAGCTCATTAAAACAAAACAACATGGTAAATATTCCGGACACTTTCAGTTTTCTAATGTGTGTAACCATGACAGTTTAAAATTATATATTTTATTTTATTAAAGTTGTTTAAATTCCATATCACATGATTGTAGATTTTCAATTTGGAATTTTAGTTGTAAGTATTCGGTTTTAGCTGTGGTTTCACAAAAATATGTTTACCTTTTTTTTCTTCATTTATGAAATAACATACATTTTACTACATGACATATAAGGTAAATCTGAGAGCGTCGAATGCCTAGTGGTTAAAGCCGTTGTATTCTGCACGCTTTGTCGCCAGTTCGTAAACAAGCTACGAATTTCCGCAGAATACACGTATATTCTTCGTTCGGTTCGATGATACTACTATTTATATAGATTAAAGGATGTTTTTAAATTGATCATTCTAGAACCGGGCATTTCACCGCTGTCTCAAAAATTCACTCACAAAATTCGATGTTATAATAAAATAGTATTCTATAAAATCGATTACAATGAAAAAAAAACCATTAAGTTATCGTTTTAAAAATTGAAAACACAATTAAAAATAACCATGACGTAGTTTCTAAAAATAAATTAAAATCTAATTAATTTGAAACCTACATTGCCGCAGTACTTAAAATCGAAAGTAATTAAGAGTGCACCATTAAATGTAATTTGGTTGTGTTTGACACCGGCGCAAATCCAACCGCTTTAGTATTCAAAGTGAACTGGGTCGCTGAAATAAAACTGCGTAGCGTGGAATTTAAAATGTTATGAAATGGACCTCGCAACCACTCTGAGTGGTCTGAGAGTGGAACGTAGCACAGTTGGGTTTAGAAATGCGGTAGTGAACAGGGGAACGCATACAGTGATTGTATCAATAATGGTTTGGAATGTACTCTGTTTGAATTATAAATAGACATGTACTAGCCCATATACGTCCCCATTGCTGGGGTACGCACCTACTCTGAGCTAGGACGATAAGGCCTCAGTCAACCACCCTGGCCAAGTGCGGGTTGGTTGACTATAAAAAATTGTAAACAAAAAAAAAACCGCCTTCAAAAACCCGACTCACTAAAAATTACAAAATAATATAAAACGAACATTTATAATCATCTGGGTATGAATTTTATATGTTGTTGAAGGCGGTGCCGTTGATATTTCATACAGACAAGCACAGAGTGCTTCGTTTTCCTCAAAATTTTGATTGGCACCGCCTTCAAAAACATATAAAATTCATACCCAGATGATTATAAATGTTCGTATTATATTATTTTGTAATTTTTAGTGAGTCGGGTTTTTGAAGGCGGTTTTTTTTTTGTTTACAATTTTTTTCATACTTTTTAGTGTTACATTTTTTTTTGACCCTATTAGTTCAGCTCACCTGTAATACTACTGATATTTTAACTAGTAGTCTTAATATGTATACAGTATTAAAAGAATTATCCTTTTACTCCAAACAATTAAGGAGTTGACTTTCCATCATCAGCTCAGCATCATAACGTTATGATTGCAAGAAGCAATGCCAATATAACTTCAGAAAATATGTAAAACGCGGTACATGTGCCTATAAAATTTGAGGGTTGCCCTCGATTTCTCCTAGATCCCATCATCAGATCCTAGACTGGTCAACCTATTAGTTTAGCTCACCTGTAATGCTACTGATATTATAACTAGTAGTCTTAATATATATACAGTATTGAAAGAATTATCCTTTTACTCCTAACTATTAAGGAGTTGACCTTCCATCATCAGCTCAGCATCATAAGATTATGATTTCCAGAAGCAAATGCCAATATAACTTCAGATAATATGCAAAACGTGGTACATGTCCATATAAAATTTGAGGGTTGCCCTCGATTTCTCCTGGATCCCATCATCAGATCCGGGACTGGTGAAAATGGGACCACCTCTGAAGTAAACTCTAACCAACCAAAAAAAAATTTTTGAAATCCGTCTACAATTGACGAAATTATCGGTGAACATACATAAAAAAAAAAAAAAAAAAATATTATACATACAGACGAATTGAGAACCTCCTCCTTTTTTGAAGTCGGTTAAAAACTAAGAATTTCTTCGTAGATATGCAGGTTTCCTCACGATTTATTCCTTCAACGTCAAAGCTTTGAATAATCGTGTTTTTTTTATGAATTTCAAATTTTAAAAACACAGTGGTGCGTGGCGTGGTTTGAACTAGCGAACTCTCGCATGGCAAGCAGCGACCCTAACCACTCGGCCATCGACGTTTTATTACTGATACAACAGATACAGTTAAAATCTTTAAACTCCATACATCCGCAACCTCCATACCAACGGAAATAGGAAACAGGTTTATTCTGATACTCATAAACGGTGATGATTATTTTATTACATGGTTCAATTAATATATTTGTCTATTTAAATGTCAATTTGGATTATTCTTAAGAAGTATACGCTACCTACTTCGCTGTTTTCGTTTTCGTCAATATTTTAACTCGTTCAACATATATTAAAATCTTTTATGTTTATTTAAAAAAAATCGTTTTTTGTTGCATAAAAATATCATTAAGAAGAAAAATAAAACCATCGACAAAATACCTGGTTATTGTATCACTATACAACGTATACGTTTGTTTCGTTTGCTGCTTAAAGATTTCAGCTAAGACATACAGGTTTGGCTAATAAACGCAGTAGTTATGTACGATCCACCCCTATGTAGTAGTGCGAAGTATAATGGTCTTTGTTTCACGACAAAAGCCGTCGGATAAGAAGCCGCTCTAATGGGGCCGGCTAATTTATGGCCCGATAGAGATACAATGGACGCTGTTTCCGGTGCAACGGAATCGTATGAACACGTAACCCGTTTTAATTTGTCTGAAATTTGTACGTAGAATATAATAGTACGGTAAAACAGTGTTTCAAATATGTGTAACATTTGAAATTTTGGTCAAATTTCACTAGTAAAAGTACATATTTTATGACAATGACATCATTGCTACACTCCGATCCTCGATTCGTAATTTAAACCTTTCAAAATTATGGAAATTAAAAACTTCAGTCGTTAAAAGTAAACTTAGATAGTATACGAGGCAGTATTACCGTAGCGTCTACGTATAATGCTGCTACGGCAGTCTACGATTGCTACGAAAATATTACGTTTACTACGAAACGACTACGAGTAATCAATAGCTTTATAGTTTAGTTTTCCAAAATATAGAAAGATGGACCGAAAAGGTATTTATTATTTGTAATACTGATTCACTGTTAAGTAAGATTTTCAATCTTAAAGTTATATATATACTTAACACACTAGTACATATAATTATAGCATAATTTTATGTATACCTAAGGAAGGCCATAATAAATAAATTATGTACGTTTAGGTAACATAAATACTAATATATAGATACTTCAGCCTTGCCTTGAAGTTGGAAGTCCTATATCAGGGCAGCTAGTTTCTCCGGAACCCGATACAAATGGCCGGTGCTGAGCGCTGACCAACACTTTGTCCTCCGCACTCAATGATCGAAGTACAAACGTACTCCAAGGACTATTGAGGATTTATCCCGAGGTATATTGAAATGTATGTGTGTATTTATACATATACACCGTGAAATTTTAGTGGTTGTTTTCCCGCAGTAAAATGACTTCTATCTTTGTAGTACAAAAGATGTGTGCAGTTCTTTTTTGGTAAAATCAATAAATGCCGGTTTTACGAAAGTTTTAACCGTAACTCGAAAGCACGTTCGAACCGCATTATGACTTAGGGTGTAGAGCTTCTTTAGCTTTAAGCATCAATTTCATGCGGCAAGCAGTACCTGAATACGTCACATCTTCAAAAACAACGATAGCTTCTCTCGTTTTCGAGTTGGAAAATTATTATTTTGAAAATTTGAAAAAAAATATTTTTTTTCAAGAAATATTTTGCATGAATCGATTGTTTTACTAAAGGCAAATCGTTCTGCCACGGGAAAACAACCACTACAGTTTCACGGTGTATATGTATGTTTATCAGACTTTGACGCCCATAGTACAAGCAATATTTAGTTTGGGTTCACATGACCGTGTGTGGAAATGTCCCAGATATTTATTTTATTATGCTAAAGTAAGCTCATGTAATATCTTAAATATTTCGATTGAAATATTCAAATTCCAAGTGTAATAAGTAAAATGCTCCTGACTATGTATGTGCAAATTTCTTTAAATTACTTGTTTCAAATTAACTCATTTATAATTGGTTAAAATAATTTTGGCTAAATTATAACGGAGACTATTTCTAAATATATCAAGCAAAACTCATGGAACCATCGGCAGTGAAAATGTGTCTCTAACCACCGTTCCACCGAGCCAGTCAAAGAAGTAGTTAATAAATAAATAAATTCCAAAGAAGCATTTCTATTAGTCCTTTCACATTGTATTGGAAATGGTCCATATATCGCTGCGATGGTCCCGGTACAAATTGTCAATGTTCGTTCGCCGCAGCGCGAGGGACAATGAGAGGCATTTTTCAAAGGTGCAATGGATACGGTAGTGTTCTATTCATTGTTCGTCGTATATCGATTTTGTTTTGTTGTTGAAGTAAATGATTTATTGCAACTTTGGATTATGACTGACTCAGTGGAACAACGATTAGTGACTCTGGCAGTCTTCTTCTTCTTATTGTATGGTTGATGAACAACCTGGTGTCAGAGTTTAAATCGCCCGTAGGCCTCTGACATGGCTTCACACACAATTGAAAAATCTCTCAGATGTGATGGTTTTTCACGATGTTTTCCTTCACCGTTAAAGCGTCGAATGGTACATATGAATTTAACCACACACAAAATTGACACATCTTCACAAAATAGTTCTAGAAACTAACAAACTTCCCTCTGGTAAACGTGAAATCACATGCAAAACCAAACACTACGTTTTCATAGTGTGTCACCTTCCCTATTATATTAAACACTTTACTGTACGCCAATTCCACCTGTAAAATTAATGTTATATCTGTTAAAATTTATGATTTATTTAAATAGAAAATTTGCAATATAATCAGCTAATTAAACGTCACACCGCACACAGTAGTAGGTCCTTCATGTGTCGTATTAATGCCAGCCATCCTGTTTCTAATTCAATATTATTTATTCATAGCGTATGACAAAAAAGATATGAATCTTCTCGTCGTTATTATAAAATCAAGAAAACTATTCTGGTGCATTTCCTTCAAATGGTAACCTTGATAATAAGCCAGGGCTCTTTTAACAAAAAAAAACCTAAAATGATAATTATCCCTCACGATTTAGGTAAACTTAGGTTATTACGCAGAGGTTAAATATTGTAGTCTAAATAGTGAAGGCTGGTGCCTGAAATAGATTTCGAAGCGAATCCTGCCCTACAGGTCAACAGGCCACAACCTTCGACCGCGCTTTAGTAAGTATTTATACATGTAAAAGTTGACCATGTTTTTTTTCCTACCTGACATAAGATGATGGCTTGGAGTAGCCTCGTCATCATCACCGGACTTGCGGGGTAGCGAATGGCTTACACCCCTAAATCTGGCGATCTGAACAATATGCATTAAAAATACTAATTGATCAAATCGCTACAAACGTATCAGAACGTAACATCAAAAGTCCACAAATTGTGTGAAAGTGAAGCGAACAACAAAATCACTTTCTCACTTCCGCGACAGTCACGGCGCGGAGCCGAAACAATTTTAAACTTATAAACATTTCTCACAGTTGTCAAGAGTTAGTTTCGTATGAATGCGAGTACATTACGAGAGTACTTTTAGAACTGTACATAATGGAGGCACAGTTAAGTAGAGAAACAGTGAGGTGGCGTATGTTATTTTACAAGAAACTATGACGAAACCAGCCAGCTACGCAGTCTATTTGTCAGTTTTATTTTTTTTATTACCGTCTTGGTCATTTTATAAAAGAAAAACCTGACAAAACAAGAAAAACAATAGACAAGAGTCTCAAAAAAGTATAATATTAAAAGAGTATTATTCCCAATGCAAAACACGAATTTGAGGCCAAGCCTGGAATATACAAACTGTGGAGGAGACCTTTGCCCAGCAGTAGGATGACTTCGGTTAATAAAAAAAAAATAAAAAAAAAGACACGACTTTATTCAATTCGATAAACTAGTATTTTGTTAAAAAAAAGTAACACAAAGTTCAGTATCCGTGTGGCTCTTATAAATAATACTACAAGGATTCCAAATAAAAAAATAGTTCATACTACGTTTTCCTTTCTCTACTTCCTAAACATTTTGGTGACATTTCGTAGCATGCCGTCTCACTACAACTCTTTACACTGTGGCCGCTCGAAGGCGTCGCAAAACTCCGGGTATTTCATTTAACAGTTTCAAACTCTTTTATGTTCCTTCCTAAAAATTGTGAAAGTACGAGTAATAGTGCAAAAGTGCAAAGTCGCCGCGGCGCCTTCAGCCAATGGTTATGCTGGGCTTTGCCTTGTTCAGTTAAAAGTGCTTTGTCGAAGTTTGAACATGGCCGCGGAGTCAAATTGCGTATTGAAATTTGATTTGTGCACGCTTGCATGTAAAGTTAGGAACATAAAAGAAGTTATAGAAGTTGTGTTTAAGTCAGGGGATACCAGTCACAACTATCTGTCCGGTGGTTGGTGAACGGTATACGGGTAAGCGACCCCGGCTCCTCGAGCTACTATCGACTCAGTCCAAATCATCCGAGGCGATAGTATCCTTCCTCCCCTTTTCCTTCCCCCGTTATATATCCTTGCTACTCGTGGGAACGCAATGATCTTGTTAAAACAATGCACAATGGCGAATGAATGAATGGCGAATGGCGGCGACGTGGTTCACAACCCGTCACGTCACGTTTCCCACAGAGCTGAAAAGTGGATCGCTGGAAGTGATCTCTGCCTACCCCTCTGGGAAAAAGGCGTGATTTTATGTATGTTATGTATGCATGTGAAGTTGTTAACTCCAATGGTTACATATTGGTGAAAAATATCTTTAAAGTTAGAACTGTGCTTCATTATTTTATTGTGTTTTGTATTAGCAGGGGGCTTAGACAAAGTAACAATATCGAAACTTGACATTAGACGCGATAAATCACGTGGTCAATCCCATACATTTTGTTCTTTTCGAACTTCGTTATCGTTTCGACATTGTTACTTTGTCTACGGGGCCTGGATCGTCGTTTTTGACAAATTGAGTAATTCTTTCGTTTCGTTCTTTACAAAAAGTTATGGTACCGGTGACTACTCAAGAAAATTATGTTAGTAAGTACAGAAACTAATATGATACGCGCCCCACGGACTACCAATTATACTATCCAGGCATTACGTTGCCTCAAGATCGTGGGTTCGAGTTCCCGTCCAGTCTGGCAAGAACGTGAAATTTTCCAATTTTAATTTACATATAGAGATGATTGTCTAAAATATAAACGTCAACACCTAAAATTTATAGATATCTGCCCCGAATAAGTAATTATTATATTTCAATCTATTCTAAAGCGAAAATTATCACCTCAATAATACGTACATACATATTTAAGGAATACCAACTTTATAACAGCAAATAAGTACTTAACAACCATACTGAGATCAAGATCGCTAAATACCGGGCTGAATATATAATACCCAAGTAGTCCCAAGTTTCGGTGTACGCATTAGTCCACAGAGGTTCGCAACTCAAATATAAAAGCAAGTAACTCAATTCGGAGCGAGACATGTTTGCACACGCTTAGACGTTCGGTGTGCACAGTATTAGTTGACTTTATATTATGTGGAGAGAGCTTGAGACAAAAAAGGTTTGCGATCTGTGCCTTTAATTGGATTTCGCGTTTGTTGATAAGAGTTTGTTTGCGGCAAATAAGAATTTATAAGAAATTCTCCCAATTGGTTTCAATTACATGTACACTTAGACACATTAGAATGGCTCGGTGAAACAGTGGTTAGTGACCCAGGTTCATTACCTACAGTTCCAAGAATCGTGGGTTCGATTCCCACTCGGGACAAATATTTGTGTGACGAACATCGGTGTTTGTTCCGTGTCTGGGTGTGTATTAAGTATATTTAAGTATATTTGTGTATCCACTGTTGATTCTGATATCTGTAACACAAGTGCTAAAGCTACTTACCACGGGATCAGATCAATGTATGTGATGTTGTGTAATATTTATTTACTTAGTATTGTGTACTATTTGCGCAAACACTATTTTATTTTATAGATGTAAGTAAGCACACTATTACTGATATTGCATTACCCAACAAGGGTTACTAAGTATTGAAGATCCTATTCTAGCAATTACACCTGTAAGAAGACTTACTTGGCATTAAGAAATTTGACTTTTCACTTTGATATTTATCTAGTAACAATAAATGATTTTGCATAATGAAATCACGTTTTTTTTTACTTTCGTGAGGGATTTTATATAAATGCTCGCTTAAATTCATATTCAAATATTTAGCCGGATTGAATGTATGTACCGTATAACCCATCTCTATTTTTAAATAAATCATGAGTTTCATATGCAAACAAAACTTGCAAATACGCGTATTTTAATACCAACAGACAATGAAATGGATAGTAAAATAACAGATCTTGCAAACGCTAAAACTGTAATAGTATGTTGCAATTTTGTCTAAACAGTTTCCTACGCAACAGTCTAAATAGTCACATTCATATTCATTCATACTTCTATTCTCCACACAATTAGTAGCCAAAGTCACGAAACACGTAAATGCGGCTCTAGCGATCCCTGCCCCAAGATTACGGTGTTTGCCTTCGTATTTGAGTTGCTGCGGGGACCAATACCGTCTATGAATAAACTTATGCGCGATCTTGTTTGAGCCCCCGCTAGTTCAGTGTGTGTTCGACTGCGGCTGGGGAAGTTGGCTAATGATCATTGGCGTATTGGCAATTTCAATGTGGAACTCGAATATTGTGGCCGGACCAATTACTTAACGTGATAAAGATGATACTGGTTAAACGTTGTCGTAGTTAGATATATATTACACAACAACACAAAGCAAAGCTTAAGCACTTCTATTACGGATGCCAGAATCAACAGTGGATACACAAATATACTGAAATATATTTAATAGTACACCCAGACACGAAACAAATACAGATAATGGTCACACAAATATTTGTCCCGAGTAGGGTTCGAACCCTCGACTCTTGGAACCCTAGGTTATGAACCTGGGTCACTAACCACTGTTCCACCGAGCCAGTCAGCCAGAATATTTACTTCTAGCACACGTATTCAGTGATAGTTACATTTGTTTATCTTTTGATGAAGTCTCGGTAGTTCGCGTAATTTTACCACGGTTCGATGATGCCAGTTTATGACACGCGTGAGTTATTTTTATTTCCATCATCTGATGACGTAGCAACTACAACAACTGTCGTTTCCCGCGGCAACGTATTCGTATTTCGTATACGTACATATTTGAAGCGTTTTAATATTTAATGTACGAGTATATTGCATAACTACCTCCCTATTGGGAGGTATTTATGCAATATACTCGTACTTGTATCTGAGTAGAAAGAAGAAATTAAAATTAAAAAAATTAAGTGGTTAGTGACCAAGCATCGTAGGTTCGTGCCCCACCCTAGACGAACATTCATTTGATGAACATTATTATTATAATTATTTTTTTTATCTGGGTGTGAATATACATATATTTAAGTGTGTATTTATAAATATCTATGTACTCACGTATATACAATTTTTGACAACCGTAGTATAAACTTGGCTTAGTTTGCAGTCAGATGGCCGTGTGTGGAAATGTCCCAATTTTTGTTATTATTATTCTTTACAGATTCTTATTACCTGCCTACCCCTCTGGGAAAAAAGCGTGATACTATGTTTGCATTCTTTATAGATTGATGCACAAGAGGTAGAGCATAAACCAGACTATCGAATGTTGCACATTCCCGACTGCAGTGTGTCCCGTGACGACGGTCCCGCGCACAACTAATGATGCAACTGACGACGTCACGTCGACGCCCCGTCGCCCCGTCGAGTCACCCCGTCGCCCCGCTGATACTTGCTGCAGTTACACTAATAGTTCCTCCAGTATGAGGTGTGGGGCGCTACCTTGAAATAACTATCCGGATTTTTCTAGAACTTTTTAGACTTTCGCGTTCCATTACACTAAATATTTGTCCTTATGGGTCTACACGCGTTAATAGGAGTAGCAAATTACATAGCTACACCAATTGGTGTAACCCAGTCGAATTTTCGGGCAGTAAGTAGCTATGTAATTTGCTACTCCTATTAACGCGTGTAGACCCATAAGGACAAATATTTAGTTTTTCTAGAACGTTTTAAAATATTTTGTTCATTGTTGACTGCCTCGAAGACATTAGTGCCCAGTCTGTAGTTTACGCATTAGTGAACGCTAAATATCATTGCTTAAGGGAAAGCCTTTCATCATCATCATCACCATCATCAGCCTATTTCTGTCCACTGCTAGACATAGGCCTCTCCAAATGCACATTACTTCTCTCTTTCTTCCTGTAGTCTCATCCTGCTCCTACCTGCCGTCCTGCATTATTGGGCTTATCTGATTGAAAAATAATAATAAACAAACACAGTTTCGAACTGAATAGAATACTCATTTATAAAGAAATTGCTTTACTTTTACAATTGTACGGCTTATGCTCAAGAAACTCTATCATAAAAGTTGACATTTGAGCTTTAAAACTCCTTCACATCCCCTCTGAAAATCCATACTACCACATGCCTTGATAGTAAACATAATACTCGTATAACAATAAATAAACACTAATCATGCCTCGCCTTGTATGAAACAATGTTTTTCCCCTAACAAGGAGTGGGCAAAACAAATATTTGTTTTGGCATTCAATTGGATATAACACAGCTTACTAACATTCATAACACTATCAACTTGGTGCTTAATCATAAATGATAGCGAATTATCTTCAATAAAGTAGAGTGAACGAATATCGCAATACGCCGATAAGCCATAAAACGTAATGTTAAAGTTCGATCAAGATAAATCGTTCGATCGCATTTGTGGTTCCGTAAATGAGTTTTAGTGTGAGGCTTTACTTTTTCGAGATTTTCATTGTAGATAGTAAAACATAAAAATATATCGGGAATCTGCGCTGGGTGGAATATAGCCTAAAACCTTCCTCGAAAAACGGTCTATACCACACTAAGATTTTTTCAATTCTAGCGCGTTCAAACAAAAAAGCAAACTCTTCAGCTTTATAATAAAAAAAAACATTAAAATATAAAAATAAAGATTTATTGTATTTATTATTATCAAAGTTCGAACAAGGAACCCTTTTGGCCCTGGGCGTACTAAGGGGCGCGGAGGGCGCGGCGGGCGCGGCAATTGTTTCATTTCGTTTGATTGAACAGACGAATATTGTATTCCAATTTTGACAACAGCAATGCACTCCCGGTACGGACGGCGGGTTGGATGGTAGAATTTTTGATTATTTCAGTGGATATTTCACAGTAGAGTTTGATGCACTATTCTTATTAGAAATCCATACATACGTAAATTTTAAAATTTTAAGTTCTAAAGTTTGTATTAGCTGTTTTTTTTTGCAATATAATAAATCCATGACTGGCTCGGTGGAACAGTGGTTAGTGACCCTGACTGTCAGTTACAAGAGTCGTGGGTTCGATTCCCACTCGGGAGAAAATACTTGTGCGATGAACATCGAAGTTTGTTCCGTGTTTGGGTGTGATTATGTATTCATTAACATATGCACGTCAATCAGCATCAGTCTGTGACGCCTATTATATAGTACAAGCTCCGCTTTGTTTGGAAACATATGACCGTGTATGATGTGGAAATATTACATACTTATGAGTATCACGTTCTAATAATATTTGTATGGGTGTAATAGGATAGGAACTCGTAGCTACGTATCTATATGTAACTGTATTAATTGTGTAAATATCGGTTATATTAAATATTATTAAAATCAAGTGTTGTTTATCAAACATTTTTTTAATAGCCAATGTGCACTCAATTAATTTGTTTACTAATTAATAATTAACTACTAATTCTTTGATAAATGATAGTATTGTCTATTACTAAAAAAAATACTCGTAAAACAAAGTTATACCTACCCAGATAACGGCATATTTTAATGTGGATAACTTAAATACCTATTAAAAGCAAGTATTAAAAGGAAGAAATGCCTAAAGGAAGTGAACTCCAAATGATTAACAGGAGTACCGACCGCTCCTTGAAAGCGCAATTAATCTAAGTCAAATTATTCTTTATTAATAAATCGCCGGGGGCATGGAAGGAACTTCCTAGCAAATTAAAATCTATTCCAACGAGTCTCGACAATGATCGTGGACCTTTGTTCAATGACTGATTCCTAATGGGTTGGTCACACAGCAGTCAGACACAGAAGGAAACTCGTTATTGTGAACGTATTTTCAATTGTTTTTTCCGTTAAGGTGGCAAATTTCAGAACTGTAAAAGCATTTTTTTTATGGAGAAGTTTGTGCATCATAACCGGTTATTACTTGGCTCAATGCTGTAACGATATCAACATTTTTGTGCAGTAAACAGCTCAACAAATGATGACACAGACACTTCGAAGTTTTAAATATATTATTTTAGTTACAACAGAAGGATGGATTATATTTTTTTTTATATGAGACCGTTATGTACACTTATTAGAATAGAATAGAATAGAAGAATTGTTTATTTGGTACAAATGTATACAAATATGGTTACAATTGTCTTAAACTAATCTTAAAAATAAAATAAAAATAGTACCAAATAGGTCCCCGCTCAGCTATTGTCGCGACACAGTGTGCCACAACGCTGGTATTCTGGTATTACATGTTATTTATCAGAAATTATCGTTTACACGATGAAAATTAGAAATGTATACGGTACCTATTATTTTTTTTGCAATCTATACTTTGTTGAACAACAGGACAGCTCAAGCGCGACCATAGGTAGGTTAGGAGAATTATTTTTTACAATATGCACCTGGGACTTTCCTGCAAAATCGGCACGTTCGACCAGAACTGCTACTGTGGTTACGGCCTCATTCAAAACCTCCGCACATTATTCATGGTAAAACTGAACAGTCCCCGTCAATGTTCGCGGCGTGATTGATGCGAGAAAGAGCTACGACAAAATAAAGACAAATGGCTCCGCTGATCTTTAAACGAATTTGGACATTGCGTTATCTGAATTTGGCTGACGTTATTTTCCTTATGATTCAAATTCAAATATTTATTGCATTCTAAGTGTAGTTACATAATGTAGGTGTTATAACAAAAGTATATTGCGCTTGAAACTTAGAGACCTTTACAGGTATTGCAAACGTACTAAACTGCTTGAGACGGTGAGGTACACCGCGGAGGTTAGTCGGTATATAATTTTTGTTTAAATATTTCACAACCTCACTGAAAGCATTGATCTCATCCCGTGGTAAGTAACTTAAGCACTTGTGTTACGGATATCAGAAACGACAGTGGATACACAAAAATACTTAAATATTTGGATAACGCACCCAGGCACGGCACAAACACCGATGTTCATCACACAAATATTTGTGCCGAGTGGGAATCGAACCCACGACTCTTGGAAGCCAGGGTCACCAAGCACTGTGCCAGCACCTAGGAGTAGCTGCCGACCATTTTCCATCTCAGCACAGGCAGTCGCGAGTCCCACAAAATATCTTTAGTAAACCTAATGATGGTGCGTCACACATACTTATCGTTGAAAATAATAGCGTCAATCTTTGTGTATTGTAACTGCCTCGTTGATCTAGTGGTAGCAAGCGCTGCGTAAGGACAGAGTGGTCCCCGGTTCGAGTTCGGGGTCGAGCAAAATTTGTGTAATCTATCCTTAAAAAAAAAACTCAGCCTCTCAAGGAAAGCACGTTCAGCCGGTGGTCCTGCGCCCGATCTCGCATCTGTTACGTCGGATTGCCACCGAACTATGAGAGTAACAGAACAGAGAGCGCACATATTTGCGCGCACACTTGTGCATTATAATATTATGTCCTCCGCACCATGTTTGCCGAAATCGGTCATTGCAAGCTTCCAAATTCATTGAAACGTCCACTTTATACAACACGCTAGGTGGACAGTGTGGACACGTTCATATACCTACAAAGAATACTGGGAATCGTTTGATGCGAAGCGTCCGAACCCGACCAGTGGACGCTTAGCTTTAAGCACTCTCCAGATTCCCGGCAAAACTACACGAACTGTCGAATGCGGGAGTGTGGAGTGCTGTATTCGTCCGCATTTGTGTTATCTCTCGCGAATATTTTCGTATGCTCTCACAAACATTCGTGTTTCGGCAAAAGTTAAACCTCTATCGAACGTTGAGTTTGTAGAGAGCTTTTTAATTTTCTTGGCGGTGTATTTGTCTTCTTTCGTTTACCTTGAAAATTGATCTAACATTTCATAGGATACCTATACATCACATTCTACTAACTTCTCCGAAATCAATGTCATTCAATTAAATAAACATTATTGACTTTACCCATGGATTTCAAAATAATAATTTCGTATAAAATAAGTAAAAAATAAGAATTGATTATAACTTGTTCAGTTAACTGTTAGTTATGTAATTGATCGTAAAAAGAGCGGTCTTACGACCACAGGCGATGTTTTTTCTAAAAGGGAGTTCCCACATCTAAAACATATTTATAAAACTAACTTACTGAAAGAAATATTTGTATTTGTAAAAAAATAATATTTTTATTAGTATAGAATAAAGTTTATTACTAAGGCAAAAAGGAATTTCTCAAAATCTCCTTCTGGTTACGCAAATTACGCTCTAACTCCTGCCACAGCCTATTACGTGTTAGTACATCGATATGCAAATTGATGGATGGAGCGAAGGCTGTGGCCAAATAAAGACAAATGACGCCGCTGATCTTTTATGCTTCAAATGGATTTCAGGGTGACGCTAACTTCGCTAATTTGACGTTTATTATTGAGGTTAAAAAGCGTCGATGGCCGAGTGGTTAAGGTCGTTGCTTGCCTTGCGAGAGGTCGCCAGTTCAAACCCCGCCAGGTACCAATGTGCTTTTCAAATTTGAAATTCATATGTACCATCATTCAACGCTTTAACGGTGAAGGAAAACATCGTGAGGAAACCAGCACACCTGAGAAATTTTTCAACGGTATGTGAAGCCATGTCAGAGGCCCACGGGCGGCTTAAAAACTCTGACACCAGGTTGTTCATCAACCATACGATAAGAAGAAGAAGAAGATTGAGGTCCAAGACTTTAGTTCATCTGTAAGGCTAAGGCCGCACTAGGGCTAAACCGCCGCGGATTTTCACCGTCTGATTTTATGAGTAAAAGAAAATAATGGAAGCGGCCGCACTACGGCTTTTTTCCGCGACTGATTTAGCGGTTTTGATACAGAATTATTTGCGGGAAAAAATCGCGCCAAAATTTGTAGGGAAAATCGTGGCTAGTTTCGCGGTTTTTAACCGAAGTGTGTGCGTCTCGGGCGGTTTCACGATTTACCGCTTGCGGGAAAAAACCGTAGTGCGGCCTAAGCCTAAACGGTGTAATTTGTACGTATTACAATTAAACGCTCACTCCAAAAAATAATTTTATTACAATGCGAAAACACGATAAATCAATTAAAAGCTTGGTATTGAAAACATTGAATTGATTTATTAATTGTTTGGATTAATCCAATCGACTTTTTACTGACACATAACAATATTACTGCACCGTCGGCGCGGCCGATAACTTATTTCATTGTATTGTCAAAACGAATAGTAAAATTGTACCAAAATGCAATTTTTGTTCGCATAACCAATACACTGTGAATGTTCGCCATTGAGATAAAATTGCAGGCAATTTAGCAACAATGCAGCTATAGCGAAACTGTTGGAATTTTCATTCCCCTTTGTGCGGACGTTCAGGAGACCGGGTACGTAGAGTGGTCAAGTACCTATTTATTATAATACTGACCGATCGAGTAAGAGTTTTGCTAAGGAATTACATACTGCAATTAGTACTTTCTAAGTAGGTCAATCTTTATCGTTTACTGTGACTGCTACGAGTTTATACACCGTGAAATTGTAGTGGTTGTTTTCCCGTGGCAAAACGATTTGCCTTTAGTAATACTATCGAATTATGCAAATTATTACGCGAAAAAAAAATTTTTTTTTGAAATTTTAAAAATAATAATTTTCTATCTCGAAAACGAGAGAAGATATTGTTCTTTTATAAGATGTGACGTAATCAGATACTGCTTGCCGCATGAAATCGATGCCTAAAGCTCAAGAAGCTCTACACCCTAAGTCATAAAGCGGTTCGAAAGTAATTTCGAGTTAAGGTTAAACCTTTCGTAAAACCGGCATTTATTGATTTTAACAAAAAAGCACTGCACACATCTTTTGTACTACTAAGATAGAATCATTTTACTGCGGGAAAACAACCACTAAAATTTCACGGTGTATATTATAACATAGTAAAACAAAATACTAGTTTATTGGTTTATGTGATGTACATGACATGTTGTGGTAGTTGGGCTATGCTAGGAACCATGACGCCGCTAAGGCGATGAGGTACGCCTCTGAGTTCAGTGGGTACACCCTTGGGTATTGCACCTTAGCCCAGGAGCAGCTGCCGGTTTTCCATCTCAGCACCGGCAGCCGGGAGTCCCACACACCTTGGGTAAACACACTGCCCAAGGTGTCGGTGCATCAATCATTCTGCGCGAAATTAAAAATGTACTATCGGAAATTTTGGCGGTAGTACACTTTTCAAACAGATTTCTTTAAACGCCATTAGCCCCGCACACTGGCCAATAGAAGAGCACTTGAAGAAAATCTGTCAAAATCCAAGCAAAAACGTTCCAATAGTAGGAGAGCTAGCAAGAATTTTTGGTAGGTACTTGAGGCAAGCTGAAAACTTATCCTGTACTCTCTCCTATTATATCCCAGCACGAAACTGCAGATCTGGCTGGTGAGTAGCGAGGCTAAAGCAAACCCCCAAAAATATGTTTCATCTTTTTATTTATAACTAAAAAATAAGACTCACTAAAACAAATTATTTCGATGGAACTTCTACCTGTCAGGTGAACTGACAAATTATATTTGTTTGGATTATAAATACATATATTTTTAAATAATAAAAATTGGGTGTTTGGTTTAGCCCCGGTACTCAGCCAGGTCTGCGGGTTTGTGTTGGGATATAATAGGAGAGGTACAGGACAAGTTTTCAGCATGCCTCAAATATCTACCAAATATTGCCAGCTCCTTGACCACAATTTAAGTTTTGGCAATTTCGCGTCTGTCAGAGTAAGCCCTGCCCCGCTCTGACAGACGCGAAATTGCCAAGCGATTTTCACCTTATAGGTGGTCGACCGCCAGCGTTGCGGATAGTACATGCCACATAACCTCTGATCGTATTTACTCGTATTATCATGTTTCTTATTGACTGGCTCGGTGGAACTGTGGTTAGTGACCCTGGCTGGCGGTTCCGAGAGTCGTGGGTTCGATTCCCACTCGGGACAAATATTTGTGTGATGAACATCGGTGTTTGTTCCGTGTCTGGGTGTGATTATGTATTTAAGTATGTATTTATAAATATATATGTATGTATATCAGTCTCTGACGCCCATAGTACAAGCTCTGCTTAGTTTGGGATCAGATGACCGTGTGTGTAAATGACCCAGATACTATTTATTATTATTTTTTATTATTTTATAAACAAATGAACATAGAGTCCCCTAGCAGCAACATGAACAATTGTGAACGCCACACAACTCTAAATCAAATTACATTGACACGTCCGATGACGAAACGCAACACCTAGGCGTCCCCTGCGCCACTTGTCCCCTACGTCACTTGTCCCCTACGTCCCAGGTCCCCTACGAAAGCTCTGATTAGCCACCGCAAGGGACAGGCATCCCGCGATTTGTATTCGGTCGTAGCCGCGGTCGCTCTAATCTTGTTACGTAATACGGCATCAAATAACACAGTTATTTAATTATGGCGCGCGCTTAATAGAGTTATGGAGTGCGCGTGTTTTTATTCCGGCTTTGTTTTCAGTTTGAAAGTGTAATACGGTTTTGTTGTATGCGATTAGGTAACTACCACAAGTGTTGGCCACAAGGAGTGTGACAATATCGGCGAAACTCTTATATTCAAATGATTATTAAGCTATTGCATAGCTTTTATCGCGAGCTTTGAGCGCGGCGACCGAACCAAGAAATTCCGTAACGAAAAAAACCTCACAATCGTCTAACGTCGTTTCAGTTCGGTAGACTTCGGCACGGTGTTTGTGTGCGTGCGGTTAGACGTATTGTACGACTCTAAGAAACTCGCACGAATCGAGACGAGCTGCTCCGAAATCGGACGATGCTATGCAACAGCTTTACCGCGGCAGTCCCCGAGTGTTTTTTATTCCAAAGTGGATGGTAAATAGCTTTCCACAAGTAACTCTGACTACGTGAAGACGTTTATTGCAATGCTTAATAGTGAAGTCGGTCATCATTATACCTTTTATTTGAAAACGGTCTATCTTGTATTTTATACAACTAAATAAAATTGAAATCTGTTTGTAATATTAAAATAATTACTTTTTGCTACATGTGAAAACCAATTAAAACTATCTAATCTTCGAAACGGCTGAAACAATTTTGTCAGGACCTTCACTAATAAATAGCTAATTTTACAAGGTATTACACGCGGTCGAAGTCGTGGGCGCCCGCTAATCTACATATATTCATTCGCAAAATGTGTTATGCGTGTTGTTAAGCGCATAACTCAAAAACGCCTGAACCAATTTGGACAATTCTTTTTTTAAATGTTCGTTGAAGTCCAAGGATGGTTCTTACGGCGAGAAAAAATCAAATAATTGCCGGGAAAATCCTAAAAACAGCACTTTTTTTTACAGTTTTTTGACAGGACGAAGTCTGTCGGGTCAGCTATCCTTACTAATATTATAAAGGTGAAAGTTTGTATGTATGGATGTATGTATGGATGTATGGATGTATGGATGTATGTATGTTTGTTACTCTTTCACGCTCAAATGACTGAACCGATTTTCATGAAATTTAGTATGATGGTAGCTGGCACTCTGGAATAACATATAGGCTACTTTTTTTTTTAAATTCAACCCCCATGTGGTTCATTGGGGGGGTGAAAATTAGTTATGGGAGAACTTTTACGTGTTTATAGATTTTCATAAAACTTGGTATGGAGGTAGCTGGCACACTGGAAAGACACCCACGCTTTTTTTTTTTTAATTCGACCTATTCGACTATGGGAGAACGTTGACGGAACTTACACTTATAATAACAAATTTACAAGGCATGTAGGCTATTTTAATACATCCTTGCTACTAAAACCCATTAATACGCGGACAAAGTCGTGGGCGCCCGCTAGTATTTCATAAAAATTTCATACCAATTTCACACAGTAAATTATGTAATTAACACATCGTTATGTTCCAGTCAGGCACTTGTATATTGAAAATCTGCATCAATAGTAGATGTGTGTACATACTAAAGTTTAATGTATATTAAACTTTAAAATTCAGACAATGATTTATCACACCCTGACATTCAAATGTAGTAATTCTGTACGCGAGTCTATAATACGTTGAACATTCATTCTTTCTTATAAACTATTTCATTCTTAATATTATTAAAATAGTCGTTCGTTATTCTAGAAAATAAAACTTATACTTGGTGTATTTTTCATTTTCTTACCACAGCCTCCCAGCGGCGATGTTCCGTGTCCGCTGATGAATTCGCGCTCGGTCCTGTGTTCGAGGTGTGACAATAAATAATAGCGGTGAAGGAAATGTGCTACAGATAGCGGAGATATAGGAAACATAGTCCACATACAAGCATAGTAGTCCAATTTTAAACTAATTTTTAAAAAGCCATAGCCGGGATAGCTAAACACTGACGGTTCAAATCAATTCAGTAGGGCATGAAAGTGAATTTGACCAA
The DNA here is from genome assembly GCA_039566165.1 of Maruca vitrata. Taxonomy (NCBI): domain Eukaryota; kingdom Metazoa; phylum Arthropoda; class Insecta; order Lepidoptera; family Crambidae; genus Maruca; species Maruca vitrata. The sequence continues at coordinate 3,016,252 of CM076925.1, read as the reverse complement.
ATTTGGAATTAGCATTGGAGCTTTAGGGAAATATCACTATAACAGTAAGTTGGTATTATCAAGCTTTTGATTAAGCTCTTTTATTTCTTACACTGTCGTATGTAAGGTATTTTTGTACAAATATTAATGTGCGCATATTCAAAACATCGTGACACTTACCACCTCTTGTTAGATATTTCATGTTAATACATGAAATATAAGAAGGTAGTGTAAAAAAAAGTTTTTAAGCTATTGGCTAATTGGTTTATTAAAAGCGTCGATGACCGAGTGGTTAAGGTCGTTGCTTGCCATGCGAGAGGTCGCCAGTTCAAACCCCGCCAGGTACCAATGTGTTTTTCAAATTTGAAATTCATATGTACCATCATTCGACGCTTTAACGGTGAAGGAAAACATCGTGAGGAAACCAGCACACCTGAGAAATTTTTCAACGGTGTGTGAAGCCATGTCAGAGGCCTACGGGCGGTTTATAAACTCTGACACCAGGTTGTTCATCAACCATACGATAAGAAGAAGATTGGTTTATTTTCTTATTTGTACTATGTTATGTATTGTTTGCGTCGATAGTGGCGAGACAGCGACAACGCTACCAATATGTTGGCGATTGCAATATTTCCTCGCATCTGGCAGGAGTAAAGACAACGTCGAGTTTATTTTAAGTACTGGCAAGATAGGTTGCGTAAGTATATTAAGTTACTTACTAGCTTCTTTGCAATTTGATCAGCTCGTTTTACTATAGTGTAAGGTTAATTTTAGAATAACATTTGCAACTTCCGGTTGTATATGAAAAGGTATGTTGAACTGTAATAATTTAATTTAAACAAAATACATCTAGCTATAAAAACAGACGACACAATATCATTTTATTATTACATGTGCGAAAAAGGTCAATTTTAAAATATTTAAGCGAACATGTTTAATATTAACGTAACTTCCTGTTTGATTGATACTTAATGCAAGTTGATGGCTTAATTAATTTCATATTATATAACTTATTTTAAAATAGCTGAATTATTATGTATTCGAGTGAATGATTTACGAAAATGTAATTGTAACCTAAAATTATTATTAAACTAACAATAATTTTAAATAATCATGGCATTTCCGGTATGCTGTTTGAATTTCTGTCTGTAACATAAAACAATACTTCAATTACTTTGGTCTTAAATTTATAAAAGTAAGCTCTAAAATATTAAATGGAGATTTTAGGGCTAGCTTGGATATTTAGATTAATTAGATAAATATTTTTATTAATGTGAGCCAGTAAAATCATATTATTAGTTCGTCGATACTGTTTCCGGTCACATGCAATATATAAAGGCACGTTTTTGAAAAACGGCATTCATTCTCTTCTCGATCAACGAACCAGTGTGTTTTAGTTGTATAAGGTTTCCAAGGTTACTAAATTGGTGAAATGTAAAAGTGCAAATAAAGTGTTTTAATTTGAATATTGTGTTTGAACTCTGGCTTACGCCAACAATAGTGTGTTCCTATGATCCCGGGCTCTTAAGGCAAGGCGTGAAACGGCAGTTAAGCTGGCCTTCAGGGTGAGTGTGTGTAACGTAGTACGTTATTTTTCTAATAAACTTTATTATTTACTTTCAATATACAAATTAAATAACAAATCATCAATAAATATATTGCAATGGATACCAAAAATCCTAAGGCTGTCCATAGCTTTATTCTTTTGCCTGCATGCAATTAGTGCACGTCAAAAGAAATGTCACTTCAAAACTCAAATGTCAAAAAGAGACGTATAAAAAGCGGCGCAGACGCCGCGGGCTTCCTCTTTTGCTCCTGATCATCCTTTTGTAATTTAACGCGAAATTACGGCTTCCATTGCCATATTAGCTTTCTACGTTCACGTCTTTATTAAATTCTGTGATACCCCAGATCGGGTGAGTGTGTTGCAATAGGCTAATAGGTTGCATTTCTTAGGTCGTAATTATGCCTTCTTATTGTTTAGTTTTTTTGTCAACCTACCGGCATAATTACTTTTTATAAAAATCTCGTACTTTTACTTTTGTTGTTTTATTCCAAATTCTATGTTTTAAATTATTGTAGCTGTTTCCTTAATTTCCTTAATACTTGTCACTGTAATGGATTCCCTCACCTCAGCAATTAATTAGTGGGAATGCTGCTCCCACTGGTGGTTGTTCAGAGTGGGTGCAGTCCATTGCGGGGACAAGGATGTGTGCTGACTCCTACCTACCATCATTCCAGGGTTCTAAGTCTGGACTTCAAAGTGCGGGGCACACATACAGCGGACACGAGTTAGTGCAAGCGGGATCTCCTACCTACGCTTCTACCAGCAATCCCTTGTGCTTGCCTACACAACGTGCTTGGCCGCCTACCACGTGCCTACGCCTTTACTGCGTGTCCTGACCGCGCCGCCTACAACCTCGTGCAGAAGCTGCCTGCACGACCTACCCTCAACGGCTGCGGACTACCCTACCAGGACAGTAGCTTTCCTAAGCGGTTTGATAATCACAGCTCAATCTCGACCCTCGTCCCTCGCTCTCCGAACTAATTTACCGAGAAGGTCTTTTCTAAAATAAATTTGTACTGTTAATTAATCTTTTTTTATTTCCTCCCCTACCTACATACATTGTTTCATTGGCGCCCAGCTAAGTAGGTGAGATTTTGAGCAGTGATTATCTTACATGCAGTGAACTTTTTAATTGTGTGGTGTTGGGAATTACAGTTTTAGTTTTAAGTGTGTGTGACTAAAGTGATTAGTGCTATTCGCGAATATTTGCAGTGGTAGAGCCTTACTGTCTACGCAGTACGAAGGGCAGGCTCAAAGCGGCGCAGTACCACCCTCTCACATAATATACCGGCGTGAAATAGCGGTAGATTCTACAATCTACTGCTGTGTTTCGTCTGGTTTGTGGGAGCGCCGGAGGCCCAATTGCAGTGGTAGAGCCTTACTGTCTACGCAGTACGAAGGGCAGGCTCAAACCGGGGAAGTACCACCCTCTCACTAAATACCGGCGTGAAATAGCAGTAGATTCTACAATCTACTGCTGTGTTTCGTCTGGTTTGTGAGAGCGCCGGAGGCCCAAATTTGGGGGGTTTTTATTGGGGTTTTTATTTTTAAAATTAATTTTTTGCACCTACCTACATTTTTTTTTCAAATCATTTTCAACCGACTATTTTAAATTTTTTTTACACTAATCACTTTAGGCAGGCACTGCGCCTATATTAGTGTAAAGTCTGTGCAACACATCAACCGGTTAGGGAGGACTAAAACATAAGGATGATCTCGGATTAGGAAAAATAATTAATTTTTCTTAAATGTCTCATTGCTAATATTTTTTAAATGCCTAGTGATTACTATGAACTCTAATCTAGTAAATTTATATGAATGGAAACTTTAGAAGTTTACCATTTTAATTTAAACTTAACCTTTTTACAAGGAATAATTATTAATTTTTTTTATAAAACCTACCTAGCTTTAGATTATTATGAACTATTTACAACAAAAATTTTTTATTTAATATCAACTACCTATCTTTAAATTTTATACATATGTACTACTTATTAATTCAATAATTTAGCTAATATTTTAATATTCACCTACCTACACATTAGTTAATACTACCTAAACCCAACCACTAATTGCCTATAGATTTTATATTTTGGTTTTAATTCTTCTATTAGGACAACAGTCTATGTAGTCTGTATGTTCCTACTTAATACTATGGTCTACCCCATTAGTATACTAAGAGCGGTTGCAACTCTATAAATAAGCCATTGCAGGAGCGGGTTGTTACTCCTTAAATAAGCCTTAATACATCTACTATTCGTTTCTACTACACTAATGGTCTACCCCATTAAGTGTTATAAGCTGTATCAGATCGTCAATCTACCTTGTCGTATCTCTTGATTAGCTATCTATTAGAGCGAAATACTGTTGGTCTACCCCTTCAGTAACTATTAATGAGCGGTTTGCAACTCATAAAATAAGCCCTTGCAGGAGCGGTTAATTACTCCTTAAATAAGCCTACAATTATTTTTTTTCTAAATTTTAATTTTAAATCTATAGCATTAGTGGTAATTACTGTCTTGAATCTTGTAATTTTATCAAAACACCTACATGATATTAGCGTCGAGTTTTTGTTAATATGTAAAGCAAATTACTCTTTCGGAAGGACGCATAGTACAACTCTAAAGTGTACTCTGCTATGTGAAGTGACGATGTATGTTAGGGAAGTATGTTCTATGATGGATGAATGCGTAAGCGCAATTGTTTGTAACTACAGCAGTTTAGTCAGCGGATTTTACTTAGGAAAAATCCTACACTAAAAAGGGGGGTATGTAACGTAGTACGTTATTTTTCTAATATTTTTTATTATTTAATTTCAATATATAAATTAAATAATAAATCATCAATAAATATATTGCAATGGATACCAAATATCTTAAGGCTGTACATAGCTTTATTCTTTTGCCTGCATGCAATTAGTGCACGTCAAAAGAAATGTCACTTCAAAACTCAAATGTCAAAAAGAGACGTATAAAAAGCGGCGCAGACGCCGCGGGCTTCCTCTTTTGCTCCTGATCATCCTTTTGTAATTTAACGCGAAATTGCGGCTCCCATTGCCAAATTAACTTTCTACGTTCACGTCTTATTAAATTCGGTGATACCCCAGATCGGGTGAGTGTGTTGCAATAGGCTAATAGGTTGCATTTCTTAGGTCGTAATTATGCCTTCTTATTGTTTAGTTTTGTCAACCTACCGGCATAATTACTTTTTATAAAAATCTCGTACTTTTACTTTTACTTTTGTTGTTTTATTCCAAATTCTATGTTTTAAATTATTGTAGCTGTTTCCTTAATTTCCTTAATACTTGTCACTGTAATGGATTCCCTCACCTCAGCAATTAATTAGTGGGAATGCTGCTCCCACTGGTGGTTGTTCAGAGTGGGTGCAGTCCATTGCGGGGACAAGGATGTGTGCTGACTCCTACCTACCATCATTCCAGGGTTCTAAGTCTGGACTTCAAAGTGCGGGGCACACATACAGCGGACACGAGTCAGTGCAAGCGGGATCTCCTACCTACGCTTCTACCAGCAATCCCTTGTGCTTGCCTACACAACGTGCTTGGCCGCCTACCACGTGCCTACGCCTTTACTGCGTGTCCTGACCGCGCCGCCTACAACCTCGTGCAGAAGCTGCCTGCACGACCTACCCTCAACGGCTGCGGACTACCCTACCAGGACAGTAGCTTTCCTAAGCGGTTTGATAATCACAGCTCAATCTCGACCCTCGTCCCTCGCTCTCCGAACTAATTTACCGAGAAGGTCTTTTCTAAAATAAATTTGTACTGTTAATTAATTTTTTTTATTTCCTCCCTACCTACATACATTGTTTCATGTGACAAGCTCAATATGGTCTATTGTACCTGTCGATCTTATATGTTGATTACACCATTGTTTCCCGTCAGGTGTAGTGAGGTCATCTTGTTAGCAAATGATAAAAAAAATGTGTACTAAGCCGTAGCCTAAGTACCTAATTGATAAATCACAAACATAAATCTGATCCCGTGGTAAGTAGCTTAAGCACTTGTATTACAGATATTAGGATCATGGCTTCTTAAATATACTTAAATATATATTTATAACACACCCACACACGTCACACAAATATTCACTTGTCCAATACTTAGTGATTTCATCATATTACTTAAGGTCAGTACGAAATTCCTCGTTTGTGTTATTATGAAATAATTTTCATCGAACAATTTCCATCGAGCAAATTGAAATAATTATCCTCGCGAATAACAATCCAGTGAATAAAATAGCCAAATAAATATCTCATTGTCCAATATAATTGGCTTAACCCGCCTTCACAAGCACACATCACAAGCCTTTAAATTAACAAATAAACTGGGCAGTAAAGTGTTAATATTCAGGAGCGTTCGTCCCGCGGTGCAAATCCACATAAAATTTGCAGCAATCGCCCCCGGTAACTGATATAACAATGTGGCTGAATCGATTACCACCATAATTTCCATCGGTGCATCAGCCCGCGTCTCGCTGCCCGCTTCCCGCTACCCGCATCCCGTATCCCGCATCCCGCGTTCTGCAAACAGCCCGCAACCGCAACTTTGAACTCTGCGGGCCTCCGTTATATACCTGCATTTCTCTCGGGAGTTGTAGTGCTCGGAATAATGGAATGCCCGCTGTTTAGTGGAAGGAAACAATCGTAATAGGAGCGTGATTCATAACGTAAAAGTCGGAACTGCTCATTTCATTAGTATCGTATTGTTTGCGGTCGTAATGAAAGTTTCCGTTGTTGTGTTTATTCTGCGGTGTATTATGAGCAGCTACCAATATTGTTCAACATGTTTCAATTCCAATACCATTTTATTTGTTCCAAACAATGTTGGTAATGTTGCGGTAAGTATAGGTTATTTTAAAGCGCGTGAGGTTTTATTTGGAAGCAATAAAACAAAAATACTAAAACGCTCAAGGGAGTACCTTATTATATGAGTTGGAGTTTCAAATAAAAATACAATAATGACACTTTGGAAATCATGACCTGGGAATGTGTTTTTGATCAAATTAAAGTTAAGATTAGAGCCGGCTAGTCGATAATTATAATAATCGTATAAATTAAGTAAGTAATCTAACAAAATATTTCATCTAAAATAATTACAGTTCAATTCTGCTCTAACACTAAATTAATCTAAAAGAACTATGTATAATACAGAGCGAATATGTATGTATAATAATACGCTAAACTTCCCTTCATTAAGGACTGTTAAACGATCCTAATGTGCCAGTACATAATTCATCTCACAAAACACTAATCCAATTACGAGAGACCATTTGCAAATCGAGCGAATCAGTCGTAACGCGCGTCGTTAATAATTCGCTACAATAGCAACTCATTGGTTTTCTATTCGCAATCAGATGAGGGGAGAAAATGCGACATAGTTCGGATGCGTGTAATGAGAAAAGTTCGACATTCATAACTTAACTGCAACATTGCGAAATAGACCTTGTTTAGAGAGTAGTACAGTTGATATTAGCGCAGAGAGTTAGTGGGGGAGTGAAGTTGGTAGCGTTTTGGCAACGATGAGTGTAGTTGTGAGTTTAAAGCGCAGTTGGACTGTGATCGCGTCCCGCAAATCTGCCGGGGCGCCCGCAATGGGCCGGGGTTCAATCCCGGCGGGGCGGTTACAGTACCGTAATGTTTACACAAATAAGACTGATTGTTTAATTGCTACATGTGAATAGTCGCTTAGTGTGAATGTTGTTTAAGGTAAAATAATGTATGTTGTCATTATGACAAGATAATACAGTTTTTTATTTTATAGTAGGCTAACAAGATGACCTCACGCCACCTTTGATGAGCAGAAGTGAGATCCACATATGATTTCAACAGGCACAATAGACCATATTGAGCCTCTTCCACTCACTCTAAAGGCCTGCTATAATACCGTTTCACGTCTCGCGTAAAGAGCCCGGGATCATAGGAGGGGGAATACATGAGCTGGTAGGGCACTCCATGCCTTAATGACACGGGGCTGATAACAGGATCGGATGGCCGAGTTGTTACGGTCGTTGCTTGTTCCCCGAGAGGTTGCAAGTTCAAACCCCACACGTACCACTGTATTTTTCAAAGGTGAAGGAAAACATTGTGAAGAAACCTGCACACCTACGAATAAATTCTTAGATTTTCTAGTCTACCAAACCGCACTTAGCCAGCGTGGTTGACTAAGGCCTTATCACTCTAATTTAGGGTATGCCCGTGCCTCAGCAGTGGGGACGTATATGGACCGATGATGAGAAAAAGGGAACAGTAGCGCTACCATGAGTTAGCTATCGAAAACTTACGTACTTTAAAAACCTATTGAATCGTTTTTTCATACTACCGATTTGAATTCTTAGAGTTACCGCTTGGGACGCTGTACATTTTTTCATAGACATTTTTTTACACAGGCGATATCAAGTCTGTCACTTTTAAACTCATGGTAGTGCTACTGAACCTGAGAAAAAGATGAAACTATGTCTAAACAAGCCCCGCTATCTCTCACACGTGGCCTTACAAGACCGCAGCTCTGATGAACTCGCCACACAATCGAATCGTCTCACATCGCGCCTCGCAACTCTGTGGCCACCTCTAACATTCGTTCTATGACCTGTGACGGCTTTTAAAGCTGCGGTTCCGTCAATGTTCGCTTCTAATGAGATGACGGAATGGTATGGTCGAGAATCCGCACTGTTCGAGTGACTTTTGAACTTGTGACGTTTGATATTTGATGACGATGCGCAAAGTTTAGATCGAATTAGTTAGGCTGATGTTACAAATCTTACAATCAAATTGGTATCTTGTGTCTAATAACTTAGGATATTGTAGGTTAGAGTTTAAGTAAGTTTGTCTGATTTTGATTTCATTGTCAGATAAATACTCAAGACAATAATTAACATTATTACGTCTGGGTCCATCTATTATTTTTTATGTTATAAAATTCAAATACAACCATTGCTGCTGAGTTCACAATGATATAATGTGTTTTATAATTTCTAATGTAACTTTTTATTGTAAACTTGTTTTATGGTTCTAAAATAAATAAATAAATAAAAAAAAAGTAGTTACTTATTAAATCTTAGAGATTAACATTTGAAATTTAATTTTAACTAACAAGAGAAATAGATTTACAGCAAGCTTGTACTGCGTAAAAGGTTGCCTGCAGGATACTTAGATATTTGTATTTTCATGCGAAAATAAACATGTAAGTCACTATTTGCATACATAAGAGGAGTATTTTAGACTTTCGCTTTCAACTAAACTAAATATCGGTCTTTATGGGTGTAAACGCGATACTAGAAGTAGCAAATACATAGCTACATTCTTCCCGTGTGACAGGGTTACACCAATCATGGTCGCGAGCAAACTCATCTACGCTTGGTGAAACCCAGTCGTAACGTCGGACAGTAAGTATGTAGCTATATATTTGCTACTCCTATATCAAGTGTAGACTCATAAAGACTAAAATTTTGTTACAAGATTTTTTTTAAGGCGCGCGACTATTTAAGAGTAGACTTAGGCTAGTATTGTTGAACTCATTGGATTTCTGCGTCATCTTACTTTTTTTATTCTCTACGTAAAGCACTGGCTCCCAATGTCATCGAATTCCCTGCCACTTTCCAAATCGCCGCCCTTCCCACGAGGTGTCTCCCCACCGAACATTCCATCGGCAACGAACTAAGATTATTCACAATGGGCCCGGGACAAAGTCTGCCCGGACCGTGGATGTCGGGTGCAGTGATTTTGGCACGGCGCGGCGAAAAAGAAGAGCCGGTCGCAGCAATCGTATGGAAATTGCGATGGACGCCTTCACACGGTACGATGGAAGGGGACAATTGAGGGAAGTAGTCGTTTTGTTCTAATGTTTTCGTGGTGTGAATATCAGACGGTGTCAATGGAGATAAGCTAGAACTTTGTGAACGTGTGTGTAACGTAGTATTGTCTATTTTATTTTAAGTGTGTGTAACTTTTTTGGTAATCCTAAATTGAAGATCTGTTGAGCCTCCTTCTTAATAGGGATTGTCAATAGTTGAGCCTGATGTTGTGTTTTTTTAGTTGAACCTAAGATCTACCGACGTTTGCACGAGGCACTAATGAGTAAAAATAATTATAATTCAGTCAGACAAAAGTTTTTCAACTGTTATGGTTAGACCATTTATATTTACAACAAAACAACATGATTTTTTTAATGAGCTCCCGATATTTCGGCATTGTTAAATACACTTGCACTTGCACTTGCACAAAATAAATGGTAAATATTCCTAACATGTTAAGTTTTCGATAAGTGGTTTTGATAAAATTTAACAAAATTATTGACTACTTATAAAAAAAAAAGACGTGTGGCACTCGAGGATTGCCGCGGTATAGCTATTGCATAGCATCGTCCGATTTCGGAGCAGCTCGTCTCGATTCGTGCGAGTTTTGTAGTCGTACAATACGTCTGACCGCACGCACACAAACACCGTGCCGAAGTCTACCGAGCTGAAACGACGTTAGACGATTGTGAGGTTTTTTTCGTTACGGAATTTCTTGGTTCGGTCGCCGCGCTCAAAGCCCGCGATAAAAGCTATGCAATAGCTTAATAGGTATGTAATTCATAAAATAATTAAAAAATAATTCCTTTATCGTATCGTTGCATGTAAAATATCCTATCGAGTCTTCCCGACGGGCCGTGGCTCCCAATAATTTACGTCGTACAAAAACGCCCCCGGGAGCATTATCGCTTTTAGTGCGATCCGGGAATAATTGTTATTTGTCACCCGATAGGGCGAAGACGTTACGATAACAGCTGTAAGTTAATTACACGCAGAGATGGAAAAATGGGATCCATTATGTATGAGCTAATGCCCTTTTAGGGTGCTTAATGAAAAGTATGAATCATAGTTTTAGTACCCTTGTTCGTGTTGCGTGAGCAAACTATGTATATTGATTAGGGATAGTGATGTATTGAAATCGTTAGCAAGATTGTTCATTTGATATGGAAGGAATATAAACTGTTGTTAGGTTTTGACTGGCTCGGTGGAACAGTGGTGACCCAGGCTTACTACCTACGGTTTCTCTCTAACAACCGTAGAGTCCGTTGAGTCGTTGAACCGTTGAGTCGTGGCTTCGATTCTCACCCGAGACAAATATTTCAAAAAATTTCATGAAATCTACTTGCAGAATAAATTATAAAAAAAAATGTGTGAAGAATATCGGTGTTTATTGCGTGTCTTGATGCGTTATTAAATATATTTAAGTATATTTGTGTATCTAGTATTGATTCTGATATCCGAAACACAAGTGCTTAAGCTACTTACCAGAGAATTAGATAAATGTGTGTAATGTTGTGAAACATTTACACCTTAAGGATTTATACATCGTCTACCTGCAGCACTAAGCGGTTACTTTTATACATCTAGTAAGCCTAGTACACTCAAATTCACATAGCTGTTCTAAGCTACAAGCATTTTAAAGTGCTATTTAAGCAATCATTTTTCAAAAACGACTACTTCTAAACATGGTAGAGTACCTATAATTTTAAACTTTATAGGTATCTTACACCAAGTCACACATGTCATAATATTAGACGTGTCTTATCAACATACCCCCAATACCTTGTCCAATCCTCTTACCTAATCCGACCTACGAGTGTTCCAAGACACATCAAGATATACGCCTCACTTGTAAATCCGAACCAAACCAAAATTCACCCAGCAATTTGCCGACACAGGTCGCCATGATGGCGAAGTCGCGTCAAAATGTTGGTTGTACGGCCGAAGCCGGACGCCGACATCCGGTAATTTGTCCGGGGATTACGCGCGATTTGTCCGGCGACGTACCGGCGACACCTCCACACAAATTGTTTCGTCACAACAAATCCAACGGCATAAATTTTGGACACCATTGAGTTAGCTCGGGGATTTGGTGGAAATTAATTTGCGGTGGACGCGAGATTTTGATAGCGAGCAATTAGCTTTTATTTTGTTTGTCGGAGGAGTGGTTGGTGGTTACACTTGCTTGAAGACTGAGTCTGCCATATGGAACTTATTTCCTATAAAGTATGCTTTGATGATGAACAAAAGCTCATAGTGTAAGTAAATTCATGTTTTCCCTTAAATATTATGTCATTGTCCTTTTAAATGTTCAAGACAATTCTATCCTATCACACTAATTAATCAGAAACCGTTACTAACATCACTTTTTTAACATCATCTACTTTCGTCTTTAGATGTACAATGATGTATGTTAAAAAAACAAATCTGCGTATAAATGAGACCTTCTGCTTTTACTTCTAACTTTCAGATCTATGTAGAACACTAGTCAAGACTCTACATAAATAAATAAATAAATAAATAAATTCTTTATTTCAATTTGGTTACATTAACAATAATAACAGTGGCTGATACCTACTTTTAAGCATATAATTGCCTGTGTCAGGAGGCACCGCTCTTCGATATATATTGCATAATAACATAAGGGAAACAGATATGAACATTACATTATAAAAGTTAAAATCGAACATTAGAAATACAAAATTAATGTTATGACAGCGCATTTGAAAGTGACAGCTAGTGCATGTGGTGTGTATATTTGTGTGCGCGCGTGTGTATGTGTGTGCGTGTGCGTATGTGTGTGCGTGTGTGTGTGTGTGTGTGTGTGTGTATATGTGTGTGTGTGTGCGTGTTTGAAAGAATGCATTGTGTGAATAAATTAAGATAATGTTTCAAGTATTCTCTCAGTCTCATCATAATTTTTCAGCTACATAGAAATGTAATAGTTTTGATTGTGACAACCCAATATAATTTTTGAAATCTTGGTTCGCTTTGAAATTAAATTGCCTAATGCTATTTTATTTTGCCAATATACGAGTTATATAAAGTGACTACATTTTTGACAAAATCTCTTGGTGAAGTTGATTGACAAATTAAATACTTGCAAAAATAAAATATAAAGCTGTTTAAGAGACCTTTGTCTTTAGAGTAATCCAGTAAATTATTTTAGCCGATCGTCAAGAAACTATATTATAATATCAATCTCAAGATTTTCGGAGAGATCTGTTTAAATCTGGGATTTCGGAGACAGCTCAAGTCCCTTAAGGATTTACCTAATTTTCTTTGTAAATTATGTTTGACAAAATTGAATCAAAATCTATCTTGAGGCCTGTCTGGGGGTAAATACGTTAGCTTTTATTTGTCTTTGGATATTTTTATTCGTCTGACACAATAATTTGACTCATCAAAGTAACATTTCACAACATCATCATGTTTACCAAAATCTATTTATGATCTCAAAAGTAGCTAGAACCATTTTGAGATGTGGAAAATAAGTTAAGTATTTATCGTGTTCGTTTTTAAGCTATTGCATAGCTTTTATAACGAAAAAAACCTCACAATCGTCTAACGTCGTTTCAGTTCGGTAGACTTCGGCACGGTGTTTGTGTGCGTGCGGTTAGACATATTGTACGACTCTACGAAACTCGCACGAATCGAGACGAGCTGCACCGAAATCGGACGATGCTATGCAATAGCTAAACCGCGGCAGTCCCCGAGTGCCACACGACTTTTTTATTCACTTTGTATTTGTTCGGATTTTTCGTTGTTTTTTTTTGGTAAGAACATGTTATTACGTAGTCAGTGTTTGTTTAAATAATAAATCCTTCTGAGCCACGCCTGTTGGCACAGTATTGCAGCACACCGTCCTAGGAAGGGGCGGCAGTGCCTATAACTCAGCTCCGAGTTACGAAGTCGCCAAGATATTTTCACTTTGTACCGAACAAACCACTTCCTTTTACCGCAATACTTCGGGTTTAAGCTTTTGTTCGTTGTGTCTTGGGAGTCAAAGTGAGGAAGTCGCAACTATGTTTCGGGAAATCAGAAAACGGACTGTAAATAAGAATTGTTTTTTGAGTAAACAGAATATTTGGTATGTCCACATGTTCTGGCTTGTGTTATGTGAATCCCGCAGGAATCACACTATAATAGCTTTACAACAACGATTACTCATTTCACTTACTACATATTATTACTTACTTTAATTATACGATTTGGGTACTTATGATATAAATAGTTTTGACATCATAGCCCACACCAATAAAATGCGTATTAAAATAATAAAACTCTAGTTAAAAATATTTCAGATTTATAAAATTAATGATCTTTTCTTCTGAAAAGTCCAAAATTCCTTTTCGCCTACCAATTCTGAGTAAACTCCTAAATCTTAACTTTTAATAAGTAGGATTAATGGGGCGACTAAATAACATTTTACAAAAAAAAAATATTTCACTCGCAAAAAATGTAAATTGATTTACTCCAAGAATAAACCTAGTTCTCAGGAAGGAATCTGGTTGACAACATTTCAAGCGGAGCCATAACCTAGCTCTGAATATCTAGACACGCGGTAGCGTGTCAAGCCAAGTTCAAGAAACAGAACTGGCGAGCCGCACCGTGTGTAATATTACACGAACCATTTGGAACCACTTTTGAACCCCTCATAAATCAAAAACTATTTCACATAAACGTATCAAATTTGGCTCATATATTGTGACTTGCGAGATAAATATGTGTTCTAAATTTCATAAGCTTATCTCAAACAGTTATTTAGATATTAATGTCCAAAAATCCTCATTTTTATCATTGACTGACTGACAGATAAAAATTCTAACCCAGTTCCAAATTACCTAGAGAGTTAAAATTTGGTATGCAGATAGGTAATTACATGAATACAAAGGAAAAAATAAAAAAACTGGCAATTTTTTAATAATTAGGTTTTTTTTTTTTATAAGAGGCTAACAAGATGACCTCACTCCACCTGATGGTAAGCGGTAGTGAGATCCACATATGAGGTCGACAGGCACAATAGACCATGTTGAGCCTGTCGCACTCACCCTGAAAGCCGTGAAAAAGGAGACCACTGCTGCGGTTAGGTTCTATTATGAACGCTTAACATAAATACCTAATTAGTGCCTAATCACGCCTATATACCGGGGAAGGCAGAGCACTAAGTATATATTTAGGTATACATACTTACTTATTTACAATTAAGAGTAGGTACTTATAGTCGGTTTTCATATATATTACTTAGGGTTATACCCCGTAAACGTAGGAAAATACAGTAACTGATTCAATTGTTTTATATTTATAAAGTCTAGTTTTAGTTTTGAATTTGTCCTTTTCAAAGGACCTACGGCGTTACGATGATATAATACTTTTCTACAAAAAGTAATGATATCCAATCAAAAACATAAATGTGAAATGAGAGCCAAGTTCAATATTATGATAATTGCCTTGGTTGTTGACTTCAACGACAAAAGAAGTGAGATCTAAATGGGTGCCAAGTTCAATGGTCAACCCTGAAATTTATTTATAAGTAACACTATAACATACCTATCATATCTTCTTATAACATAAGATAATGTATGGTGGTAGCCTATGAAGGTCTGTCTTGGCTAGTTTTCTTTAGTTAGTTAGTTAGTAGTCTAGTTAGTTGTCTTGGTTAGTTTGGTATTTGTCGGTCGAAAATTTGGATTGTTGGTAGAAACTAGCGAGCGAACATAATAATACGTTGGTAGGTTTATAGAAACTAGCCAAGACAGACCTTCATAGGCTACCACCATACATTATCTTATGTTATAAGAAGATATGATAGGTATGTTATAGTGTTACTTATAAATAAATTTCAGGGTTGACCATTGAACTTGGCACCCATTTAGATCTCACTTCTTTGTCGTTGAAGTCAACAACCAAGGCAATTATCATAATATTGAACTTGGCTCTCATTTCACATTTATGTTTTTGATTGGATATTTTTCACGAGAACTCATTAATAATCCCGTACATTCGTAGTGGGGTTGATAAATGGTATTCAACGATCATTTATAACGAGTGGGACAAAATACGTAGATACGGAGTCGGTAGGTCGAGACACAATTTCGGTGTTCCCTCAACTACTAAGTTATGAGCGAGACGTAGCATTAATAAAACGCTTATTGTTCCGAGAGACGCGAAAATATCTTGGCAACGTTTTAACTCCCCTTGAGTAATGGCGGCGGCTTCGGCCTGCTCCAAATGTATTTCTACAGTTTCATAAAACACAACTGCAATCATTTATTCGATTTGACAAGGTGGTTTTGGAGACGTAATTGAGGAAGCTGTTTCGAATTATTATTGTAAATTTATTTGACACAAAAGTAACAAGATTTCAAACATTGCATTTAAATATGCAGATCAAGTTAAAAAAAAAATTAAATATCTTGAACATTTCCACACACGATGATCTGACCCCAAACTAAGCAGAGCTTGTACTATGGGCGTCATATACTGATATAAACACATAGATATTTATAAATGAATACTTTAATACATATTCACACCCAGACACGGAATAAACACCGATGATCATCACAAAAATATTTGTCCTGAGTGGAAACCAACGACTCTTGGAACCGCCAGCCAGAGGCACTAATCACTGTGCCACCGAGCAAGTCAAATGCTCCGTAAATGTATGCTACTATACACTTAATTACTAATATTATACCTCTAGAATTGTTTCTGCATGATAAATATTCCACATTTGGTTCAATTGAAACAAATAATGTTTGTACATTTTTTTTTCTTGTTTCACTAATAAATAAACATGGATTTTAAGAAAAAGTGTAAATAAGTACCTACTAAATAAATATTTCTATGAAATCGTTACCAGCATTCGTTCGTATCGATATTCAAATCAATCAGATGAAACAATGTATGAAGGTAGGGGAGGAAATAAAAAAAAATTAATTAACAGTACAAATTTATTTTAGAAAGGACCTTCTCGGTAAATTAGATCGGAGAGCGAGGGACGAGGGTCGAGATTGAGCTGTGATTATCAAACCGCTTAGGAAAGCTACTATCCTGGTAGGGTAGTCCGCAGCCGTTGAGGGTAGGTCGCGCAGGCAGCTTCTGCACGAGGTTGTAGGCGGCGCGGGTCAGGACACGCAGTAAGGCGTAGGCACGTGGTAGGCGGTCAAGCACGTGGTGTAGGCAAGCTCATGGGATTGCTGGTGGCAGCGAAGGTAGGTGGTCCCGCTTGCACTAGCCCGTGTACCGCTGAATGTGTGCCCCGCACTTAAAAGTCCAGACTTAGAACCCTGGAAAGTTGGTAGGTAGGTGTCACATAGTGTCACCACAATGGACTCCAACCACCCCAACCAACCACCAGTGGGAGCAGCATTCCCACTAATTAATTGCTGAGGTGAGGGAATCCATTACAGCGACAGGATAGTTATAAAGAACACATAGAAAGTAGAATAAAGTAAAAGTAAAACTAAAGATTTGTAAAACGTAATTATGCCGGTAGATTAACAAAAAAACTAAACAATAAGAAGGCATAATAACGACCTAAGAAATGCAACCTATTAGTCTATTGCAACACACTCACCCGATCTGGGGTATCACAGAATTTAATAAGACGTGAACGTAGAAAGTTAAGGTGGCAATGAGAGCCGCAATTTCGCGTTAAATTACAAAAGGATGATCAGGAGCAAAAGAGGAAGCCCCCGGCGTCTGCGCCGCTATTTATACGTCTTTTTAGACAAATGTCAGTTTGAACTGACATTTCTTTTGTCGTGCACTAATTGCACGCAGGCAAAAGAATAAAGCTATGGACAGCCTTAGGATATTTGGTATCCATTGCAATTTAATTATTGATGATTTATTATTTAATTTATATATTGAAATTAAATAATAAAAAATATTAGAAAAATAACGTACTACGTTACATACCCCCCTTTTTAGTGTAGGATTTTTCCTAAGTAAAATCCGCTGACTAAACTGCTGTAGTTACAAACAATTGCGCTTACGCATTCATCCATCATAGAACATACTTCCCTAACATACATCGTCACTTCACATAGCAGAGTACACTTTAGAGTTGTACTATGCGTCCTTCCGAAAGAGTAATTTGCTTTACATATTAACAAAAACTCAACGCTAATATCATGTAGGTGTTGATATTAATTACAAGATTCAAGACAGTAATTACCACTAATGCTATAGATTTAAAGTAAAAATTTAGAAAAAAAATAATTGTAGGCTTGTTTAAGGAGTAATTAACCGCTCCTGCAAGGGCTTATTTTATGAGTTGCAAACCGCTCATTAATAGTTACTGAAGGGGTAGACCAACAGTATTTCGCTCTAATAGATAGCTAATCAAGAGATACGACAAGGTAGATTGACGATCTGATACAGCTTATAACACTTAATGGGGTAGACCATTAGTGTAGTAGAAACGAATAGTAGATGTATTAAGGCTTATTTAAGGAGTAACAACCCGCTCCTGCAATGGCTTATTTATAGAGTTGCAACCGCTCTTAGTATACTAATGGGGTAGACCATAGTATTAAGTAGGAACATACAGACTACTACAGACAGAACATATAGACTGTTGTCCTAATAGTAGAATTAAAACCAAAATGTAAAATCTATAGGCCATTAGTGGTTGGGTTTAGGTAGTATTAGACTAATTTGTAGGTAGGTGATATTTTTAAAAAATATTTGCAAAGTTTTAGAATTAATAAGTAGTACATATGTATAAAATTTAAAGGTAGGTAGTTAATAAAAAAAAATTCTGTAAATTGTTCATAATTTTTTAAATTCTAAATTAAAATGGTATACTGCTAAAGTTTCCATTCATATAAATATACTAGATTAGAGTCCATAGTGGACGCTATGCATTGAAAAAAATATTAGCAAATAGACATTCAAGAAAAATAATTATTTTTCCTAATCCGAGATCATCCTTATGTTTTAGTCCTCCCTAATCGGTTGTTGTGTTGCACAGACTTTACACTAAGATAGGCGCAGTGCCTGCCTAAAGTGATTAGTGTAAAAAAAAATTAAAATAGTCGGTTGAAAATGATTTGAAAAAAAAATGTAGGTAGGTGCAAAAAAATTAATTTAAAAAATAAAAACCCCAATAAAAACCCCCCAAATTTGGGCCTCCGGCGCTCTCACAAACCAAACGAAACACAACAGTAGATTGTAGAATCT
Organism: Maruca vitrata; assembly: GCA_039566165.1. NCBI lineage: Eukaryota > Metazoa > Arthropoda > Insecta > Lepidoptera > Crambidae > Maruca > Maruca vitrata. Next base: position 2,997,706 of record CM076925.1, on the reverse strand, counting down.
ACTGCTATTTCACGCTGGTATTAAGTGAGAGGGTGGTACTTCCCCGGTTTGAGCCTGCCCTCGAACTGCGTAGACAGTAAGGCTCTACCACTGCATTTGGGCCTCCGGCGCTCCCACAAACCAGACGAAACACAGCGGTAGATTGTAGAATCTACCGCTATTTCACGCCGGTATATTATGTGAGAGGGTGGTACTTCCCCGGTTTGAGCCTGCCCTTCGTACTGCGTAGACAGTAAGGCTCTACCACTGCAAATATTCGCGTTAAATTACGATAAGTTGCAAAAGTATGATCAGGAGCAAAAAGAGGAAGCCCCCGGCGTCTGCGCCGCTATTTATACGTCTTTTTAGACAAATGTCAGTTTGAACTGACATTTCTTTTGTCGTGCACTAATTGCACGCAGGCAAAAGAATAAAGCTATGGACAGCCTTAGGATATTTGGTATCCATTGCAATATATTTATTGATGATTTATTATTTAATTTATATATTGAAATTAAATAATAAAAAATATTAGAAAAATAACGTACTACGTTACACAGACACAACCGCCAAAATTAAACGTTAAAATATTTACATTTCATTAGTTATGATGATTATTGTATGATGTTAAAGCATTTATATTTCTCCCTCGGCAAACGGCTAAATAAATATCGGATCATCCGCTGTTACGGTGAATTAATAAATATAACGGACTAGCTTTTCCCACGTGAGATCGGTTCGTTGTATTACAAAGTCAATAACTTTATTATCCATGCTATCAATTTCAATTTTACCACAAACGGCCTTTGAAAAGTTAAATCATTTTGTTTTTGTAATAGGTTTCGATTAAAAATAAAACATTGAGTTATCGTGACCATTAAAGCTTTTTTACCTGTAATTTAGTATTTATTGACATTAGCTTTCCGCCCGCGACTTCGTCCGCGTAGAGACTTTTAACGGGTAAAACATTACTTCCTTATAGCGCAGTCGGTTAAAAGTTAGCCTGTAACCTTTCTAGGCTCTGCACTATATCTGTTTTTTGATGAGCAGTTAACATTCCGACCTCATTATGATCACATTACTACAAAGAGTCGTAAAACTTTAGGATTTATAATGAGAACTACAAAATCTTTTAAAAAACCCCGTAGTATCCTGTGTCTATATCTTAGTTTAGTAAGAAGTATCTTAGAATATTGTTGTCCTGTTTGGTCCCCTTATTATAGTGTTCATGTGTACAACTTGGAGAAAGTTCAAAAGAGATGCTTGAAGTATATTGCTTACAAATTTAACACCGGTCGGACTCTCAGTGACTACAAGGCGAGGCTCTGTAGGTTTAATATTATTTCATTAGATGATCGTCGTAAAAGGTATGATCTCCTTTATCTTTATAAAATTCTGCACTCCGTTATTGACGCTCCCGGATTATTGTCTTCGCTTAATTTTAATACGCAGCTAAGATCGCGACACCCTAACACATTCGCTATACAAGTGTACAAAAACAACACTTCTTATTTTAACCCCATAGTGAGAATGTGTCGTACTTACAATGATGTGGTTCGTGGTGGCGGATGCATAGATATTTTTAACGCACGATTTTCACTGTACAAAAGATCTGTGTCTGATCTGTTCGCCACTGATTCCTAGAAGTTTATTGCCATTCTTCGAATGTATTACTTTAAATGTATAGTTTTTAGTATATTTTTTTTATTATTATTTTGTTTTGTTTTGTAGATGTAGTTTTCTTGTGTTCATATTGTATTGTTAGTTGTAAGATCAATTTTAGTATTGCTGTATAAGGATTACCGTCTAGTTTCACACCCATTATATACAATGTATTACCATGTTATGATTGTAATCTGTTTGCATACCAATAAATAAATAAAAAATAAAATAAAAATAAAATCTGTACTAAATTTCATTTAAATCGGTCCAGTACTCGATGCGTGAAAGCGTAACAGACAGACAGACAGACAGACCGAGTTACTTTCGGATAATGATATTAGTAAGGATTAAATGTTATAATGTGGCTAAGGTTAAAATTAAACAAACTTGATAAGTTATAAAGGGGCACATAGAGCAGCTAAATTCCAATCATCAAAACTATACAACTAAATAAAATTGGATTGTCTGTTTGTAATATCAAAATTACGAAATTTTACTAAATGGTGAGGAAAGTTGAATACAAATAACAAAAATACTTTTGGAAAATTTTTTGTCTTTCAGTCTGTCTGTTTATTCCTGCTAATTTCCGAAATAGCTGGACAAATTTTGACGTGACTTTCACTTATAAATAGATAATTTTACAACTTATATTAAAGCCTTTTTAAATTAATCATTGTGGCCAAAACCATTTCCATGCGGCCAAAGTCGTGGGCGGCCGCGAGTATTAAAATAAACGTCGCTTTTCAATAAGAATACACCGTGAAATTTTAGTGGTTGTTTACCCGTTGCAGAACGTTTTGCCTTTAGTAATACTATCAAAACATGCAGATTATTCGTTCCTTGGATTTTTTTTTTAATTTTCAAAATAATAATTTTCCAACTCGAAAACGAAAGAAGCTACTGCTCTCCGCATGAAATCGATGCTTAAAGCTAAAGAAGCTCTACGCTCTAAGTAATAAAGCGGTTCGTACGAGCTTTCGAGTTTCGGTTAAACCTTTCGTAAAACCGGCATTTATTGATTTAAATAAAAAAAAACTGCACAAAATCTATTGTTTTACTAAGACAGAATCATTTTGCTGAGGGAAAACCACCACTAAAATTTCACGGTGTATAGTCGTAAAAGGCCTTATCGCCCTAGTTTAGGGTAGGCCCGTGCCCCAGCAGTGGGGACGTATATGGGCTGATGATGATGATAGTCGTAAAAGTTTGGAACCATGGTTCGAAACTGGACCCCAATCTTTCGCAATAGGTGCTTGCCCCTAAAAACAGACTCACCTTAAAATATGATTCGAAGCGTTTCCTCGTCACAATATCTTAATCGCTCAGGCACAAAGTGGAAGCAAGAGGGTTTAACAATGAATTTAATTACATTAAGCTCGTTTAAGACTTAAGTTTAAGAAGTGCGCGAAACTTGAGGAGATTTCAAGTAGCGCAAACATACTTGCAAAACAAGTGTCTGCTTGTAAGAGGCTAAGGGTCGGAGAACACTTACGACGACTTTGATCAGACAGGAACTTACATTTAAGAGGTCTTCAAAACTAAAGTTCTTCTATAGGTAAACGTTTCGAGCCGAATGAGTCCAGTTGGTGCAAGAAAAGTTATTATTCCTGATATAAAAAATATCACAGTAACAGTATTACAGTAATATAACATTGCAAGGGCATAATTAGACTTATTCAGACAAGATAACTTATGAAATTATGGTAGGTAGTTGGGCTATGTTAGGAACCATGACGCCGCTAAGGCGAGACAGTTGAAATTTTCCCAAATGAAGTATTTCTATTGCCGATAGCCGATCTAATACCAAATACTGAAAACAAAAGAAAACTATTATTTAAGGAAGGCAAATATTTTTTTTTAAATATTTTTTTCAATAAAACATATGAATTCGTTACTACTTTTAGCCTTGTGTAAAACAGGCTTTAGGGGCAAAGTTTTCTCGTTGCAGGCTTTCAGGGCAGTAGTGCCGGTTTGCAGCCGTCGGCGCAATAGCGAAAAACATCGAATACAAAGTTGACGCATGAAGTGGAGCTACAACATCTTTGGTAAGCAATTTCGAAAGTTTGCGATGTAATTTTATGCATTTCGGTCGAGTAAAATGTTCGGGAACCGTTAAATGTTTACACGAGAACATAATAGTAAGTTTGGCTGTGAAACTATTGTAGAGTTAGTAATTTGGTGAATATCTAAAACCAAAATATGTTTAAAGTACAGATTACAAATATTAAGCAACGATATAAGCCACTCGGCCATAGACGCTTACTTTTTTACAACAATTCATTCGAAAGGATGAAACTTTGACAAAAAGTTTGAACATCGGCTTCAATTGCAACTTTACTTATTCAACTTATTTCATTTCCGGAACAACTTAACAACAAGTAAAAAAGGGCCAAGTGCAAAAAATATCCTTTAAGTAAGTGACGTAAGCATTCCGCCGCTCCCATAAGTCTTCCGAGTTTAAATCAGTCATTCCGTGAAAACAGGAAAGCCACGTTGTGTTCGGGAAAAATGGGGAATATTATTATAATCTCCGAATCCGTATTACAGACTCTTGGCGTTAATGAGAGGGAATGCAGGAGGTCACATTTGATCTGAATGTTTTTTTTTCGTTTATTTATACGAACGAAAAAAGCATTCACCATCTGATATGCATTAGTAGCATTCATTTAACTAAATAAAAGGTTCTCATGTTTTTGATAATTATTCCAATTTTCAATTAGTTATCGACTACTTGTGTGTTACAAAAAAAGGTAGTTAAGGTTTAAAAGATCAATGCGATGGACTCCCACCCCTTCACTCCTATTAGGTCATGAAACTAAAGTCCCTTCAAATTGTGATACTTACAGAGAACAAAACCATTTTTATGCTTTATTAGTACCAAGATATATAAAGGAATTTGATGAATTATACTTTTACGCATCAATAAATAGTCTTATGGACCACTGCCGCCAACATAAATCTTATCGTTCTGGCGTCGAAAACGTAAATCATTTAAAACAACGCTTTTAATGCAACTCTAACCTCACAATTCAGAATTCAATAAGAACAGACTCAAAGTCACAATATGAGAACAATAAATTCCTTCGAGTAAGTCATAAAACGTGCCTTCCTATCAGTCGCCACTCCTGCCTCTGAGGGCGGGTCACATTTAGCCTAATGTCACAGTTGCTCCAAATTGAAAATAAACATATCCCTCCTTTTCCTCCCTTTGACGGGATTAAATAAATTCAGGGAAGTTTGCGAGGCCTCCGTATCTCTTACGGACGATCCCAAATACGCTTATATTATTAGATACGAGACGAAATAATTTTATTACAAGCCATTGCTCTCCTCTTGTGCGTCGGGAAAGTGTTTTTTTTCGTATGAAACCTGTTCGGTATGACACTTTTATACGTTATAATATTTTGTGAACAAATTAAGTACATTATTAATGTTTAACTATTAAAAATATTATTCGAATGAATTCGGATTTTTATTTTATTTACTTTTTTGTTAATGTTCTTTTTCATCTTATTTTTTATTAAGGGTATTATCTAAATTCCGAAATACATAATATCCTGTACATATGGTATAGTCTCAGATTTTGAGTACCTATGTGGTTAGTCAATTTTGTAGCTATGCGGAATCAATCACATAAATGCAGAACAGAACTTTCTATCGGAACTCTTTTACAAACTATTAGAAAACTCACATACGAAACGCGTTCACGAGTAGACTCCGTCCCTCAATCATTTCGATGGTACCACTAAGTGGAGAAGTTATTCATCAAACAAACACTCTAAACGAGTAACACACAACTTGTACTCTTTTACAGAGTCACCTTGTAAAATAAGTATTAGAAAGTACTCAAAGGTATCGTAGATGCACCCTGGTACGTCAGAAATGAAGACCTGCACCGTGAATTTAAAGTAGACTTTGTCAAAGACATTATTAAGAAATACGCCGAAGCTCATGAACGTCGACTTCATCAACATGTGAATGTCGAGGCAATTCAGCTACTCGACAACATGACTTAAAAGGACAAAACCTTTTGAGTTAGTAAATATGTGACAAAAAGTGAAGTGTTCATATTGAGTGGCACATATGAAGACCTGGGGTAAAGCAGACCGAAACCGAGGAAAAGAGGAACCTTCTTGTCGCCGAGCTTGACGGGGTCTTGGACCGCATTTCCGAATGGGGCTCATGCAATCTTGTCGAGTTCAATGCCAAGAAGACACAGGTGTGTGTTTTTTCTAGTAAAGTGTCTCCTTTCCTTTCCCATCCTACTCTTCAGAGCACCCCTTACCAATACAGGATAGCCTTAGCATCGTAGGCATAGATGTTCGCCGCGACCTGAACCAGCGGGATTACATCGCGAGCGTCATAGGCAAACTGGGGATCCTGAACAGAGTGCGGCGATTTTTCACACCGGTGCAGCTCTGCCTTCTTTATAAGGCACAAGTTCGCCCATGTGTGGAATATTGCTGTCACCTCTGGGATGGCTCCGCAAAATACTTGCTCGACGCTCTCGATAGGTTGCAGCGACGTGCTATCCGTATTGTCGGTGATGTAGAGGTGTCCGAAACTCTGGAGCCTCTACAACTACGTAGAGACATTGCCGGTCTTAGTGTTCTCTACCGTCTCTTTAATGGGGAATGCTCTGAAGAGCTATTTCAGCTAATCCCTCCCTCCCCTTTCCACTCCCGAACGACACGTGCAGGACAGCGCTGCCATCCACATACAATGCAGTCACTGGTGGCTCGGACTAAGAGGTTCAGCTCTTCATTTCTGCCCCGCGCCATTAAGGCATGGAATGCCCTTCCAGCTCATGTTTTCCCTCCCTCCTATGATCCCGGGCTCTTCAGGCGGGGCGTGAAACGGCATTTAAGCAGGCCTTCAGGGTGAGTGCGACAGGCGCAATATGATCTATTGTGCCTGTCGACCTCATATTTGGATCTCACTACCGCTTACCATCAGGCGGAGTGTGGTCATCTTGTTTGCCTTTTATAAAAAAAAAAAAACAAGAACAAAGTGTCCTTCCCTTAAAAGAGACAAAAATAAAAGTGCTAATGAACACATTCTTACCCAAACAACCATTTTAGCAGTTTAAGTTAATAATAAAACTCATTAGTCTATTAAGACTAGATTATAATTAACCATAAGGACATACGTCATAAAAAAATACCCTGTAAAAGAGTACAAGTTGTGTGTGCTAGTTGTATAGCAGGCTTCGCGACGTCGCCACTCCTCTCCGCAATACATGTGAGTTATGCGGCGCTTCCTGCCTCGACGACACTGCACTCGACACGGTGATACATCGGGTGCGTCGGGAAATAACACTTTGCACTCACTTTTCAATAACATCAACCACTTACGACGAGTTCAGTTGTAAACATGTCTGTGAGGCTGTAGAGACCTAGTTGACTGCAGTATGCATGTTCTTTTCATATGTGGAATAAGAATAAGAATAAAAAAGAGTTTGGTGTTTGATGACAAAAGTAAAAAGAACAAAAAACACAACGTGGTTCTAAATTTATTTGTAGTCAATTAGGTTCCAGCCTCAGCATATGCCTCAACGACAAGAAGCCGCTGGGGCGATGGTATTATGACCTATATCTTTTTATTTGTTAAATACTGTAACGAAAAGTAGGAATTTGGATGCATATTAATTAAGTCACAAATTCGAAACATTTATCCATACAAAATTATGGCTTCAAGGTTAGGTTACACGGTCAAATGTGTGATTGGTTTTTTTCAGTTATAAGTAGTAAAACCAAAAATTAAATTGAATTGAAGCCTTATTATTTCCAAAATATGAAAACAAGGCTTAACAATATACTGGTTTCAAAGGTACTAAAAGTACAGATTGATACCATGATGTACAAAATATAATTATTATATCTGAGAAAAGCCACCAGTCGAAATGGTACTGAGCACTTGAATGATATTGAAGATACAATTTGAGTTTCCAAACAAAATGTGGAACGGTAGTATTTCAAATTCCGGACAAATGTATTCTGTGGGAACATGCGAAATATTTTTATATTACAACCGCATTACGTTGAAAGAAAATTGCATGCAGTTCCGTTCCTTTATAAGAATAATATGTTGCTGCGGACTTGTCTTTTATAGCTGAGCGTCGGTTTCCAACAGAATAGTAGTTATATTTCTGATTTCGTATTAAGTGAGCGTCCATGTAGGGAAAGGCTTGGTTTAGTAAGCTTTAGTGTGCCATGATCATTGAAGATATTTGATGAACAATTTTGTCAGAGGTAATAAAGAGAGAAAAAGATGGTTGTTAATTGAAACAGTAAATTTGTATTGTCTGTTTTTTTGTCGCAAATACACGGAAGGAAATATGAATTGAGTTTTTCTGTTTAAATTTAGAATCTTTTTAAAAGTTCGAAACATTATAGACAGTCAAGTGATACACGTCCAGCCCGCCAAGAATGATACTCTTTTGAATGTAGGTATTTTTCAAACCTTATTTACGCGTATTAATAGTAATAAAGAACATATTAGAATCCTGCATCGCGGTATCAACATTTTTCCCAAGTGCCGTATATATCCTCGGGCTTGACCGCTCACATTAGGATCACTCTATACCATTTCAGTGACACTAAGACGTCATGACATTAGAACTTGACACCATTGCTTTGTATTGTGTCAATTTGCTGAGTTCAATCATAAAAATTGAAACTGTATACAAACATGCTAATAATATTAAACAATATGCATAAATCAACTTCATTAACTCACAAATCACTACATCATGCGTACGAAGTCGCGGGCAACAACAGCTAGTTAAAAATAAAAAGGTGATTGCGTGATCAGATTTTATGTCAAAAATTTTTTTTCCTAACCTGACACCTGACCTCTGATGACTTCTAACACATTTTTTATCAACAGAGTAAGTGTTGATGTGGGTAACCGAGTTCACAAATGTCCAAGGTGCCATATCGGAGTCGCCAGCGCTTCGCCACTGGCGCGGAAGAGACAGCGTGCGACTTGAACAATAAAACTTGTCGCGGCGTCCAACCGGTGATGCAGGGCGGGTTTACACTACGCGATGTTGCTGATCAATGATGAGTTGAAGAGTTTGTAATTTGGTCGGAAAGGTTTTTTATTTATTTATTTCTTTATTATGGTACACAAACAGAAAACTGTTATTACACGTATCGTTTCGATCTGATCGCGTTTGGAGTGGAGCAATTTTTGAGATAGAGTTTATGAATAAACTAGCCTCAAATTGACACTACTAATCATTCATTAAAAACATGTATAATTTTAAACTTTCATGGTTACACACATTAGAAAACTGTAACTGTCCTGGATATTTACAATTTTGTTTTTAATGAGCAAACATTTTCATTAAAACGGAACAAAATGGTAAATATTTCGGACAGTTTCAGTTTTCATTAAAACATATTTATAATTAACTACAATATTCAAGATTTTAGACTTTCGCGTTCCATTACCCTAAATATTAGACTTTATGGGTCTACACGCGTTATTAGGAGTAGCAAATTACATAGCTACTTACTGCCCGACGTTTCGACTGGGTTACACCAATCGAGTTCGCTCGCGACCACGATTGGACCTAATAACGCGTGTAGACCCATAAAGACTAATATTTAGTAACTTCAATATTAATTTTAAGTATATTTAAGTCAGGCGGAAATAAGCAATGTATGGTTTCATAAAAGTTGCTAGACGTTGATAGTAATAAGAATAAATTTCGAGATTCACAAATCGAAAGTCTTTATTCAATTTAGATGAGTAGTGAATGTAGTATTTCAAAAATATATTACTTAAACTCTATCCGAAAAAGACTGCCTTTTCTCCTATTATTACCGCTGTTCAAAATGTCATGGAATAAAATGTTAGATGTCATTTTTAATACAAATTGTAGTACTGAAATGAACACACTACAAAACACTATCATTTATTAACGCTTACTTACTTACTAAAGAATTGTTAAATCGAAGTTATCCAAAACTTTATAATTTTCACGTCCGCGGTACATCAATAATTACGTCATATTAAGTCAAACAGTCACATTAAATAAAGTCGCCCCGTGTAAACCGTACCTTTCAGTATAATCTATTCTGCGGCGCGCTAGCTTTTGTATCCCGATTGATGAGTTGCAACACGGAAGTTTTTTGTTCCCGCGCTCGGTCACTTCAACTGGAGATTTTCGGAGAAAGAGATTTTTAAAATTCCAACATGGCCGGTTGCCAGGAGTTGGCGTTTGAATTTGGAATACTGGGAGAATGGTACGCCGCTTCGGTCGGCTTTTGTTTGCGGGAAATATCTCTGCTAATTGGGGAGTTATTGAGCTGTCTTTATGCTCCGTGACATAACTCATATCGTGGGTTGTTTGCCGATTTTACAATCGGATGCAGATTAGGATGCATTAGATGCAGATAAAGATCTGTTCCTATACTTGTTACACTTTTTTTCTTATACAAAGGGTAGTGTCGTCATTATATTCAGAATCTTAAACCTAGTGTTTATTATGTATGCCTACGAATTTTCTTTAAAATTTAAATTGTTTACTTCAAAGTACACGTTTTTTCAGCACATAACAGACTGAGACACATACTTTTATAAATATATCGACTCGCTTTGCCAAACCAGAGTGGACAGAATGAAAAAAAATATGTTTGCATGCTAAAAATATTTATTGTTATTAAATTAAACTCATAACTTTAACCATTAATATTCAAATCATGCTTTTTATTGTTACTTTCATTATTATTTTCCCTAACTAACTACGATGATGGCGTAGCTTCCTGATCATCACCGTATACGCGGGGGAGTGGATGGCTCTCACCTAAAACAAGCAGTTTCACCTCTCCCGAAAAGTCAAAATGCCATCTACATATAAATCAAAGGTTGCAAAGGCTGTATGTACGTTTTATACCCGCATATGTTGGTGCTACGTGTTTAATTACCTCGCGCGTGACGGACATGACAACCGGCCGGGATTAATCTTAACCGCTGCGTTTTTAATTAAAAAGCCTAATTTTGTTCGTGAGATACCATCGGCGTGTATGTTTTGGGAGGAAATCTTTTTTTTTCTCACTCGTGTGGTTACAATTTTGTCTGTAATTTACACACGAAATGAAACACTATAGTAGTTTACATAACTACGCTTTAAAGTTCTCCTGAAGAGTCCTATGTCCACTGCAAGACTTTGTTGGTTAAATAAATAAATAAACATTTGGGACATTTCTTTACATGGTCATCTTACCCAAAACTAAGCAGTGCTTGTACTATGGGCGTCAGAGAATGATATACATACATAAATATTTTTTAAATACATAATAACTTGTCCCGGGTAGGAATAGAACCCACGACTCTAGGAACCGCCAGCCATTGTTACTCCGAGCCAGTCAATTTGATTATTTCTACAAATTACCGAATAAGTTGAAAAGGAGTACTGTTATTGAGCTAAACGTTAACGAGTAGTAAAGGAAAATACGAGTAGTAGCAGTAAAAGGAAAGAAACACGTCCCTAAAGCAGCTGACTCGAAATCTTGTTTCGGCTCGTTCCGAGTTGCACCGACGCTCTTTGATGCCGCTCTTTCAAAGATAGTAGTTAAGCGGACTTCGGATCGCTGGAACAGTGGAATATTGTACGGTATTTATTATTGGAAGAACATGTTTTGCTCTTTTTACATTGTAGACGTGTTTAACGCGATGCTAGTTATAAGGTGAGGATGTGTTTTATAATAATAAAAAACGGGCTAAGTGCAAGTCGGATCCACACGAAGGGTTCCGTACCAATTATGTAAAAAAACACGTTTATGTATGGGGACACCCCTTTATATATTTTAATACATAATTTGTGAAAATTTCAGCTTTCTAGCTTACACGGTTTATGAGATACAGCTTGTCTTTTCTGTAATGGAGTTTCATTGAGTAGTTACTCAGCCCGAAGTCAGGAAGTTGACGGTTGCACGCCTGTGCCTCGGAAAGCACGTTAAGCCGATGGTCCTGCAAACGATCTCTCATCGGTCATATCGGATTACCGTCTTACCGAAATGTGAGAATAAGGGAACAGAGTGCACTTGTGTTTGCGCGCATACTTGTGCGTTATAATACGTCCTTCTCACTTAGCTGATCAATTGAGATCGGACGCCATGGCCGAAACATATACGTCCCCACTGCTGGGGCACGGGCTTGCCCTGAACGAGGGCAATAAGGCCTGCTTGTTAGCCGATCTCCATTCATGTCCAGTTAAGCCGACATCGATTAAACAACATCCATCATTAGTTCCACCAATTATCTCCAATCACAATCGCCGGTCATGTCGCCAATGAGACCGGCGCTAACTACTCGTTCTGCACGCGATTAGCCGATCCAACGATTGTAAACAATCGCGGTTGGTGACAAGTCTCTATGGATGATTGGTTCAATTAATCGCCGATTTAAATGAGCATTTAGTATGTGTGATTGAGCTTCATCGGGGTATTAGGTAGTTATTTGATTGGTATGTTTTGTTGTTTGTTAACTGGATATAATATGATATTTATTTTGTTGCTCCAATACTTTTGATTTTGTGAGGAGTGTATCACTGTAGACATATTGTTCATAAGATATCTACGATACATCATGGTTAAATTGTAGCTTTTTTTTCCTTTTCAGTCAGGGGATATCAGTCACAACTTCAGTCAGGGGATACCAGTAACAACTTCAGTCAGGGGATACCAGTCACAACTATCTGTCCGATGGTTGGTGAAGGGTATACGGGTAAGCGACCCCGGTTCCTCGAGCTACTATCGACTCAGTCCAAATCATCCGAGGCGATCTTCTTCTTCTTATCGTTTGGTTGATGAACAACCTGGTGTCAGAGTTTTTAAACCGCCCGTAGGCCTCTGACATGGCTTCACACACCGTTGAAAAATTTCTCAGATGTGCTGGTTTCCTCACGATGTTTTCCTTCACCGTTAAAGCGTCGAATGATGGTACATAATGAATTTCAAATTTGAAAAACACTTTGGTACCTGGCGGGGTTTGAACTGGCGACCTCTCGCATGGCAAGCAACGACCTTAACCACTCGGCCATCGACGCTTTTCCGAGGCGATAGTATCCTTCCTCTCCTTTTCCTTCCCCCGTCATATAGCCTTGCTACTCGTGGGAACGTAATGACCTTGTTAAAACAATGCACAAGGCAGAATGGCGGCGATGTGGTCCACAACCTGTCACGTCACGTTTCCCAAAGAGGTGAAAAGTGGATCGCTGGATGTGATCTCTGCCTACCCCTCTGGGAAAAGGGCGTGATTTTATGTGTTTTTTTTCCTAACTGAAATAAGATGATGTTTGGTGTGAAGTAAGATGTGAAATAATATGATATCTTATTATTATTTAAATTTTAAATTTAAATTGATTTGATGCTGGCTTGGTGCAGCATCGTCATCATCACCGGACTTGCGGGGGAGCGGATGACTCTCACCCTAAGTTAAATTGTAGTCATCACCCAACTATGAATTTGACAATCAGCGATATGAGTATATGGTTGATATAGGTGAAAACAAGCACCACGAAGCGAAGACTCAGCTATTTGATGTTGAAGACCAAATAAGTTAAATTGTTTCTCAAGAAATAACAACACTCGAAACTCAAACGCAAGTGATTGTCATGTTAGCATGTTTTGTTCTGCAATACCATTAAACTCCTCTTTCTAAACTCTAAACGTTCCGGAAAATTAAACATTTCAAAATATTTCATTCCAGTTACCTTACATGAGCCTCGGTCGAGTGAAGTCCCATTTACCCCGTTACCCAAATAAAAACTTCAGCATGAGCGTTCCGTATAGACTACGGTTGCGGTGAATATTCGCATAGCACTCGATATTTTAAAATGTAAGAAAAGTAATGTATTACAAATTGAAAGTAATGTATTACAAATTTTGTTGGTTAATAAAAGCGTTTGCTTCTAACAACATAAATCTAATATTGAGCCGAATTCTAATAAAATATACTAGCTGTTCCAGCGACTTCGTTCGCGTTCCCCCGTTTTTACACATTTTCCATTGTATCTTTGCTCCTATTGGTCGCAGCGTGATGTTATATAGCCTAAAGCCTTCCTCGATAAATGGTCTATACAACGCAAAAAGATTTTTACAAATCGAACCAGTAGTTCCTGAGATTAGCGCGTTCAAACAAACAAACAAACAAACAAACAAACTCTTCAGCTTTATAACCTATTAGTATATTAGAATTCAGCTCAATATTCGATTTTTGTTTTATTAATATTTAAGCACTTTTAAAGAAGATAGATTTTTTTTTTGACTTATTTATGCCAACACTTTTATGTTTTGACTTAATTTCATACGAAAGGCACCAAACCTTTTGTCAGTAGGTGTTAAATAATTAAAACTCGTGTTTGAAATAGTAAGCAACTACATAGTAATGCAATCAACCAAATAACAAACAATCCGTTTCTGAAGTCAAACATCATAAATAGGTATAGGAAAGCGATAATATACAATATTTAAAATTCAAAAATCCCATCGTGGGAACGCAATGACCTTGTCAAAACAATGCACAAGGCAGAATGGCGGCGACGTGGTCCACAACCCGTCACGTCACGTTTCCCACAGAGGTGAAAAGTGGATCGCTGGAAGTGATCTTTTCCTACCCCTAAAAAGGCGTGATTTTATGTATGTATGTGCAAAAATCCCATATCGAGTAGTCTCCCGCTAACCGCCAAGCACTCCTATTGATTTGCGATATTCCAGCCAAGACCAGCTTTTACTTATCAACCTTTTCTAATACGCGTCTACAGAACGATATAATATATTATATAATATTTCCCTGCTTATTTCTTTCATGGGCCGAATGGCGTTTCTATTAGGTAACTGGGGAATAGAAATATTTGAGGTAAGTAGTTACTTGTGAGGCTTTGGATTACTGGGGAACGTATTATTGTATGTACTCGGTTGTATATAATGTCTATTGGGAATGTGATGTTTTATTAACATAAATGTTGGGTTATGTGACTTTTGTATAGTAGCAGGCTCTTAGATGAGCTGTAAGTAAACCACCGATTGGTTCATTAGGTTTTATGACTGGTATTATCTATATTTCCGCGAACTCTACACATCTATACTAATATTATAAAGCTGAAGAGTTTGTTTGTTTGTTTTAACGCGCTAATCGCAGGAACTACTGGTTCGATTTGAAAAAATCTTTTTGCGTTGTATAGACCATTTATCGAGGAAGGCTTTAGGCTATATAACATCACGCTGCGACCAAAAGGAGCAAAGATACAATGGAAAATGTGTAAAAAACGGGGGAAACGCGAACGAAGTCGCTGGCACAGCTAGTTTGAAATAAAACTACAGATTAAACTCGTATGTATTGTTATTCTAAACTTATAAATATTATTTTAATATGTTTAGAATAACAACACACGCGAGTTTAATCAGTAAAATTAGTTTTATTTCAAATTATGACCGGTGCTTAATTTCTTGTTTTTACTCAATAAACTTCAATCACTAACTAATAAAATGTGTTTGCAAATAAATTTAAATGTTAAAATATTTTAGAAAATTCATATCATTAAGTACATTAATAAGCATTACTTCATAACTCTCAGTAGAACGAAAGTCAAACAACCATGTCGCAAAAGAGCCTTAAACCCTAATTACAACCAGTTTACAAAGCAATTTGTACTGAAAGCCGGCGCTTCACCGAAAATGCAACTGCAATTGCTCTATTCTAGTTAGTAGAATTTTTGTTCATCTTTCAACACGCGCCGTTACGAGGAGAATAAATTATCACTCCCCGGCACTATATTAAAATGCGAGTCCAGCTCTCCGCATCACGAAATCGTCCAAAAAGACGAAAAAATACGCGCGTCGAAAGAAAATCCCATTTGCTTTTTTCCTTTCCATGCCTTTGCTACCTAACTCCCACGCCGAATACATTGGAGGGTTAACACAAAAACGCGAGGCGACAAAGACCGATCCCCATTCACCGCAGTCGATGGATGAATAACCAAAATGAATACTCGATAGGAGATTACGCGAACTCGGCCGTGTCAACAAACTTCTCCAATCTTTCATTATTAACCCTTTCAACGTGCAACTTTCGACTTTACATTCGGGTGGTTACGTTTCACAATCGCAGTGAGAGTGGACAGGCACAATATGTGTCTTCCATTTTTGCTATATTTGTTCAGAGGACGAGAGCAGTTTGTGAGGCAATAAGTGACAAATACGGGTGAAGCCAGTCGCCAATAATGCCGGGTCAAATGTGGACGTTGTGATTGGTTGGATGATGCCCGCATTTGGGTAATTGCTAATATTTGACATGGGCTTTCATTGCAAGAAGGCAATAGAGAATATTTTCCTTTTAACCCACGTAATGTAACTGCTCCGAGTTAGTTAACAAAAGATTTCGGGTCATTGAGGGTACATTTTATAAGTTTTCCTTAAGTTATATAATGGCAAAAGTAAATTGTGTTAATACCTTTTCGTGTTGAAATGTTTTTTTGTATGTAAAGTAAAATGAGATTGTACGGAGAAAGTAACCACGATTAATAACAAATATTTTGGACCACCCCAATAAAACGAATGGTCTATTACCTTGACTCAAACCAGAATGTCTCTGAAATTGAAGCAAAACGTTAAGTAATAAATGAACCAAAACACATTTGATCCATTTCAATGGAACGCACGTGCTTTAAATGAAGTTCAAATTAATTATGAGAACGGATTAGCACCCAAAACAGTTACAACCGCAAAACTAATTGGGTCAACGTAATCTCTTTGATACGTAATTGCAATTTGCAGCATTCACGAGTGGACACCGAATAGTGAAGCTCTTTGATCCGGATATCAGATCGCCGGGCTCAGGATCATTATTCAACGGTTTGACCAAAGGCCGAGTTAGGGACTCCTTGGTATAAAGGACCCCGGACATATGTTTCTTATGGGATTCTGGGAAAGGCATATTTCACACAGTAGGTGAGCGGGCGGATTGGGTCATTATGTACACCGGACCGAATTTATGTGATGATGTGACGATATGTCACGGAATCGGCAAGTCGAAGAATCGATACGTTGTTCTTGATGTTTTATTTAGAACATAGTAATTTAAGAAAATATTATAGAAAATATGTTAATTGAAAATTACAGGGACTTGCCCTCTCTTCGTTTCGGGTCATCATACATAAAACCCGTCCTTTTGAATCCCTGTAGCTATTTAAAAAATCCATCAAAATCCGTTGCGTAGTTATACAGATTTAAGCATACAAACATACAGAGAAACGCGGGAAGCAACTTTGCTTTATACACATAGTAGTAAAGATAGCTATGCCTATTATCTGAAGTAACAAAAATTTATGAAGTAAAAGACGCAAATGTCTATAAAGTCTAAAAAATAATCAAATACATGCCGGCAAGATAAACATTGGCAAATAAAGCTATCGCAATAGTACAAGAATAAGATAAATAATATAAACTATGTTTTCAAGAAAATCTTACAAAGAAAATTATATCAGTAACTCGCTATACGGAGTCGGTTGAAAAATAATTCACTCTGCCTTTTACAGAAACTAGTACCTGTCCAAAAAAAAGACTTTCAGTGCGTTTATCTTAGCGCAAAGATATCGCGCTGCGAAAATAAGAATCCGTGTTTTCCCTTGATAAATATTTACCTCTGACTGACGTAGCGAAAATATTAGAAAGGAAATGTAAGAGGAAACGCTATAAAATGTAAATCTCTTAACATCTCGCTCCACAACAGAACAAACGGGCAGCGGCCGCGCTCGCGTTTAGTTAACGCGAGAAGTTAAGCGCTTTTGGCTTTTCGAAACATTAGGTCCACAGCTCGAAAAGGAATTTAAAAAAGTGTTGAAAGATCAAAATTATATACATATTCAAAACTTTAATCATTGATGTTTTTGTAGTTGGTATCAAGTTAAAAATTAATATTGATCTTATTTCTTTAATCTTTATTAGCGACAAGGAGATTATCAAACGAATATGGTCTTATATTTACATAGGCACAGGAAAATCCAAACAATCACTCAAATCATTCTCCATGTTTTATAAAGTACAGGTGTGTAATCATAAATTTCCTATTTAAAAAACCAAATGGGAGTATCTTTCCATGTAACAGCATCTTAATCAATAGAACTGTTAATTAACATTTCTCGCTTACTTCTATCACTTAGACCAAAGTGTTCAAAAATATAAATACAATTTATGGCATTCGTCACTGGCTTGGCTGCGATGTATTACGTTCGCGTGAACAACAACTGAACCGCTCCTAGACTGAGCCGGGCTGACGTACGCCCTCCACAACTCACGAATAGAAATGCATGTTTACTGAGACCGTGAAGATAGAAATTGTATAACGTGATTTCAAATCTCTCTGTGTGTAAAAGATGAATTGTTGAGGTCCGTTGTAACTCCTGCGGTTGAATTTTATATGATTATTTAATTTAAACTTTTTCCTAACTGACTTACGATGATGGCTTGGAGTAGCCTTGTCATCATCACCGGACTTGCGGGGGAGCGGATGGCCCTCACCCCTAAACAGTTAACTATATTATACAGTTCTGTGAAATTAAGTAGTTTTTATCTCGCTTTAAAATGATTCTATCTTAGTAGTAAAATAGGTTTGTGCAGTATTTATTTTATTTAAATCAATAAATACCGGTTTGATGAAAGGGACAAAAGAAACTCGATACTCTTAGATTTCATAACTTAGTTACATACATACATACATGTAGGTCAACCTAATAAAAGCGTGTTAAAAATAGAAGAAAATTGGGTAAGTTGCGTTATTTCCCATTTCACCCAAAATCGACGCGTTGCAGTGTTATCCGAAAATCGCAACTGGTCATTTAAGAAAATGTTCGGGTGAAATCGCAACTGGGGAAAAACGCACTAACCCAGCAAATTGGACGTAAGCGTCACACTCTTAGTAAACGTACTAAAGCTATTTGATCTACCTATATCTAGTTAAAGTGAAAATACTCCTGTATATTGTAGTGGTGAACGTAAACTTCATGATTGACACTTTTCGTTATTACAAGGAACACGTTGCTAAATTTTCAAAGTAAAATGTTCGGACTAATCGTTGTACAAAGCGACCCAATTTCATCAAGTAACCGACGCACTACTGAGTTAGTGAATTATAAACGAGGTCCCTTGTCGGCTCAAGGTGGACGGCTAATATTTTGAACCCTATATTAAATATACCCGCAAGTACAATTATGTAATGCCTTGTTTACTATCCTGAGGAATAAGTTTGGTCTCGTATGGAAAATGTACGGTGAGTTGTAAAATAACAACGTTGCAATAATGAAGACTTCTCATAATGATGACAATTTTAGAGCTTGTATTATTATTAAAATTGGTGATATCTTCGAAACTGTGCATTTTAGGACCAATGTTTCTTCGACATAAAAACAATATTTTTCATGTATAGAATATGAAAGTGAATACACATAAAATTACGTGGCATCAAAAAAAAACATGGTGTATAAACAATAATCGCAATATTGGTCTGATCGGTACATAAAGTCGCATAATTATGGCTTGGTAGATGTTTAATACAGAAAAAATCTTGATATTATTTTAAAAAGAATAGTTTAAGATCAGCCGCCCAAAATATTCCAAATTATTCACCCAGCATAATATTTTAAACTCAGGACTTCAATCAAAATTTTATCGATGTCTTCCACCCGTTGCTCTGACGCGATGCGGCCATAGTTCCATATCTACCCTCACACATTCCCTCGAACAATGCATTTAAATATTGAGAAACTATTAAGAGCATGAATAAAATATCACCCCATTGAATCACAAAGCGTACAAGCTCATAAAATGTGAGGTATCGGCAATCTTCGGCACCCTTTTGCAGTTGGATCCGAAAATGCCTCGGATTTATCCGAGCGCATAGGAGAGGGGGGGTCTTAGCAACTAATCAAACTGTCTTAAATACCACCTTGGACGTATCGACTGCTGAGGGTCGGTTTGCTCCGAATCAAAGAGATGTGTTAAGAAGAGGCGGTAGCCAGTCGTTTCCGCCGTGACAGATTAAGGTTGTGCTGTGACTTTTATAAACGTTCTTTTTTAAAGTACCATATCTAAAAGGTAAAACGGGACCCTGTTACTAATTATCTGCCGTCCGTCAGTTCGTCCGTCTGTCTGTCTCCAAACTGTATATCATAAATCGTGATAACTAGAAAGCTGAAATTTTCCTTTAATTTTATTTTGAAAGCAGGTAGCGTTTTATTTCAAAGAGTAAACTTTAAGTTTCCAAAAAATTTTGTTCTGTCTGAATTCTGTTACTTTCAATATTTAATTTGAACAGGCTATTTCCTAAAGATTTTTCGAAAATTTTACTGCCTAAGCAATGGCATTTCGTTATAAATATTATAAATAGTAATCAGTGGTTTTTATCTCATATCACTAAAGATTACACCAAAAGTTAGCTAAGCATTGCATTGCTATTTAACGAAATTTTCACGGAATATTTTTTAATGTGTAGAATTTCAGATTTTGTTCGGAGTAAGTAATATGGGTCTTCAACCCACATACCATTAGTGTTGAAGATAGCAGAATCGATTTCAGAACCCTACGATAGATACTTATGGTTATTTAACCATAGGTAGGCTTAAGTGAGATTTTTGCGGGGGAAAGTTTAGTTTTGGGTCGATAATATCGGAAAGTTTGATGGAGTATTAGATAAGAGCTTTAGGGAAAGTTTCTTGAGAAAGGGTCTTAAATAAGTAGTTTCGTATACTACGTATAGTTTTGTTTTAAGGAAACATGAGCAGTCTAAGCAAATAAATCTATTAAGATATTTCTAAGGTTTGGTTTACAATATATTTTTTTGCTAGATTGTTTTTAAGATAACCAGAACAAAAGTGCCGCCCCGATTTGCCTTCTGAGTAAGAATCCCCAAAAGCAAGAGATCTTAGCAAAATTAATCCAAACCTGAAATTGTTCGCTTAGCAAAAAAAAAGAAACTTATTTTAAAATTATTCGCAAGATTACATCCACCGAACAAAAGATATATTGGAATGAAAATGCCGTGTTATGATTGCTCAAAGATTTTCTTCAATCACGTATTGTTCGGATGTGACGTCACGGGGAGGGGGGGATGTTTTAATTTAGAAGGGCGGCTGGAGAGTAGCAGGTGGTGGAATCTTCGTAATGAAGATTTCCAATATCACGACAATGTGTGTACTTGTGAAGTCTGCCGCGGTGAAATAACTTATTTTTCATTCAAGTTTTAGTAAGTAAAGCTTTTGTGGCTTAAAAAATGTGCTAAAAGGAAAGCTTTGTATTGTTGTAAAACTAAAAACAAAAATAAAGCAAATAAAATTTGACTGGCTCGGTGGAACAGTGGTTAGTGACCCAGGTTTACTACCTACGGTTCCAAGAGTCGTGGGTTCGATTCCCACTCGGGACAAATATTTGTGTGACGAACATCGGTGTTTGTTCCGTGTCTGGGTGTATTATTAAATATATTTAAGTATATTTGTGTATCCACTGTTGATTCTAATACCCGTAACACAAGTGCTTAAGCTACTTACCACGGGATCAGATCAATGTATGTGATGTTGTGAAATATTTAATTTAATTTCTTTAATTTAAATACTACTCTTTTTCAATTTACAATAAATTAATATTGGTCAACAATTTTGGACCAATATTGACGGGACTTTCAATGACAAATATCAAATTTTACTAGGTTTATGCTATTGCTGTCTGCAAAATCAATTCCACACGAGTTGTGGGCGGCTGCTAGTTTATTATAAAACTTTTATGAGATTTTTTATATTTGAGGTTGAGTTATGAAAAAAAAAACTATAAGACTCAAAAAAAAAATTCATATTTTGAAATAACATTCTCAAATCAAAAAAGATAATTAAACAAATGTCACATCCGGTTGTCATATTAAACTTTTCAAATACTAAAACCAAGCAGAATCCTGGTCAAAGCTTAGTGCAAGCAATTTAAATAAAAGGATTTTAAAAGTCAACGCTCCATTCCGAGCTAGTCACGTGTCCAAACGGTCCGTCCTTCGCGTTTAATCTCACTAATTGAATTCCTATGACTTAATTCAGTGAACCTGCCAAGCCACGCTGTTAGGTTTAAGTGAGGGGGTTCAGTTCGAATTTATACGTGTTGGCTATGACGTTTAGTGTAAAAATGTTTTTGGAGTGAAAATTGTTGGGTAGGATGATAATAGGAGAAGATATTGAGTTTAGGCACTATTTTGTTCAATTTTGGCAATATTTTGTATTTTTGTGTACCTATATAGATTTAAAATAAAACAACAATTGTAATGACTGTTAAAAAATAAATAAATATGTCATTTGTCATGATAATAAAAAGGATTTTAGACTTTCGCGTTCCATTACACTAAATTTTTGTCTTTATGGGTCTACATGCGTTATTAGGAGTAGCAAATTACATTAGGGTTACACCAATCGTGGTCGCCAGCGAACTCTGGTCAGTAAGAAGCTATGTATTTGCTACTCCTAATAACGCGTGTAGACCCATAAAGACTAATATTTAGTATAATAAAAAGGAGTCGCATGATATATTTAAAAAATGCGTAAGGAAAATTTTTGTGAAACCTATTTATTTATTTATTTATTTATTTTTTTTTGGGAAACATACAATTACCCTAAGCACATAAAGATAGAAAATACATAAATTGCACATAAATCAGTGAAGTTTCCACCGTTAAATAGTACCTAACCTGAGTGCACTAAATCGGCAAATAATTTGATCTAGATAATTTTAACACTAATAAAAATAACAAAAATAAAAATGTTTAAAGTAACAACTTAACTAAGTTATGCTAAGCTATTTGATAGGGCAAGTCTTAATTCTTTTTTATATAAACATTAGAGTAATTGAACATATCTATATCACTAAATTTAGAATTGTATTCTTTACATGATCTGTGCAGAAATGTATTCTGTGCATAATTTGTTCTACACAACGGAATATGAAACAGATCACGATTTCGAGAGTTTAACCGAGGTGGACTATGGTAATTGAATGTCTGCTTAAACTTGATAGAAAAAATAAAGCTACAAGATTTTCCTTTGTAAACAAAATTTGTAATTCCAAGACAAATCCTTTTAGACACTACTCAAAAACTCCCCCAAAGCTAATTGACAGTCAAAACCTTTCGGAATGCACGCCATGAATATTTTATACATTTTAATCTGACTAATTGAATTTTCATGACTTAATTTATTAACCTTGAAGGGTTGAATTATGGCACATAGTCGCGTATTATTAGAGTATTATTGGAGTAAGTCCGCATTTTTCCCCGATTTTCACTGTTTCTTTTCTTCTATTGGTCGCAGCGTGATGTTTTATAGCCTAAAGCCTTCTTCGATAAATAGTCTATCCAAGACAAAAAACATTTTTTCAATTTCAACCAGCAGTTCCTGAGATTCGCGCGTTCAAACTAGGAAACTCTTTTTTTCAAATACTTGAGACCTGCCCTCGCTTCGCTTTGGGTATCATCATCATCATCAGCCCATATACGTCCCCACTGCTGGGGTACGGGCCTACCCTAAACTAGGGCGATAGGGGTATATTATACACAAAAACCTTCCTCTTAAATCCCTTAGTTGTAAAATAGTTATAGTGTTCATGTTCCTACGTGAGTGCATGTAATAATACAAATACACGTCAAATTATAGTTCTAAAAACACAACAACGATGAAATTTGTAAGTTACCTACTTGATATTGTGTTATCACATAAGTGAAAATATTTGTCTTTGTTGATAATAAAGTTCTTTAAACTTAATCTGTTAAAAAATACCATAACCCGAATCAAAATCCGTTGTCTAGTTATAAAGATTTGAGCATACATAGGGACAGATATGAGTTGGAAGCGACTTTGCTTTATACTATGTATGTATTACTATCTATAGAATTCACGGGGTCGGTTGGGAATGCAAACTGTTATTGTTAGTCCAATCCGAGGTGAATGTTATTGTTAGGTGAAACCACTCGTTGGTGTGAATTGATGAAGAGATTGATCTTCCGATTTGTTCGACTAATTGGGGGTTGGGTTTTGATAGTTTACTCAGGAATACCTTACAGTGTAAAGGAGGCAATCTAGCAGCAGATTATTGAGTGGCATGGTCTCTCTCTCTCTCTCTAGTCCTTTTCATTAATGAGAGTGTAGGCCTCCTTCAGGTTTTGCCTTTTTTGTCGGTCTTGGGCAATTTCCATCCACTTCACTCCTGCAGTTCTCTTTATGTCGTCGGACCAGCGCATTTGTGGTCTCCCTTGTGAGTTATTTCACCCCACATATTATATACATACAGAAGCGACTTTGCTTTATATTGTAATAAAAGTTATTAAGGTATATGGCTGAGATTCACAGTTCAATGAATTTATTTTGAGTGAACTTCATTGTCTCTACCACAGTTGTTAAGTTCATCCACATCAGTCACATAAATAACATATAGCAATGTTTTTAATGAGTTATTTATTAAAGTAAGTCAGTATTAATATATTGTAAACTATTATAAGCGCAGTATTTTATTAGCATCCGTTATAAATAAAAAACGATTCCAACACAGTTCAGGGCAGCAATCAAAAATCTTAATTGCTTCTCAAGTTAACCCTGCGTAACTCCTTTGACCCTTTTTGACCCCGGACAAAAGTGCGGATTAGGCCCGTTACGGTAGTTCGCGAATAGTTCGGCCCTTTGTTTAGGGTTATTAATTTGTGAACCCGACTCTTGTTACTTAAACTGAATTTACAACCTAATTCATATTTATTTTGTTAAGCTGTTTCGGTAGATCGATGTTCTCGGTTTTATGTCGGTAAACATTTATGTTTATTACGGTTTTTTTAATGATTTTATGAATTTTCACAAATAAAACACTTATTAGGTGATAAAGACATTCTTTCCTCATGTATCCAAGGACCGCAAGTTATGAAACGTTGTTTTAAAACTATAGAATATCCTCATCATTATCGTCATTATCCCCCTATCGTCCACTGCTAGACATAGGCCTCCCCAAACGCTCGTCACTTACTTATCCTCGGTTATTATTTCTATCCAGCTTAAGTCCAACAACTTTCTGTTTAAACCCACAAATAATGACTTTACAGGTACTTTCACCGGATTCTGATATTAAATAACCTATCTACCCATTTTCATGTGTCGGTTAAAACTAAATATTAAAACCGTAACCTCGTCCAGCTTAACATAAATCTCATACATGAAAAAGAAAACACCTAACAATATTCCAATACTGCCTTTTTAACCCTTTTGTGCTGAAATATTAAATTCACTCGAACAAATCTCAATTAAAGCAAAGAACCTCGGCACTTTTTCATCTCACCTCCCTCATTCATATTCCTCCGTAAATCTATAATGAAGCCCTCTTTATCCTCACATGAGACATGCCGTGCCTCTATTTGAGTTCTTAAGAAAAACTGATAAATATTTTTATGCGTCTAGTTTCGAATACGATTATTTATTTGTGTACAATCTTACGTTTTCTTTTACAAAGCTTTCACAAGAGTTTATGTTCTTTTGGGTGAATATTCAAATACTTTTCTATTTAAATGATGTTGTAATATTTTTTAGGTATTTAATTGGTTGGTTAAATTTTTTAATAATTTTATTTATATGATACTAATAAGATCATAATATTAATGTATTTATTTCTTACTAGTAACTACTTAAACATTTTCTTGAGAAGGATTATATTAAAAATTAAGGTAAAAAAAATCTTTAAAAACAAGCTTTTATTTAAATGCGATAAAAAGAAAAAATAAACTTTTACACTATAACTTTACTGTCAACTTATAACATTTCAAATTCAACATATTTGACACAATTTATATGTTTTAAAAGCTTGTCGCGAGATTTAAGTACTCGTATTTACTTTCTTAGTTTAAAATTTTTAATAGGCAGGTATTTTAAAACTTGCTTTTAAAATTACGAGTAGGTACTTAAATCTCGCGACAAGCTTTTAAAACATATAAATTGTGTCAAATATGTTGAATTTGAAATGTTATAAGTTGACAGTAAAGTTATAGTGTAAAAGTTTATTTTTTTCTTTTTAGCGCATTTAAATAAAAGCTTGTTTTTAAAGATTTTTTTACCTTAATTTATTTTATACTTTTAGTTTTCACCTTGTAAGTTGCACCCTGGTTACCATCTAGCTCCAAAGTACTCATCTAGGCGAATCAAACGAGCCCAAACTCGATGGGGTTGTGTCGTTTAAGTACTGAGTTTCTTTGGCTGTCTTCCGGCTCCATCATCAGACCCTGGTTACCATCTAGCATCTAAGTACTCATCTAGGCGAATCAAACGAGCCCAAACTCGATGGGGTTGTGTCGTTTAAGTACTGAGTTCCTTTGGCTGTCTTCCGGCTCCATCATCAGACCCTGGTTACCATCTAGCATCTAAGTACTCATCTAGGCGAATCAAACGAGCCCAAACTCGATGGGGTTGTGTCGTTTAAGTACTGAGTTCCTTTGGCTGTCTTCCGGCTCCATCATCAGACCTTGGTTACTATCTAGCACCAAAGTACTCATCTAGTCGAATGAAATGAGCCCAAACTCGATGTGGTTATGTTATTTAATTACTGAGTTGCTATGGCTATCTTCCGACTTCATCATCAGATCAGCTCCATGTCATAATAATATTGCATTGTCATCGGATATACACGTGCATGCAAAATTTCAGCTCAATCGGTTGAGGGCAAGTGCCTTAAAATTGAGTTATAAAATTCCACCCGAACACACAAACATACATACATACATACATTGCAAGTTAAATAAAAGCTTGTAAAAAATTCCCCACCAAAATCCGTTGCGTTGTTTTAAAGATTTAAGCATACATAAATTAACAGACAGGGAAGCGACTTTGCTCTATATTATGTAGTAAAAAACCTTAAAACAGTATGTACCATTATTACAGAAATATCATTGTCACGCAGCTGCCATTGGTTTCATATGAGTAAGAGCATACGGTGTCCATAAAACATATATAAATAGGGAATTCGTTATGTACATATTAGCAATAATAATTAAGTCGAAGAAAGTCTTTGAAGGTCTCCTTACATAAAAGAAGTAAACCTAAAGAAGGCGTCTTAAAATAAACCCCAGCTATAATTTGATATACCATTAGCTATTTCACGAAGAAAAGAAAAAGCTCGACGTTTCCCCTCTCACAAAGCATACCGGACAAGTCCTACTTAGTTGCCGGTGGAAAAGCATAAGACAGGTTACAAAATCCGAGGCGATTAAGGGGACGACTCGAGTTAGTTAGTGACGGGGAGGGGATTAGAGGGAACGGGTCACCCTCTTGTGGATGTGTTTCAACGAAAAAGATGTATAACTTGTCATCTACACATACACTGGAAAAAAATTGTTTTTGTTTTCGCGTAGCAGAACTATTTTTAGAACAACCTTTCGTAGTACTATCGAATCATACATACATACATAAAATCACGCCTTTTCCCCAGAGGGGTAGGCAGAGATCACTTCATGTCATGTGCTACGATCCTGGCACACCACCTTGGCTTTTTTTTACATCCATTAAATAATTGTGCCTATTAAATTTAAAGCTATAGCATAGCTTTATCGCGGGCTTTGAGCGCTGCAACCGAACCAACAAATTCCGTAACGAAAAAACCTCACAATCGTCTAACGTCGTTTCAGTTCGGTAGAATTCGGCACGGTGTTTGTGTGCGTGCGGTTAGACGTATTGTACGACTCTACGACACTCGCACGAATCGAGACGAGCTGCTCCAAAATCGGACGATGCTACGCAATAGCTGTACCGCGGAAGTCCCCGAGTGCCACACGTCTTTTTTTATTTTATTTTAAAAAGAAAATGTTATCTATCTCAAATTTTTTTAAGTGATGTGACGTAAGCAGGTATTGCTGGTCGCATGAAATTGATGATTTAATCGTCAATGTCTAAAGAAAGCTAAAGAAGCTCTACTGCCTAAGTAATAAAGCGGTTCGAGCGTGCTTTCGAGTTTCGTTTATCCCTTGCGAAAAACCGGTTTGAATAAAAAAATACTGCACGAATCTATTTTACTAGGTACTAAGATAAAACCATTTAACTGCGGGAAAACAACCACTAAAATTTCACGGTGTATAATAAAAATGCAACGGATCGCTGTCCGTGCATAAATGATAATGTCTAAATTTTTTTTATTCATCTTTGTCAACTCAATGGTACCCAGAACAATGATATTTTTTGTTTTGTTTTTTGTCTGTCTGTGAGTTTGTGCCCACTTATCTCAGAACCGTTTTCAGTAATATATAGTGTTTAGCTCTATGGTTTGGGTGATGGTTCGTTTAGATCGGTTCATAAAAAATAAAATTAAAAGACAGATAATTAAACGTTGAATGAATGGGGAGCTTGCTATGTTTCAGCCATTCAGAGGCAGTCAACATTTTAATTAGTTCGAACTTGACCTACTAAGCAAGAGCTTAGTAGGTTGGTAGGTGGGCGAGGCGTAATAATGCCTCGCTTCAACGACAATGGAAATGAAAGAAATGTAATCGCCCAGATATTTAAATTCATAGTAGAAACGGTGTCGTATAAAGTGCGGTTTTAATTCTTACAACCGACCGGTTTAATTAATGTAGAGTCCTTTTGTAGTAGACTGCATTTGTTGATTCGTAGTAACTTATTGTTAGGGTTCTGTACAGGCTATGAACAAGGTCCCAGTGTATTGACCTAATTCTACCGATGATAAGCGGCCGTGAGGTCTATATGAGGTCAATCAGACACAACAGATTCTATAGGGCTTGTCACCCTCACCTTGAAGGCTTGCAAAAGTGTTGATTAACACCCCGCTTAAAAACCAGTGGTTATATTAGAAAGAAAAGATTGAATGAAAGGTGATTAACGAATAAATAGAGAAAATATACACGGAAATGTTGACAGGGGAAGACCAAGAAAGATAGATAGGCCATCTTGGAGAAAGGTCAAATCAAAAGTACCCGTAATCGACGAGCGTGCATGAAGAGGCTGACGGATGTGGAAGAAGCGAAAGTGGTGTGCCAAGACCGTAGCACAGTGCAGGAAGTTATCTCTGCCTACTCTTCTGGGAGGCATGATTCTATCTATGTATGTATAGTTGAAAGGGCATACATGAGCTGAAAGGGCATTTCATGGCTTAGTAACAAGGATCAGAGAAGAGGAACTGAACCTCCTGGTCCGAGCCACCAGTGCCTGCATGGTATGCAGATGCCAGCGCTGTCCAGCACATGTTGACTTTCTTCCGCGATTTCGACTTGCACTGAATGATAAATGAGCGACTGTAATACATCTTCTTCTTATTCTTTTCATGTCGATCGCAAAACACTTTTTCAAACACAGGCCCAGAATTCTGCCACCCGGACCGCGCCTGATAACGCGCCCATCAGCTCAGTTTGCGAGCCACTCTAGAGCAAATCTTTCTGCCACCAAAACTTTGATACTAACCCGTGATTAAAAACTTCAATCGTTCAAACTTGAGAGACCTATGACAAAGTGAAAAGGCAACTTACGGACTCAAATAAGACCGCTTAACTAAGCACAGCTTAAGCAGCCCGGACAGGTCACAAGCCGTTAAGCGGACTCCTAACGGATTACGGCCACTTGCTTTGCCCGTTAAGTGGCCGTTAGTGTTTGTAACGGAACCTCAGGTTCGTTTGAGAGACGATATGAGGTGGATTCCTTGATGACCATAATTTGATGCTTAGGCTAAACTAAACACTTATCAAGGAGGTCGCCAATAGTAGGTATTTGATGGTTGAAACTAAGTATCAAAGATTTACACAAGTTTAATAAACTACTAGTTTTCCGCTCCGTAATCAAATCGAGTCCAAATTTTAATATTCTAAGTGAACTTGTTTCAAATTAACGTAGAATTGAAGAGCACACAAATATTTTACACCAGCCTTGGGATACAAACGCTTGTTTAAAAATCCAAAGCTAGACCTAGTTGTGTGTCACAGCGCCTACGTAAATATTGTCAAATTACAAACTATCTTGCAAATTTACGATATATCAAAATTAAATGATAGCCATCCGATCCCCTACATGATGATGACAAGGCTACTCAAAGCCATCATAGTAGTCAGTTAGAAAAAAAATCAACATACGAGAAATGTTAAAATATTCATCTCAAATACAAATTGCTACCAACATGCCATGGATGTTTCTGATTATTGTTAGTTAGTAGTTTGCATTTGGCATATGTGTTCAACCAATCAGCGCGTTAATAGAGATCCTTCGGCAACGACTCTACAATTATTGTTTAGCTCTGACAGATTGTAATCTTGCGAGGTATATTGTAATCTAACGACATTCACAATTTAACGGTAACAATAACAACCCGAATACCATCACACAAGTTTGTAAGCGGTAGCAGCGTTGGTCGCGTCAAACGGGCGGAAAAAAAATGTTTTACATACACTGGCCGCGATGCGCGATGCAATTTGTTTACTTTGTGAAATTCCGGGGTCGCGCATGCATGCATGCATGTATGGTGGCGGTGATTTGGACAGGAACAATGCGTGTTTACTTTTTATCGATACCTTTTTTGGGGTTCTACACTCAACGACCAAAAGGGGACCTTGTCAATAATAATTCAAAGTTAGATTCAAAACTCCTTTATAAAATTTAGGTATATACGCACTTATAAATCGTCTGTACAGTAAAGTAATAGATTAGTAATTCTACCTTAATTAAGGACTCTGTTGTTTGTCACCACGCTGCATCTCTTGTCTACCTTTGATATGTATTAAAGTTTCAATAATACCTACATGGGTTTTTATTGGCGTTGATTTAGGAGTTTGCTGTTTTAGGTATCTTTAAGAGTTCCGTACCCAAACTGCAGGATTGGTATTAAGGCTTCGCTGTTTGTCAACAGGCTGTATCTTGAACGGGTTCAAGACGTTTGTTTCTCAAAATAGTTTACATACAAATTATTATTAGTATAAATTATTTGTGTTGACACTAAATAAACGATTTCTTACTTTCTTTTTTCTTTCTTTCTTTTTTCTTTCATTCTTTCTTTCTTTCTTTTTTCTTTCTTTCTTTTTTTATTTCTTTCTTTCTTTCTTTCTTTCTTTCAACAAACAAACAACAAAACGAGCCAATGTCGGCTTACGGCTTGGAACGAAATAGGTTTTGCAAAAGTAATGTAGTTAGATTGCAACTTGTTTGAACTGTGTTCAACGTGACGTAAAGATAATGCGAATGATCTATGTAGTGGTCACAATGACGATTAAAATAGAGAGTTGACATTTTCACAAGTAAGTAAGTATGGAGTATAATAATAGACTCCTTACACAACCTTTTTTCAGCAGTGTATGTGTAGATTCACCTAAAACTATTACGTATACTCTATCAAACATATAAGATTTAAATTTTTAATAAACATCCGAAGTAACTACTGAACATTTTGTAAAGTCACCGACTTAGATATTAGTGCCATGATTAGCCGGTCTAGATTAAACAAATACCATGATCCTACATCAGATGTCATTTACATACAAACTAGCCGGGGCGTGGAT
Organism: Maruca vitrata; assembly: GCA_039566165.1. NCBI lineage: Eukaryota > Metazoa > Arthropoda > Insecta > Lepidoptera > Crambidae > Maruca > Maruca vitrata. Next base: position 2,966,524 of record CM076925.1, on the reverse strand, counting down.
AACCAGCACTGATGTCTATAATTGCCTCTGGACATTCGATGGTTTAGGTAGATGATATACGCGACCTGTAATTGACATGTTAACTAAGCATGCTATGGCTAAGATTAGTTGGAATTTAGTCGGTCAAATATTATTGCCTACCTACATAGATCAATACTTGCCAACTGCCTCGTTGGTCTATTGGTAGCAAGTGCTGCGTTTGGACTGAGAGGTCCCCGGCTCGAGACCGAGGTAGAACAAAATTTGTATGAGTTTTTCTGTAATTAAATTACTCAGCCCGGAGTAAGGAAGTTGGCGGTAGAACGCCCGTGCCTCGGAGAGCACGTTAAGTCGGTGGTCCTGCGCCCGATCTCTCATCGGTCATGTCGGATTGCCGTCTCACCGAATTTTGAGAGTAAGGGAATAGAGAGTGCATTTTTGTTTGCGCGCACACTTGCGCACTATAAATGTCCTACGTACTTGGCTGATCTCAATTGAGATCGGCCGCCATGGCTGAAATCAGTCGGACGCCATATACTTGCCTACATTTTGTGCGGCATAGATGTTCCAGGTACATTTTGATTTATATTGCAATTGGTAGATACGTTTTTAGACGCTTTAACGGTGAAGGAAATCATCGTGAAACCTGCACACCTATGAAGAAATTCTAAGGTTGTGTAGTCGAACAACCCGCACTTGACCAGCATGGTCATTGAACTAGCTTAGAGTAGGCCCGTGCCCCAGCTGTAGGGTATGTATATGGGCTGACGATGATGAGGTAAATGCGTTGCAATAGCGAGATTAATGCGTTAATGGCACGGGCAGAAATGAGTTACTGGACCTCTTGGTACGGGCCACCAATGCCTGAATGGTATAAACCTTTTTTCTAGACAAAAAACATCCAAATAAATAAATAAATATAACACAAAATTACATACATTGATTTGATCCCGTGGTAAGAAATCAGGATCAACAGTGGATACACAAATAAACTTAAATATATTTAATAACACACCCAAACACGGAACAGACACCGATGTTCGTCACACAAATATTTTGTCCCGGGTGGGAATCGAACCCACGACTCTTGGAACCGCAGGTAATGAACGTGGGTCAGTAACCACTGTTCCACCGAGCCAGTCATCAAACTGCAATTTTTTGATAAAATCCTCAGTCAGAACCACAGATAACAAACTTGAACAAACAAAAACGTGTAGTCAACGGGTAACTGGTAGAAAAGCTCCAAATAATAGAACAATCCAAGTTCTTTATCTTTCCCCTAGTAAGATTCCCGACAAACCTCGTCTTAATCTTTATCTCTCCGCGCAAACCTCTAACGTCCCCATTCGCCCCACGCGGGGCCATTACGAATAAATTATAACAAGTAACACATAAAAGTGAATAGTCGGGATACTTTCGCACAGCTAAGATTAGAAAGGAAGCGCAGTGACTCTTAATCTAAGTATTAGTCTTTATGGGTCTACGCTCGTTATTTTATTATTATTTATTATTATAAGTCTTTATTTCAGACAGAGTATTTACAATAATTAATGTTCAACCTAATGACTTTTGCTAGTCAGTGCCACCGACGACCTGGTCTGTTTGCCCTGTTTCGGCAAAGGCCGCCTCTATTTCCCTCCATTCCGTCCTGTTCAGCGCCCTTCTTGTCCAGTTTACCTCAGCTGTCCTTATAATTTCATCTTCCCACCTTCGACACGGCCGGCCTCTATTCCTCTTTCTATTTCTTGGGTATCAGGAATAAAACTCTCGTTATTAGGAGTAGCAAATACATAGCTGGGTACAAACTGGGTTACACCAATCGTGGTCGCGAGCGAACTGAGTCGAAACGTCGGGCAGTAAGTAGAGCATGTATTTGCTACTCCTAATAACGCGTGTAGACCCATAAGACTAATATTTAGTGTAATGGAACGCGAAAGTCTAAAATCATACAGTGACTCTTAATGCCGGAATAAGAATGTGATTCAAGAATATTTAATAGATGGTAATAAGAACGTTTTAATGAATCTGGAGACATGTCTCTCGCATACTTAATGTAATGTGGATAACTGAAGTCAACCTGTAGAATTTTATAATATCTTCACTCCATAGTATAAAGCAAAGTCGTTTCCCGCATCTGTCTGTCCTTATATTGTATTCTTAAATCATTAAATCTTCACAACGGATTTTGATGCGGTTATTTTGATAGATAGGGATCTAAGATAAGTGTTTTTATGTAAATAAATAAATCTATAATATACTTGAAGCGAAGCGAGGGCAGTTCACTAGTCTCTTTTATAAAATTCGCTTATAGAACGTAAGTTATTAAGAAAACCAAAATTACAAGGTGTTTTGTGTTATTTGAGTAGATAAAGAGAAAACTTTTTTGAATGGTGTTCAATGTGAATCAAAGTACAGATTGAAAGTTAGTACAAATTGAAAAATTTGCTGGTGTACGTTAAAGCTGTAAAAATCATTTAGCTAGCCACCAATCTTGTTTACAAATCTATAAAAACATAACTTGACTTATTTTTGTAAGAGAAACCTTCGTTACTCTGTTACACACTCGACAAATGGAATGAGAAGAAAAACGTCGCCAGGTTAAGCTCGGATGAGGTTATACAATATTCATAATCCGTTGAAGCGGCTCTTTGCGAATCAATTTCAGCGTCGATGGTTTTATTAGACTCTTTTCTGGTGAACAGACTTTGGTTTTAACATTCATTAGTACGACATGTCTGTTTAGTGAAATGCCTTGAACAGATTTTATTTTCATTTAGACCTGTTAGCTTACTTAAACAATTTAAATGTGATGGGATTTTACGTTGGAATGTAATGCTTGGGATGAAGAAATCTGTAATACAGTATACTGTCCAACTACTATCATTTATAAAAAATTTAGTAAGCGTTAAAAATGGTGATAAATACTTTTTTTTAGTCTGTAAAAATGAAAGGTGTGAGATCTTGAATCCAGAAAGATCTTGTTAAAGTTTACAGATAAATATAGGATTTGAATGAAAGAAAGAAAGAAAAAACTTTTATTGACCACGACTTGAGGTAACAATGACTATTGTATAAAAATGTTGTAATGTACACACAACATAATTAAGTACTATTTTTACGTACAAAGCTACTTAATAATAAAAAATAATAAGAATATGCCACAGAAAAGGTCTTGTTACGCTGAAATATGACGAATATTGGTACAAATTATGATTTGATCACTAAATTATTCGGAGAAATGTATGGCAAAACTAATTCATCCCATCCCACGGCAATCGCAATCCTAAAACAGGGACCCGGATGAATTACAACCCGGATTACAGAACCCTGATGGCACATAACATCCAACGTAACATCCGAACTTGTCCTCACCTGTCTGGTAGAATCATGCTTAGGGTCAGAACTCACAAGGCGGTTTTCTCCCGCGCCTGCAGTGGTAGCGGTGTCGATGGCCGAGTGGTTAAGGTCGTTGCTTGCCATGCGAGAGGTCGCCAGTTCAAACCCCACCAGGTACCAATGTGTATTTAAAATTTGAAATTCATATGTACCATCATTCGACGCTTTAGCGGTGAAGGAAAACATCGTAAGGAAACCAGCACACCTGAGAAATTTTTCAACAATGTGTGAGACCATGTTAGAGGCCTACGGGCAGGTTAAAAACTCTGACACCAAGTTGTCCATCAACCTTACGATAATAAGAAGAAGAAGAAGTGGTAGCGGGTTCGCAGCTTCTGTAGAAATCAGTTTCATGTGTGAAAAATCGGTCAAGTGCGAGTCGGACTCGCGCACAAAGGGTTTCGTACTATCTATCATCTATAATAGGAAACCGCGTTTGTTGACAGACTAAGTAAAAATTGCTTAAAATTACGTTTGTTGTGTGGGAACCTCCCTTTAACATACATACATACATAAAATCCCTCCTTTTTCCCAGAGGGGTAGGCAGAGATTACTTCCAGCGATCCACTTTTCACCTCTGTGGGAAACGTGACGTGACGGGTTGTGGACCACGTCGCCGCCATTCTGCCTTGTGCATTGTTTTAACAAGGTCATTGCGTTCCCACGAGTAGCAAGGATATATGACGGGGGAAGGAAGAGGGGAGGAAGGATACTATCGCCTCGGACGATTTGGACTGAGTCGATAGTAGCTCGAGGAGCCGGGGTCGCTTACCCGTATACCGTTCACCAACCACCGGACAGATAGTTGTGACTGGTATCCCCTGACTGACTGGAACCTCCCATTAATTTTTACTTTATTATTGTTTTTTAACTTTTTTAAAGGTAATACACAAGTGAAAATACTCTGATAAGCGTACCGTTATTAATATTGAGCAAAAATACGAAAAATACACTTTTATTGCAAAGGGACCCCTTAATTTTATTAGGGTTCCCGTACCTAAAAGGTAAAAAAAAACCTTTTTAAAAACAAGTTTTTATTATTTGTTTATAAAATGAACTAAAAAGTTAAAAATAAATTAACTCTAAAAAGAATTATAACACTTTGTAACTTGATTGTAACCTTTAAGGACAAATAAGCGTCTTCGTCTATTATACTTACTAATATTATAAAGCTGAAGAGTGTGTTTGTTTGTTTGTTTGTTTGTTTGAACGCGCTAATCTCAGGAACTACTGGTTCGATTTGAAAAAATCTTTCAAATCGAACCAGTAGCGTTGTATAGACCATTTATCGAGGAAGGCTTTAGGCTATATAACATCACGCTGCGACCAATAGGAGCAAAGATACAATGGAAAATGTGTAAAAAACGGGGGAAACTCGAACGAAGTCGCTGGCATAAAGCTGAAGAGTTTGTTTGTTTGTTTGAACGCGCTAATCTCAGGAACTACTGGTTCTATTTGAAAAAATCTTTTTGCGTTGTATAGACCATTTATCGAGGAAGGCTTTAGGCTATATATCACGCTGCGACCAATAGGAGCAAAGATACAGTGGAAAATGTGTAAAAAACGGGGGAACACGCGGATGAAGTCGCTGGCACAGCTAGTTATAAATAAAAGCATGTTACATTTAATACAACAGAAAATTTTCCTCAAGCTATCACAATGTAATACGCTTTCATTTATAATGTAGCAATGTAGGCTATTTAAATAAGCAATTGCTGCTAAAACCATTTCACGGATGAAATCGTGATCTCCGGCTAGTTTTGAAATAAAATCTCAACCGTAGTGGGTGCGGGATAAAACCGCGCCGTGAGTACTTAGCCTTAGTCAGTGAGGATCCAGCCCAATCATTTTAATTGCCTCCCGCGGTCTCATTATCTTTTAGATTGTTTCCGGACGGCGGAACCTTTGGGCAGGTTGAAGTAAGCCTGGGAATTAGATTTATTTGTTAGATTAGATGTTTCAAGGATGTAGAGTTTGTTAATTTGACGATTGTTGGATGCAAACTTAAATACATTACCCACGCGGTTCATTTTTTACCAAATTACATACATACATAAAATCACGCCCTTTTCCCAGAGGGGTAGGCAGAGATCACTTCCTGCCATGTGCTACGGTCCTGGCACACCACTTTCGCTTCATCCACATCCATTAACCTCTTCATGCATGCTCGTCGATTACGGGTACTTTTGATTTGACCTCTCTTTAAGATTTGTCCTATTTGGTCATGAAATCAATTATTGATATTATGTTAAAATATCTATTAACTTTTAGGCGCTGATGGCTCGGACCAAGGGGTTATTTCCTCTTTTCTGCCCTACCAGCTCATGTTTTCCCTCCTTCCTAATGAGCAAGGGCTCTTCAGGCGGGGCGTGAAACGGCATTGAAGCAGGCCTTTAAGGTGAGTGCGACAGGCTCAATATAGTCTATTGTGCCTGCCGACCTCATATGTGGAGCTCACTACCGCTTACCATCAGGTGGAGTGTGGTCATCTGGTAGCCTATTTAAAAACTTCTGTAAATCAGGCAGATAAAGAACGTCTCCTGAATATTTGTGGTCACTAATTAGTTGACAAGTAAATAAATTGTAAGGCAGCAAGAATATTGTTTGATAATAAGTATTGAAAATTGATCCAGTACCTATCAACATGCATTATAAAAAAAATACTTCAATAAACTGTCCAATTACATCGATGATCAATGCTCCACACTGCACTACACGTAACATTAAAATCACGAAGTTATGTCAATAACATTTCAAACAAACAATACAGCGAAAGGGCATCATACATAAAAAGCAAAAATTTAATTTTAATAATAACAGAATATTTTAAAATGTTGTTCTGTTATTATTAAAATTAAATTGCAGACGGAACTCTGATTGTAACCGCGGTAGCGTTCGATAAAAATAATAATCGCACTGACGTTTCCGGTTTGCAGATAAATTGATTCGCATTTATTTAGCGGTGTGAAAGCGTGTTTGTTTTATTTGAAACTGCATCCAGTTCAGTTGGACCAGATTAATTTATTACGAGAAAAACTGCCGTATCTGAAAAATTGTGAATGTACTACAATTTTACGGTTTCAAAAGGGAGGTGTAGTTTTTTTTTTATGTCAACAGAAACATTTATTATACACCGTTAAGTTTTAGTAGTTGTTTTCCCGCTGTAAAATTATTTATTTATTTATTCTATCATAGTAGTAAGATAGATATTATAGGTTATTTTTTTTATTCAAATCAATAAATACCAGCTTTACGAAAGGGATAAACGAAACTGAAAAGCTCGTTTGTACCGCTTTATTATATACTTTGAGCGTAGGGCTGCTTGAGCTTAAATCATCAATTTTATGCGGCAAGCAATACCTGATTAATTATTAAGTCACATCACTTAAAATAAAAATGGGATATTTTTTTCACGAAATAACTAGCATGATTCGATAGTACGATTCGTATGATCGGTACAGACTACTAATGGTTAAGCGTTCTGCTACGGGAAAACTACCGCTAAAATTTCACATTTTAAACTACACCTTTTTCTTATTTTCCTTTTTTTTAATGTTTGCGAGGACTTATTATAACTGAAATTACCTACTAGTTTTGTCAACATTTTATGACCAAAACCAATCTCTAAAACCTCACCACTTAAAACTCTATCATGATAAACACTTAGTTCTAGATCCATTATCATACGCATTTAATTCCGTGTAACAACATTTTATTGCATAAAGGGTGACAAAGGAATGAAATGAAACAACATTACGTTGTAATAACACTTCCATTGTGGGACGATTGCGAAATTAATGCCCCTCTTCAGACTACGTCCTGATATTAATCAAAATGGCGGCTTAGTGTCAGTAGAGTGATTGTCTATTATATTTTGTATTTGTTTTGAAACATAAATCATATACTCTATGTATAATTTTTATCGTGGTTACACACATTAGAAAACTGAAATTGTATGGGATATTTACCATGTTATTTTGTTTTAATGAGCTCCCGATATTTCGGCACTGTTGCAAGCGTCAGTTCACCGGTGATCATGGCGCTTGCAACAATGCCGAAATATCGGGAGCTCATTAAAACAAAATAACATGGTAAATATCCCGGACACTTTCAGTTTTCTAATATACTCTATGCTACATAAAACATCACGCCTTTTCCCCAGAGGGGTAGAAAGAGATGACTTCCTGCCATGTTTTACGGTCCTAGCTCACCACTTTCACTTCTTCCACATCCATCAACTTCTTCATGCACGCTCGTCGATTACGGGTACTTTTGATTTTGACCTTTCTTCAAGATGTAACCTATTTGATCATGGAAGGTCTTTGGTCTTCTCCACTCGACTCGAATGTCGACTCTATTTATGTAAGCGCAGAAAAATAGTTTTCTCCATTACCTGTTACGTCAGTAATGTATGTTCTTCTCTATCCTGGCTTACGTAATTCAAACTTATGTTTGATGAAACACCTTCAGCAAATAAGTGTATGTTCGCACATGAAACGATTTTACGCACGTCAGCATGTGACTTCCTTTATATTTTATATGAAATACTGCCACATTAAACGTTACATTTATTATTATTTACACCCGCGGCTCGGCACTTACCTTGATTTACTGATATGTGACTCTGATTTATGTCGACTTTGAAAATTATGCTTGAACTTAACACTTTTGAATGAGAGCTCCATTTACAACCTACCTACGAATGGAGAAGCGAATTCAATTAACAAATATTAGAGATTTATGTAATTATTTATTAAAGTTCACTTCACTCAAGGTCACTTCTTGTATTTTAAACTAGATAAAATTCAAAATGCCTTTTGTCTGAAATGCATGTAGTTGTCACCTATAATTAAGTTTGCGTTTATCTAAATGTTCATCTTGGTCATGTTACTTATATCATATTGTTAATGTAATCTTGTTGGTGATCTTAAATAAATAAATAAATAAGTTCATACACATCATTCACATTCGCTCAGTAACAAGCATTTAAAAGCTAAAATAACCATAATAGGACAAAATAACCATGATAGGATAATATATCATTTAACATGTACTCTGTTAATGCTTAGAAACATAAAGTAAGACAACGCGTTTACATTTTGTTTATAAATAAATGTATCTGCTACGTGTTATCTATCTCATCTAATATGCGCATGAGGTTTCCCGCTCAGTTTCAGTTGTTATACTGTAACAGATCGTCATGTGAGTCTGTCACACGAAAACCAGTAAATCACGAACTATCACACAACACTAAACTACCCGCTAGAATAAAAGCCGCTTTCAAGCGCGAAACTACGCGGGCACGCTAGGGTTGTACATATTCAATCAACACCAAAATTAGGTCAGTTGTATTTTTTTTTAATAGGCTAACAAGATGACCTCACTCCACGTGCTGGGAAGCGGCAGTGAGAGCCACATATAAGGTCGACAGGCACAATAGACCATATTGAGCTTGTCGCACTCGCCCGGAAAGCCTGCTTAAATGCCGTTTCACGCCCCTATAAATGAGCTAGAAGGGCATGGAATGCATGCATGCATGGCATTTATAGGGCTTAATGACACGTGGCAGAAAAGAGGAACTAAACCTCTTGATCAGATCGTCAGCGGACGGAATGACAAATTCGTATTCCTTTTTCCAGATCACATCTAATAAGGGAAATATTTATTCTAAGGAGATTAAAATAAATCGAATCAGGCGACGCTAATAATAAAATCGTCGATGGCCGAGTGGTTAGAGTAATTGCTTGCCATGCGAGAGGTCGCCAATTCAAACCCCGCCAGGTACCAATGTGTTTTACAAATTTTAAATTAATATGTACCATCATTCGACGCTTGGTAATTGGGTGGATGATGATGGATGAGGCGACGCTAGTGTTCATTTCAGCAATGTTGTATTGTATTAGTTCTGTCAAAGTTAAAACTACAGTTATGTACCTCGAAAAACGCATACAAGCTTTGAAAATACGTGTGGCAACCTTAGTAATGGCCCTCATTGTCGCACGTAGCGCTTAAAGCGCTCAACTTTGTTACACATTCGCTGTTCTTTACCGAGGGCCGGTGACCCGCTGGATTGTTTTCAACTGCGTTCAATGCAGCACTTTACGCTTTTTGTGCAACTGCACCACAGTGCATTGTAATGGATTTCGCTAATTTACGAACGGACAGTACAAAAAACGAAACGAAACTAACATTTGGGATTTTTTGGACACAATTCGGTGGACTCGTTACTAGAAGTTTTATGGTCACATCTATCGTTTCCGACACAGTTAGTGGAGTTATATGTTATTTTTCTTATGTGAACACTATGGGGCTCCTCAAATTTACTAATTAATACAACCAGTTACTAATCGCTAAAGTTAACTTAGTATACAGTATGTGAAACAAAAATTTAAACATAATATGAAATTGAATTAAAATACATAGCTTTCCACATCAGTTTTAAATAGCGAACATTTTACAAAACCTTCGTAAAATGTTTGACATAAGTAATAATTTTCAATATACTGAAAATAACATAAAAAAACATTCAATTAAGCCCGAAGCTCAGACTCGCGAGTTTGTCAGAACAAACGCAGCACCTTTATCTCGGAAATACTTAGCCAATTGAGTTCGCAACTCAAACTCCGCGCAAGTCGGATTAATTTCGTTAACCGTGATGCAATGTTTGTATTCTATTTTGTAACTCGGCGTACAGGTCCTTTCCCTTTAAACTGGGTCGGATGTCACATTGCAAACTTTCCCTGCAGCTGTCTCAAAGGATTTTATACCCTATTTCTAGCAGACAAAAGTCGTAAATCGAATGGTCTTCTACAAGTGAGTACATATTCGAAGTATGATAAAATGTCACTGAGTCAGTCGTCAGATATCACTCGCTCCCCTGTCTCTGTATTTGTATTTAAATGTATGAATAATATTTTTGCGCGGCGGGATATGCAAAACTCGAAATTGTGTTTGCGAGAAAAATATCGGGTTAGGAATATGTTTGGGGATGATTATTTTGTTCTGTGCGGCGAATAGTGTGGTAGATTTTTGTAACTCCAATAGTAACGAAATGTATAAGAAAAATGGGAATATCAAAGAACACTATGTTCAGAGAAATGTAAAAATAAATAGAGTAGGTAGTCTGAATAAAAAAAAGACGTGTGGCACTCGGGGACTGCCGCGGTATAGCTATTACATAGCATCGTCCGATTTCGGAGCAGCTCGTCTCGAATCGTGCGAGTTTCGTAGAGTCGTACAATACGTCTAACCACACGCACACAAACACCGTGCTGAAGTTTAGCGAACTGAAAGTGACGATTGTGAGGTTTTTTTCGTTACGAAAATTTCTTGGTTCGGTCGCCGTGCTCAAAACCCGCGATAAAAGCTATGCAATAGCTTAAAAACTAATCATTCATATTAAAACAACCACCCACGAACCGTCAACTTATCATCGATTGAGGTGGATTGAGGTAATCTTATTTGCTTATTTTTTTTTATAATAGGCTAACAAGATGACCTAACTCCACCTGATGGTAAGCGGTAGTGAGATCCAAATATGAGGTCAACAGGCACAATAGATCATATTGAGCCTGTCGCACTCACCCTGAAGGCCTGCTTAAATGCTTATTATAAAAAAAAAAGAAAAAAAAACGATCGAAAATGTTCAGTTATGACATGTAAAAAACAAGTAATGCTTTCGGACTCACAAAAAACCTCTTAATTTTCACCCTCCTACTGATCTTGAAGACTCCATAGCAAAAGGCGATTATTCACGTTTCGCGTTGTTTCTGCAGAACTTTTTGCTGCACACCGAGAAACTAAGACGTAGTGCAAATTTATGCAAATCGATCGGCGTGTTTTTGCCTACAAACATCGCCTCCCGCTAAGAACTCGGAGGAAATGCCGGGATAATTTTCGTATTATTAGTAATGGCTGGAGAAACCGTTGCTTACTAATCTTCGTCATTGAGGATTTTAAGGCTCGAGGAGTTGTGACGTCATCACAGAAAAAGTCAATGTTGATCCCTAAGAAGGTATGGCGAGTCGTAGTCATTTATTTACAATACTTTTTTATTTTCATCGTCAGCCCATATACGGCACGGGCCGGCATATAACCACGCTAGCCAAGTGCGGGTTGCTTGACTTCACAACCTAAGAATTTCTTCTAAGGTGTGGTCAGGTTTCCACAAGGATATCGACAATTTATAATTTATTGTACACAATTTTAAAATATTTATATATTTTTCACACAAAACAAAGTTAGATACAATTGGTTGGTTGGCAAAAAAAATATAACGTGCTGTAATTTCACTAACATGTGTGAACAGTATGCCTAATCAATGTCGAAGATTCTTGAACATTATTTAAAATATTTTAGTTTCTTGTAGTATAATGTGTAATAATATTGACTTTTTTTTTATTTGCGCGAGCACTACACATTTGAAATAAAACAAAATAATTTTGCGGATTAAACTCGCGTGTATTCTAAACATTATTTAGAGATCCGACGTTTCGAGTTCTTCACAGAGCTCGTGGTCACGGGCAAGACTAAAGTTGACAGGTGTCTTCTGTGAGTTTAATTACTACCGTCATTTGGTCTAATATTTTGTGTGTTCCGTGTTCTTTTAGTGTAACAATGAAGTTTATAGTAAACTAAAAATGTATACCATACAAATTAAAGTAAATAAAGATTTGGTTCAGTTCGCAATGCTGTAAAGCAAAATACAACTTTGTACGTCCAAGAGAGTTCGGAGTGTTCGCGTGAAACTATTTCATCGCAGAAATGTTTAATTTATTTCTTTCTTCATTCCAACTCTGATTGCATTGCTTTATATCGTAGTAGCCTAAAGGCTAAACGATACCTTAATAAAGTAGTAGATTCAATTTTAATTGATTTAAGACTGTCTATGGAGCATAAACTTTGTTAATGGGAGTGAGAGCTCCCGTATATAAATTAGGAAAAAAAATCGTTGGTCTTTTGGTAGCAAGCGCTGTGTAATTATTAAAGGTCCTAAAACGGGCCAGCTTTGTGTAAGTACATATTGCAAGCCCGTGTCCTGGAATGCATGTTAAGGTGGTGGTCCTGCGCCTAACCTTTCATCGGTAATTTCGGATTTCCGACTCTCCTACTAATAAAAGTCATAGAAGAGTGAGTACACTTACATTTGTGAGTACACTTGTGCACTATATTGGTCAATCTCCATTAAATCAGCCTTAAATAATTGAGATATCGAACATTAATACTGTTAAAATGTTGCCTTACCTTTCATTTATTTCTGTATGTCAATGTATAATATTTTTTATTGTTTCCTAGTAAACAATTTCCACTTAATTTCCTTCTTAAATCGTTACGAAGCTTGTATAGCATATGTTCGTTATTTTATCATAATTTAAGCAAAAATATGGCTGATTGTTTAATTAGAAAAGTGAGTATGATTGCCAAATTGACGACCAAACTTAAGTTCGTTAATCCAATTTAGACAAAATCTTCAACAAAGATTTTTATGAACTTTAGAAGCGCTGATCTGATCTTATAAATTAAGTGACACAGTCGTAAATTAGCCTCCATAGGAAAGAAGCGAATTAACGAAGATGACATTCGCGCTTCCTTCTTAGTAAAGCTAAAGTTCCTTCCTTCCCCCCCTCCCCATCAGCCTTAATGGAAAGATTTAGTATAAACGGAGTTTTGATCGCGTCTTTAGCGTCGGGAGGCAATTTGCGATGCTCCAGATATCCAGGCTCGTATCAGACACTGAATGGTGTTATTTACGGAGTTTTTACGCTGTTTAGAAGACAAACTATTTTGAAAGGATATGCTAGTTCTTTACGTGTTATAACTGCAATTCGAACCGTTTTAATGATAAATTACTTGCTAGTACATTAATCAATATAATTCAGCACATGACATGTGGATTTGATTCTGTGAGCACTTGGGTAACGGTTATTTGAAGTAACAGTGGTACACACACACATGAAAACTTAAACCGACTCTCATAAGTCAAACGGGGTTACTATCCAATGCGCCATCAGTCAGAACATGATTACTACATAATTTAAGTAGCTAATCAATAAATAATCCCTTAAATAAATTTAACAATCCCACATTCAATTCAAACTAGAGGAAATTAATTTATGAGCCAAGTAGTACCAGTAGTTATCAGACTCCCAGGACGTTATATAAATCCACGAGCTGCTTTAACTAGTCTAATGAATTCAAACCTCCATTCTCCCACAGCTTGGTACTTTACAACGTGGTAGCAACGGAATAGAGTAGTTGCCTCTTTTTTTCATATAGATAGATGGACCACACAATTGCAAAGGTCCTGTTAAAAGAATGGTATGATATTTGGAAAACTTCTCAAGATATTACAGTTTCAAAAGCACATAATTTGGGCGAGCTCAAACGCTTCATACAAATCTCGCAGCACTCTTCAGTTTTATATTGTATCAATAGGTTCTCTATTTCATCTCATAAAATTTTTATCCATAATTTTACATCTCATAATGTTTTATGTCCGAATCATCATTTGCCCGAATGATCATTATCCCTAACTACATTTATCATAATATCACTTGCCCTAAACTCGAAATCCCCAAATATTATTTACCCTAAAATCTTTTGCCATAAATATCACAATCTTTAAAGTTTAAAAGACATAAAAGGCTTTTCCATAAACGTCATAAGTCCGAAAGTACTAAAGGTCCTAAAATGTTTTGCTATAAATATTACAATCCATAATATGTGAAATGCACAATGCTATTCTATAATTTGTTACAAATCCTAAATATTCATTTGGCAAACGAGACATTTAACAACAGTACCATCTTACAAAAACTGACTTATTATGTGTGACGAACATCGGTATATATAAATATATTTATTTTTATTTGTGTATCCACTGTTACATAGAAATTAAACAGTAGTAAATATTTTCTGGCGCTTCGCCGGCCGCTGCCGCGGCACGCTCGCTTCGCTCGCTCGGCTCGCGCGTTTTATGGTCACCAGTTCTAACCTAACCTAACCAAAATTCTAACCTGACCTAACCAAATTTATCAAAATAATGATTTTCCAAATATTGTGTTTTAATTTGACCCGTACCATATCTATTATCAGATCGATTAATAAAAGAAACATTTGCCAAATAACATTTTTATTAAACTTTTTAGACCAATAGTAGTTTGGTATGATAACTCAGTTGTTTCATTTTGCAAAATAATTATTTGTAAAATGAAAATTTAACTGTTGATCATTTGGTCAAAAAGTCAGTCATTTATAAAATGATGATTTGAAGAAACCATTTTTTGGCCAAACATTTTTTGAATAAAACAAAATTATAAATAATCATTCATAATTCGGACTAATAATATTATGATAAAGCTCCATTCGTAGTAACGAACATTATACTATGTAACACTTCGGGCATTTAACTTTATAGCAAGTAATTTTAGGAGATTTGATTATTATAGAAATCGATATTATGACAAATAATGATTAGAATTAAAGACAATTAGGGATTATGAAATTTCGTACATTCGAACATTATGGATTTTGATGATTATAGCAAACGTGTTAGGGATTTTGATTTTCGGACAAACGATTTTCGGATAAGAAACAGACTCCCGTATGAATATCGTAAGAACTTTGTACAGTAGCTATATCAAATGTTGCGTTTACGTTTATATTTTCATAGTGAAAGTTACTACTAATTTTATAGTTTATAAAATGGCAAAGTATTTTTGATGAATTTTCGCACTTTTGAAATGGACTTTCCCACCCAACTGTAATTGTTTATTATTGTCTCATTTCGTCAGTAATTTCAATTTAAATTCGACTAAAATTATTAATTTATTGTTAATTGTAAAATTGCATGTAAAATCAAACTTAGGAAACTACTCTATTCCCGGCGAAAATCATCTCATGTAAACCTAGTCGGACCGTGGCATGACACTCATTTGTCAACGGGCAGACAACTCCTGACCTGGAAAATGAGTATACGCTATTATGGTCCTTATTCCCATCATCTTATGAGCCTTATCCTGAAACTAGCTATTCGGATGTGAGAGTGGACTAGATACTTTTTGCGTTAAGGGGATGGGGTGAATAACAATAATCGTGCGATTACCTAAAAGTCCTTTGATTTCATATAAAGCTGGCTCGTTTGTAAGGATGGAAGTCGTTTAGTAGAAATGTCGGTAGATAAATGTTGTGATAAAATTTAGAGTGGGTTAAGCAGTAATTGTGAACAAGACATACAACTTTTAAGTCATTACAAAGGTACTACCATCAAAAACCAGTAAATAAAAATAAAAAATTTATAAGATAGTACTTATTAAAATATCTGGGACATATTTTCCACACACGGTCATCTGACCCCAAAATAAGCAGAGCTTGTACTATGGGCGTCAGAGACTGATATACATACATATATATTTTTAAATACATACAATACATATTTAAATACATAATTACACCCAGACACGGAACAAACACCGATGTTCATCACACAAATATTTGTCCCGAGTGGGAATCGAACCCACGACTCTTGGAACCGCCAGCCAGGGTCCTCCACTACAACCACAACTAACCAGTGTTCCACCGAGCCAGTCAAGTCAGTTATTAAGTTATAATTTTAGGACCCGTGATCATGGCGCTTGCAACGGTGCCAAAATATCACGAACTGGTTAAATCACACTGGTTAACAAACTAACTTACTAAATAAGACAGTAGTAGTAGCTCAAAAACCAAGATGGAGCAGTAAACTTTTCAAAACTCAACCTATCCAAAAAAACTGGCCATTTTCAACGTTTCTTTCAAGAGTTCCCTTCTATAAATTAGCCGCAGTCTTCTATCAGCCAGTTTCTCGATGAGTGACCTCGGAAACTATGAAGCACTGTTCCGCCGAAGCCCGCCTCTGTTTTAATATCAGACATTTTCGTAATGGAAATAAAAAACCGGTCAAGTGCGAGTCGGACTCGCGCACGAAAGGTTCCATACCAATTATGATGACTGGCTCGGCGGAACAGTGGCTAGTGACCCAGGTTTACTACCTACGGGTTCGATTCCCACTTGGCACAAATATTTGTGTGACGAACATCGGTGTTTGTTCCGTGTCTGGGTGTATTATTAAATATATTTAAGTATATTTGTGTATCCACTGTTGATTCTGATACCCGTAACACAAGTGCTTAAGCTACTTACCACGGGATCAGATCAATGTATGTATGATGTTGTGAAATATTTATTTATTTATTATTTAATTATGCAAAAAAAATTGGTACGGAACCATTTGTGCATTTTTTTTCTCCCCCTTCGTGCCTTAATATTTGATCTTTTTAATTTTTTTGTTGTTATAGCGGCAACGGAAATACATCATTTGTGAAAATATCAGCTTTTTAGCTATCACGGTTTATAAGATACAGCTTGGAGACGACAGACGGACGGACGGCGAAAGCTTAGTAATAGGGTCCCGTTTTTACCTTTTAGGTTCTGAACCCTAAAAACTGCAGCGGAACTCGCGGTAATGCGTCTAAAAGAGCCAAGAGACAACCTGTACCCACTATTAATTAAAAAAACCACGCTCCAATTCGCTACTTGCTATATATGTAGGGTTGCGACTGAGGTTACGAAGGAGTTTATTTATTTACAATACAAAATGGTTGCTGGTTACAGTTTAAATTATTATAAATTGCCTTCAATCTCTCTACTAGCATCATCATCATCATCATTATCAGCCCAGATACGTCCCCACTACTGGGGCACGGGCCTACCCTAAACTAGGGCGATAAGGCCTTAGTCGACCACCCTGGCCAAGTGCGGGTTGGTCGACTACACAACCTAAGAATTTTTCCTTAGGTGTGCAGGTTTCCTCACGATGTTTTCCTTCACCGTTAAGTCTACTAGCATAGCAGGACAAATTGCTCACAATAATAATGGTTCTAATCCTTATACAAACAATGTCAAATCACGATAGAGAAAAAAGAATGCCCTTTTTTCTTTTTAATATTTTCAGTATTCGCCTACTTGGTATGATTTAATATCTTTTCAATTTATTTTTTGATCTCATTATTTCTCTTTTTATTATTTATGTCGATAGTCACGATATGAAAGTCTTGGGGTAGGAAGTGCCCAGAAGAATCCGCTTAATATTGATCAGAGTCGTGTATAACTTCAAACTGTCACGGTTACCCACATTAGAAAAACTAAATATGTACTGGAAATATGCAAGCGCTATGATCACGGGTCAGCCAGTCTGATAGAAAACCAAAGTCGTTAATATTCCCTGTCGTATATGACACGGAAACGGGAATCTATTTACAGAATTGACTGGCTCGGTGGAACAGTGGTTAGTGACCCTGCCTGGCGGTTCCAAGTGTCGTGGGTTCGATTCCCACTCGGGCCAAATATTTGTGTGATGAACATCGGTGTTTGTTCCGTGTCTGGGTGTGAATATCTATTTAAGTATGTATTTATAAATATATATATATGTACGTATATCAGTCTCTGACGCCCATAGTACAAGCTCTGCTTAGTTTGGGGTAAAAATATTAAAAAAATATATTTAACTGCGTCCTCTATCCAGTGACAGCCCTAAAACGAATGAGGGCGGGGGGAGAGCGGGGTGCATTGGGGGGGGGGGGGGGGGGGCGGGCCAGAATATCATTCCCGTAATTAATAGTGATTCAGTTTCGTTATTTCTCCGCGCGAGGCGCTGCGCTGTCTACTCGTGTTTTTGTCATTACAGTAATTATTACGCTTTGTATCGTGTTTTGTGTAATTTTTTTACAGGTATTAATTTAGTCGAGTTTGGTAAACAGATTTTTTTTCACGTAGTCTCGATGAATGTTTCTACCTTCCGCCATTAAAATTTGTTTGTGCTACCATTTAACCTTTTGCTTGAAAATATTTTATTTCAGGAATCATAGTCTACTGTGAATTATTTTGATTCAAAATATTATAGGTAGATTTTATAATAGTACTTTTAGAATCAATTGACATTAAACATACATTTTAGTGCAACATGCTGTGTTCTCATGCCAATAATAGTGTAAAAAATAGTACTTGAATGGCAATCAAATGAGTTACTAAGTTACCAACGTGGTAAAATATAAAAACATAGACAAATTTCCATCGCACAACTACCCCGCTAAGAAGTCTCTACCCGTTAATGATCTACTTTAAGTAAACAATAATCATGCTACACTAAAATACACTCAAACAGCGTTCCGTTTAGTCGTCAAATGCTCGTCTTTGGCAAACGCTAATAACAGCGAGTGTCTTCATTAAGCTAATCGACTATCTCTGCAATCGCCTGGTATCGACTCGAGATCATCTTAATTAGCTCGATTCGAACTCTGCTTCAGACAGACTCGTTCGTAGATAAGACCTTCATCCACAGTTTAGGATTCTTGACTTTTAATAGTTCTAGCATTTTTATTAATTTGTTTCCTCGAGGAATTTTTTTGAGCTAATATTTATGTTTTAAGTACGTTATGAGCATATCACAGAAGAAAGGAGGTCCTAAAATTTAACTTTCAAAATAAGTCAATCTAAATAATTATTGTTTATGATTAGTTATGCACGATGTTCAAAGTAGTAACAATCAACAAATAAACACGTTATTGATTTATTCACGGACTAAATATTACTGTGCAGCTTTTTGGTAGAAGAAACTTCCATGGTTTTCCTCAAAACTCGCAAGTTTTTGTGGTCAGTTTCAGATAAGAAAGATAGTGTGTAAGGTATTTTGCGGGAATAGTGTCATAATGTGCGAAGTTGATAACTAGGTCAATGGCCGATAAAGAAGTGCTGGAGATCAATATCGGAATGATAAACCATAGTTTGTGATAGTTAAAGTTAGCTGGATGTTGTGTTTGTTGAAGTTAGGAAACTTTACGAGTTTGGCAAGTTGTTGATTGGAATGCAATGAAAAATAGTTATTAAAGCTGTGTATTAATTAATATAAATAACCGATTTACAAAACTTTTTCCCAGTGTTTTCGTCTAAGAGTAAAATATCCCCAAAAGTTGTGGGTTAGATTCACATTCGGAAAATATTTGTGAGATGAAAATTCATGTTTGTTCCTTATCTTGGTGTAATAAGTATTGAAGTATGTATTTATAAATATATATGTTTGTACATCAGTCTCTGACGTCCATAGTACCAGCACTGCTTAGTTTGAGGTCAGATGATTATGCGTGGAAATGTCCTAGATATATATTTATTATTTACTTGCTGTGCCCGCGACTCCGTTCTCGTTGGAGCTAGAATTTAAATAGCCTATCCTGTGTTCTAGATGTCTATGTGTTTTTATAAAATTTCATCAAATTCGGATAATTGGTTTAAGAGTTATGGAGGAACATACATACATACAGAAAAAAATCTAAAAATCGTGAAATTATTATCAGTATCATATATTGAGCCTATAAATACAATATCTCTGAAAACAAACTAACTTACTCCATGACCGACCCTTACAGATTTATTATTAGTATAGATTTATATTCGAACAATATGAGGTTCTCGAATTTTTTTTTCGTTTCGGTGGTTAATACGAATTATTTATTTAATTAATATAATGCTTCTCGCATCTTCAATGTTCCTTGGTGGCGAGGAGCAGGCTTAAGACAACGACTCATCTGCAGATTACCGTTGTCTTTGAGTCTCCGTCCGTTAAATATTTCATAAGCAGCACTAAGGCGGTGTAAATATTAAAACGTCCCCACTCAAAACGCAGCTTCCAGATTATTGCTGGATGCATTCGGAGCCTTAATATAAATCCTTCAGAAAACGTTAGTCTTGCAGGAGCCAAGTCGAAAACTGTATCGTTATTAATTAATTTTGGTTTGGTTTCATGTTTTCTAACATTAAACCAAACCTAAATTATTCGGACGATTTTTAAAGGGAAAATTATGAAAATTTTTGTGTATCCGTTATTTTACTTTACAAGATATCCATCTAAATGTGATGGTCGAGCAAACTGCTATGTAATGATTTTTTTGCCTCATAATGTGAAATTTTACCAGTTGAAAGATAGTGCAATACAAAATCGTGACATTGCAGCAATAATGTCAAATTCACTAAATTTTATATTATTAGGAGTAGCTACTTACTGCCTGACGTCGTCGACGACTAATATTTAGTGTAATGGAACGCGAAAGTCTAAAATCATACGAAACATCAAATTCAAATGAAGAAACATTTGACGATCGATGACAGCGTTCGTTAAAAACTTCCCCGTATCTATCGGAATTGCAATTCGCAAGTGATTTCTGCGGTTTCCAGTTCCCGTCACCAACTTGGCTCTCAGTTCGCATCTCCAGATTCCCGATGGGAACTCGTGGCTGCGCCTCGGAAGTTCCCCGGCTGCATAAAATATTCCCCGCTTCTGTACCTTCAGAGGTTTCCCAAACTTTTGCTTTATTAAACTCGTTTCCGCCATTACGGCGGTTTCTTTCGGTCCCGATTATTTGCATGAGCATTTAAACATCTTTGTTTCAACTGTTGGAGTTTCGGTGGTTTTTTTTTTCATCAGCGTTCTTTAAGAAATGAATGCCACAGAACTGAATAAGAGGTTATGTACACGGAGTGTTTTTAAACGCTCGGATTTGATGCAGCTTTGTATCTTCTCACTTATATATATGTTTACATTTTTTATTTACATACATATGTACCAGTAACTCATACCCTCTCACACTTGGTATCTGATCTGATCCTATGTACAGCCAGAGAGTGGGGCCTGGTGACCTGTAGCACAGGTTTCACTACGAAACCTATTTCAGGCACCAGTCCTTCACACTTGGGCTTAGATCAATTGTTCTTAGATCTAAGTTAGTACTAAAAATTGCCTATATTGTGAAGGAAAATAACGTATTATAATTATTATTACTTATGTTCATGAGTAAAATCTGAAGAAAATTATAAATACTAACATAACACAACATCGCATTTACCCCGGTGTGATCTGATCAACAGTGGGTACACAAATGAACTTTAATAACACACCCAGACATGAAGCAAACTGGTGTTCGTTACACAAAAAATAGTTCTGGGTGTGAACCCACTACTCTTGAAACGCAGCCAGGGTGTAACCACTGTTCCACCGAGTCAAATCACAACTCAGCTTAGTTTCGAATATCTAGCACGTTATAAAATGTTAATATACTTTCTTGTGATTTAAAACTGTTTTTCTTAAAAAAACTCTGAGAATTAAAAACAGTGAACGATTGCAAATTGGATTTTCTAAAGTACAGATCACCGTTAAGCTTAAAGCTATCTTGTAATATGATAACAAAGATCTTTTTGACGAGATTCGGCTATTATCGCTTTACGATTTCTATTTATAAAATCTCAAGGGACCTTTTAGCCCAGTTCCATAATAACTGTCAGGTAAATTGAAATCGAGATTAGCTGAATTTATGATGTAGGTACGTATTTACTTAGGAGCAATAACTCTTTGACCCCTATTCTTTGATGGTCAGCGTAATATAGGTTTATTTTAATGAGCTAAATGGATAATTATTCAGCCTTCGTCGAAAGAGTGATTTGAGGGATTTATTTACGTTTGAGAAAGGGTAACACAAATTCGATTACGAAGCGTGACTTTTGAAGGCCGTCCTGGTACTTCTAAATCTTGTTTTTTTTAAAAGCAGTCATAAATAAAGTGGCTGTGACATACACACGGACTTACATAAAGACGAATTTATATTGGTTCCGTTACCCTGAACCCTAAAAATAGTGGCCCGCATTCAAATTTGGCAGACCATGCAGTTGTGAATCACGCGCATTCAAAAATATTAATATGGTCTGTATTAGAGGGCAGTTCTATTAAAGTTTGAATAAGAATAATTAAGATACATGCATTCTGCACAACGGATGCATGCGTTCCATTCTCCATTTCCGCTGTAAGTTTATCAAAGCCTATGTTAAATTTTTCGGTTAGCTCTTTGTTCTATTTCCGACGTAGTTATAACATACGCAACAACGTGTACACAAAATTAAAAGTTAGGGATTTTTGCTCAACCAAACCAAAAAGTGAACAAGTAACATTCTGTCCCGAAACTACTTAAGTATTGTCACCATCAGCAGGTGTCGGGCAATAAGAAACAGCCTACTTAAGTCAACGATCTGTTTATCCACCACAAGAAGTAGTTGAAGCTACAGAGACGCAATCATGGGCAGATTGTGTCTGTTTGTCACTGTCAGTAGGAGGGTCACGCGAGCCGCGAATACCACCCGGGTTTTATTAGTGTCGGTATATATTGTCAGTGTTCTTATTGCGACGGGGCCATTTAAGCCATCGTTAAGGGAATTATTTTTTGGTGGTTTGACTAGTGTAACAAATTTTAATGACGAAACGTTTGCGTAAGATTGTAAGAGAGACTATCGCGTTTTATTACACTTAGTATTAATTTGTCTTTATCTAGTTGCGTGCTTTGTGCAACTACAGTTGCGAGTAATCGCATATGTATCGTTTTTTTAAATCACGCGACTCCGAATGGGTCTTTACGCGATATTAGGAGTATCAAATACAAAGCTACTTACTGCCCGACGTTTCGACTGGGTTACACAATTGGTGGCGTGTTGATGAAACGTTTAGTCCAATGATCAACTACTGTTACTAATATTATTCAATGCATGGAGTTACTACTTGTGAGAGTCAAATAAATGATCTCGTTTGTAGTAAATGTAAATAGTAGTAGTAGTTTGGTTGAAATTATCTGTGAAATATAGTTGGTATAACCGGTTATTTTTACAACACAACGTTCCAATTAAGTAGAATTTGATTTTAGGATCGTTGCATACATTAAAACTGTAATGTAAATACACAAATACTGACCAGCAAATGCTTATTTTGAAAAAAAAAAATATCAGTAAGGTTGAAAAATTCTGTCTTAAATGTCTATAACATTAGTGACTCTAAAGTAAGGTAAACATTTCAGAAGATCATCGGAAAGTGACAGCACAAAATTACAGCCTCACATTTCAATTTAATGCCCGCCTTTCACCAGAAGTGCACCGCTCCAGTCTGGGCGGGCCTTCAGACAGCGCTGTTAATGTGATTAAATGAAAAAAGTCTGTCTGTCACACCCGAGCCGAGGCATGGCGGCGGCAAAAAGTGTAAGTTGGCTTGGAGTGCTGGCGACGGCGTCATTTCATAAATCTCCTGCAGATGCGTAGGTAACCGCTATAAATTCGCACTGACGCCGTGAACGTTTTGTCTTTATCGTGTAAGTTGGGGGATGAAGCGGGTAGAGAGTTCGATGATAGTCAATGAAAATTTTACTAGATTTGTTACCCTATTATAAATAATCTAGTAGACTCCAGAGTTTGGTGTAAAAATTGATATGTAAAAATAAATCGATGAAATATGCACGCGATTTACTACAAACGTGAATGTTTAATATCAACTGAAGTTAACATCAGAAATAGTAATAATTTGTTAAAAAGCATTTTTTTTTTATAAAAAGCTAACCAGATTACTTCAATCCACCTGATGGTAAGCGGTAGTGAGATCCACACATTAGGTCGACAGGTACAATAGGCCATATTGAGCCTGTCGCACTCACCCTGAAGACGCTCCGCCTGAAGAGCCCGGGATCATAGGAGGGAGGGAAAGCTTAAGCTGGAAGGCCAAGGCTTGAAGACACGGGGCATAAAAGAGTAACCGAAGCACTCCTCTTAGCTTGCATCTTAGAAACGTTGGCAAACAAATCTGCTATGGTCAAATACAATAGCCATTTCACTAGAGCAACACTATATTGGTGCTCCTAGTTTACAAACTTGTACCTATCTATTTCGTCCAAAATACGAATTGAGAAGCCTCTTCCGTTTTGAAATGGGTTAAAAATCACTATATCTCAGTTCACGGACTCTTTGCAAATCTTCCCTGACTTACGCCATTCCAAACTTAGCGGCACCCAGCACCGAATAAAAGATAACGATTGAAAGATTCTCAGCGAATGTGCGATAGCGGGACCGTTCCGGGACATGTGTTTTTGATAGCCCCCCCCCCCCCCACCCCGCCTTCCGCTGCAGCCTCCGAATGTACAGTGGCGGGACTCAGGAGATGAGACATTGCGTGCAGATGCAAATTCGTGACCTATTTATTTGTGGCTTCGTACACCTGGAAACTTTGAGGGTTCGTGGGTACGAAGTTTGAGATGATAATTGTTGTTTTAGACAGAGATCTCGAATATACGAGTAACTCAGTTTCAATGAATCAGAATAGTTAATGCAATATTCATTTGTTTTATGAATAGACACCGTTAAGACTCTTTTGAATCAAGATTGTCTGTGTTTGATTGATTGTCAGTGAAAATATTTGTCTTTACTTGATATGTGCTTGCCCTAGCAATAGCTTGGTCAATCGATTCTGAGTAACTTTTAATTTCTTTGTAGTTTTTTTAACATCGCTCAATTAAAGAATACTCCATTAAATTCAAGACACCGAAACATTATAAATTATTAGAATTCTGTCAAAATACAAACATTTACTTACAATACATCTTCAGAAAGTTAATAAAACCTTCATCCATCCAAGATTACAATCTTGAAGCATAAGCGTTTGCGGATGTTTGAGCTTGTATCTAATTAAAAAAAAAACATTCATAATATCACATACATCGATCTGATCCCGTGGTAAGTAGCTTAAGCACTTGTGTTACGGAAATCAGAAACGACATTGGATATGTTACGGCTAATACCCGAAGTGCGGCTACACCTAGGTTTAGCCGGCTAGAACTAGGTGTAGCCACTTATTCTTGGCTAAACCTAGGTGTAGCCGATTGTTTTCGGCTAAAACTAGGTCTAGCCTTCAGCCTTCATCATGCCGGCTACAACTAGGTCCAGCCATTCCATGTCGGCTAATACTAGGTTCAGAGAATCCCTGTTGGATAAAACTTAGATGCGAGTCCCGCCAAGCCTTCCGTCCTTCCCCGCGTCACACTCAGGACTCACAGCATCTGCAGCAGCAGCGCGGGGTGGAGGGCGTAGCGAGACACGCGCCTCTGCATGTTGTGAGCACCAAGTGCTGCTGATCTACTAGCGATAATATCAAATAAAGCTCTGCCGAAAGCATGCCGGCTATAACTAAGTATGTAAGATAAGGCGTCCGACCGATTTCAGCCATGGCAGCCGATCTCAATTAAGATCAGCCAAGTGCGTAGGTCATATTATAGTGCACAAGTGTGCGCGCAAACACAAGTGCACTCTCTTTTCCCCTACTCTCATAATTTGGTGAGTCGGCAATCCGACTTGACCGAGATCGGGCGCTGGACCACCGGCTTAACGTGCTTTCCGAGGCACGGGCGTTCAACCGCCAACTTCCTAACTCCGGGCTAAGTAATTTCATTACAGAAAAACTCACACAAATTTTCACCGACCGCAGACTCGAACCGGGGACCTCTCGGTCCTTACGCAGCGCTTGCTGCCAATAGACCAACGAGGCAGTTACAACTATGTACAGACGCTATGAGTCACACTCGCTAGTAGACCTGCAGTAGATCAGCAGCACTTGGTGCTCACAACATGCAGAGGCGCGTGTCTCGCTACGCCCTCCACCCCGCGCTGCTGCTGCAGATGCTGTCCTGAGTGTGACGCGGGGAAGGACGGAAGGCTTGGCGGGACTCGCATCTAAGTTTTATCCAACAGGGATTCTCTGAACCTAGTATTAGCCGACATGGAATGGCTGGACCTAGTTGTAGCCGGCATGATGAAGGCTAGACCTAGTTTTAGCCGAAAACAATCGGCTACACCTAGGTTTAGCCAAGAGTAAGTGGCTACACCTAGTTCTAGCCGGCTAAACCTAGGTGTAGCCGCACTTCGGGTATTAGCCGTAACATATACACAAATATACGTGAATATATTTAATAACACGCCCAGATACGGAACAAACACCGATGTTCGTCACACAAATATTTGTCCCGAGTGGGAATCGAACCCACGACTCTTGGAACCTGGGTCACTAAACACTGTTCCACCGAGCCAGTCCAGTACTTATTGTTTTAAATCTTTTTTTCCACAAACTTGTACTCAAAAACACCATCCACCATACTTTTACATCTTTGTCTTCGCTATTAAACAGGCAGGGCGTATTGTTTCCCCCAGTTATCAGGAAACGGGAATTTTACTGCGGCCATAAAAAGCAAGGCGACTTTATTAGTTTCCCGGTTTTTTAAACGTAGGAGGGTAGATAACGGCTAGGCATTTATGTATGAAGGCTCTATGGGAAGCGATGATAATTCGTTCCCTTTTGAAATAAAACCTCTTTGGGTGTAACTGTGCGTTCCGATTATTCTTTCGCGTTTCATACTTTTTAAAACTACATATTATGGGTCTACACGCGATGAAACGAGTAGAAAACACATAGCTACTTACTGCCCGACGTTTCGATTGGATTGCATCAGTCATAGTCGTGAGCTAACGTGTCGAAATGCTGCGATGTTCGAAACGTCGGGCAGCAAGTAACTATGTATGTATTTGCTAGGTACTCTTTTTTGCGTACAGTATGTAGTTTTTGATCAAACTGGCGTTAATAAAATGTTAGCCACATTTTGAACACCACCAAACTCTTGAATACTTTCACTGTAAAATGTTTATTTAAATGTACGTGAAAGACTTTTGGTTTTAAATTTTCTTTAATAAACTCTCTAAATTATTTTATTGATTGTTATGTTTTTTATTAAATTCGGAGGGACCAATAATGTTACTCATCTTGGTATCAGTTCAATGAAATTTATATCTTACTGCAAAATCTTCGAGTACACGAGTTCTAGCGTGGAGCCCGCATCTCGGCAAACGTAGAGTAGGACGCCCGCAGGCCAAGTGGAGTGACGATCTGCGCAGGACGGCTGGTAGGAGCTGGATGCGAGTAGCCGAAGAAAGACAGAAGTGGCGTGCATTTGGGGAGGTCTATGTCCAGAAGTGGACAGGGATGGGCTGATGACTGCAAAATCATGAAATAGGCTTCGTGTATTTCCAAGCGTAAAAAGCGTCGATGGCCGAGTGGTTAAGGTCGTTGCTTGCCATGCGAGAGGTCGCCAGTTCAAACCCCGCCAGGTACCAATGTGTTTTTCAAATTTGAAATTCCTATGTACCATCATTCGATGCTTTAACGGTGAAGGTGGGAGACATTTTGTCGACCGGTTGCTGTTACCACCATACAGTTGTGTAAAACCCGCCAAGTGACTCTGACCTCTTTCGGTCAGGTCGCGTTCCGGGATCAGCACTGTACGAACCGGAGCCAGGGGAGCATTGCTGCGGCAAACGCCGGACCAGTGGAGTCTTAGCGGCGGTATTGTGCGGGCGGAGCGGGTCAGCCCGCCGGTGCAGGGTCCCTTCCGTCCGGCGGACTGGCCAACTCCGACCCGCACAGCTCAATACCAATGCGAGACTCCACGCCTTGTCTCGTTGTTGCCGCAGCAGTGGTCTCCTTTTTCACGGCTTTCAGGGTGAGTGCGACAGGCTCAATATGGTATATTGTGCCTGTCGACCTCATATTTGGATCTCACTACCGCTTACCATCAGGTGGAGTGAGGTCATCTTGTTAGCCTTTTATAAAAAAAAAAGAAGGAAAACATCGTGAGGAAACCTGCACACCTAAGAAGAAATTCTTAGGTTGTGTTGTCAACTAACCCGCACTTCGCCAGCACGGTTGATTAAGGCCTTGTCGCCCTAGTTTAGGGTAGGCCCGTGCTCCAGCAGTAGGGACGTATATGGGCTGATGATGATGATGATGTATTTCCAAGCTGTATATTTTTATATGGCCCCTGTCAACATAATGATTAAGTATACGTATTAGTGCAAAAAGGCAACTTCGTAATGCTACATACCCAAAAATATTTTATGGTCTGTATAAAGGGCAGTTCTATTAAAGTTTGAATACGAATAATTAAGGCACATGCATTCTCCACAACGGATGCATGTGTTCCATTCTCCATTTCCGCTGTAAGTTTATCAAAGCCTTTGTTAAATTTTTCGGTTAGCTCTTTGTTCTATTTCCGACGTAGTTAGAATACGCAACACCGTGTAATTTAGTATTAGATTTTGTACATTTTCAGACTTCTTAATTTGCCTATTACGGCAAGTTTTACAATGAAGGAAGGTTTTATTAAACAGATGATAAATAGGTTATATTTATTTATTAAATTTTTTGAAATAAATCAAAAATGGTTTTAAAGCAATTATCATCATGTCTGATAAAAGCAATCATCATCAGCCCATATACGTCCCCACTGCTGGGGCATTGGCCTACCCTGAACTGGGGTGATTAAACAACAAAGAGTATTGATTAGCAATAATAATTTCTTTTTACACTACATGAGTGCATTTTATGTTGTTAAATAAAATAAAAAAAATCTTAATGATGCACTATGTTAGACAAGTCTATCAGTTAAACAAGTATATGAGCAAATAATTGTGTACACAATAATTGTAAGTTTCTTTTTTCAACTGTTAACTCAGTCAACGGAAATCAGTGCACCGATTTAAAGTCCAACCCCTCAAAGACCATCAAAGGAATAGACCCTAAAGAAAATAGAAACATCAATATATCTCCTTCATCCCATACCTGTGTCAATCGGCCTACATCAACCAGATGAGCACGGGCCACACAAAAACCGACTTTCCACTAGAAAAAACAAGGTATATGTTGCTGTATTACTAGATAAGTGAAGTTAAGACAAGACGCATCATCTATAGTTCACTTCTCACGGCAAAAACAACTATAAGAGTTTGGTTTAAGGTTGATTTTTCTAAGTTTAAGTTAGTAAGGATAAGGCAAGGCTACACCTGTGAACGCCATTCCTCTTGTGTTAAAAGGAGTGTCGGGTATGATGACTGAATTGGGATAGAAATGCCCCTTTGGGAACAATTTGCGTTTACCTTACGTTGTTGTGGGACGTATGTGAATGTTAAAAAAAAAACACCTATATTTTTGTTACTCTTACATACGATTTCGCGTAGTATTTTCAACGCGTCTAAAGCCTCAAGGTGTATGTATAACCATGATCGTATCGTTTTGTGATATTAAGTTGACCATTTAGGTTAGATATCACATATTTAACAGGGTTGGTGGAACAGTGGTTAGTGATCCAGGTTCACTTCATACGGTTCCAAGAGTGGCGGGTTCAATTCCCACCCGGGACAAATATTTGTGTGACAAACATCGGTGTTTGTTTCGTGTCTGGGTGTGTAATTAAATATATTTGTGTACCCACTGTCAATTCTGATATCCTTAACATAAGTCGTCCTTTTGCTCATGACTTGTTTATTTTTCGTTTTTTTATTTGTACTATATTATGTAAAATTTTCATGTGAGCAATAAACAAATTCTTATTCTTATTCTTATTCTTAAGTTCTTAAGCTATTTACCACGGGATCAGATCGATGTATGGTGATGTTGTGAATTTTTTTTTATTGGTTTCTTGGCATTTCGATTGATGTTATAAAATGCTTAACTTTAAAATAGTAAATCTACACTAAATTTAAACTGCATTTAAACTGCACTAATACTTGCAAACTAAAA